>CM076578.1:1901198312-1901511388 GCA_034641835.2 Pinus albicaulis
ATCTATGGAAAATATCTAGCAGAATCTCTAAACCATTAGTGGTTTAAATCTGAAGATATGACACTTCCATAGACTATGACAATTTAATTAACTTTAATATGTTTCTGAATGATTGATTTACATGCAGATATAATTAAATTTGGAAATTGATATCTGATTAATTAAGGTATAATGAATGAGCATGAAGGCTAAACTCTACTAAAATAATTTTAAGAGTAATAAAATTATTTTAGATAAATAAATTGAATTTCTATTTCATATGAAGTATTTTTCAAACTTCTATTATGAAGAAATTATAAAACTAGAAAGAAATTCAAAGGAGAACTTATGATGCTTTATCAGGAAGAAATTGAAATTCATCACTTGGAAAACTTCAGTTCTTTAAACAAGAGATATTGTTAAGGAGAAAACATAGCTATCATGAATATATCTAAAGAAAAATTAGTCTATGATATATATTATTAATTTAATGGAAAGATAAAATGAAATGATAGTAGAAAATTTCTCTACTAAAACATGGACTATACTGTTAGAATAAAAAGGATGATTTCATTCTATATCAACTATATGTAAAAATATATTCTCAAAACATTCTCTATTATTAACAAGGTACAAAGTGAAAGTACTATTGAAGAGGTGATTTAAATTTTATGTAGCATAATTGAGATATATCTAAATAGAAGTATATTCTCAAGAAAACATATTAAATTAAAGGAGAATAGGTATTATACTCCTCGATAGTATTTTTCTGAATATATATATATATATATATATATATGAAAAGAATTTATAGTAAATAGGATTCATACAGAATCCGAATCTCTGTTTAAAAAGGCCAATTATTACAATTAATAATATTATTACATCAAGATCAAAATTGTCATAATAAACTAGAAATTAAACATGAGAAATATTTTGTTATACTCCGAAGAAGAAAAAGTCGATACCGATCTGAAAGCCAAAGGGGGAAACGAAGTTAAACTTCGAGCAAGAGACAGGCTCTCAAAATAAAAATACAATTTATCTCCGAACGAGATTCAGGGTTACCTGTAAGACATTTACAAAACAATAACTCTGTTATAATCGGGTAAAAACATATACTACAGGAAGAAACTCTTAAATAGATTGCGGATATAAAAATTTACCTCATAAATCAAAACCCTCAGTCACGAATGGGCTGCGGACAAATTGATAAGGGTTAGAAAAAATGTAACGATGGCCATAAAATAAAATCGAAAACAATTGAAATTTTTCTCAAAATTTCGAGACAAATTGTATACCTGTTGTATATATTATTAGCCAACGATGGAGAGGCTAAGAAATCAAAATTAATCGATTTTGAATTATTATAATTGTGGTCGTAGTCGACATTGCCAAAGATGCCTATCAGTAACCAATTTTGATATTAAAATATAATTACAGAGAAAGATATAATCTAAAATGAAACTCAAAAAATTTATAGCGGTTAAATAAACATGAAGAGAATGCCCTTTTCTAATTCAGGGAAGATGTATAAATATGTAGAGACTGAGCATAAATTTCAAATAAACCACGCGAAAAATCGACAATAAGAATCATATAAACAAGGTTGAGACAGAAATAGTGGATATTAATAGTTTCAATATATAACATCTAAATACTGTAAACAAAAATATATCAATCAGCGTAAAGACTGAACCAGAAGAAGAAATCGTAAATGAGAACATATATATTAACTTACAGGAAAACATTTGGTCGCATCAAAACCATTAATGTGAAAACCTATGAACTGGAAGTTACCTGGGACCGAGTTATAATGATGGAATCGAAACGCCGAATGTTTTGAGCGCCATATATCAGAACTCCACCAGACAGAGTACAGTCTAAGTCTTCAGGTGAGGACGATGGAAATGAAAGGAAAAATAATAAATTTCAAAGAAGGTAAGACATTAAATATGGCTTCCTCCTAACCCTAATTTTCCTTGTATCATCCCAATTGTCCAGTTGTCAACAAATCAATGGTTTAGACAAGGATCGAGAGTACCTTTGGGGAAATCGAGATCATAAACAAAGACCGCCAAAAATTTAATGTAAATCTATAAAATCTATGTCAAAGTACTTGTAACATATAGAGTTGGTAATCACCATAAAGGATTAAGATACGTTCCAGAATATAAAATATTAGATCAAAACACTTGCATCAGAAGAATCAGAACTTCGTAAATCCAGATCAAATCAAATTAATATGTCAATGGTCCACAAACCTAAGTTGCCAGTTGAAAGATATGATATGGCCGCATGTTTAACATAACAATTAATATGTAAATTCCAACAAAGCATAAGAGGGAAAAATGGGTAGAAACCTATTAACACCAACCTACGTTGGATCTCATTCGCATAAGTCACATATTAATATGCTGATATGACTTATATTGCATCATTGTATCCAGGGGTTGTATGAATTAAAATTTATGTTCATACGTTGAAATTAAATGATATGATAGTATAATATCATATCATTACAAGGGAGTAATAATTATATGTAACCAATGGCCATTAGAATAAACTTACCATTAAGAAAAATCAAATATGATACCATGACAAAGGTAGTGCATTAATACATTTCAAAAGGGTTAAGTATAACTCATTGAATGTATAAGAGTGTAACATATAAACAATATAAAAAAAAAAGTAAAAATATATATATGGCTAAAGAGAACAACATATATGTATATATGTTTATATGTATGGTAACGTGTTAAAATTTTATAGTTGGATATTATCACTAAAGAGAATTAGTATTAGAATTTGATAAGTATGATTTAGAAAATACAAATGGCAAATAAAACCAAGATAGTCTTTGAGTTTGCACCAAAAATACCACAATAACTTGTCTGAGATGAAACTAGAGGGAATCAAGTAATTCCTAAAGAAAAAAAAAAAAAAAATATTAATTGATGAGTAAGAGGTGTTACATTTCTTATCTATCTATTCGACTTTGGATATAAATATGTTTCCTGTTAGGGTTTAGCCCATCTTGTATATAGTTGTTTATTTGAGTGGTATTTCATGTAATTCTTTAAATGAATACCGGGATTGTTTCCCTCCATGAAGATTTACAATTATCATTGTTCTATTGTGTTTTTTTTTCTAAATTTGAGGCGCTTACGGTTCTAGCACTAAATTTCTTGAATATATATATATATATATATATATGCAATGTGAATTTTATGGAATCACAAGGTATTGCTTCTATCCATCTAATGGTTTAAATTATGTATCTTTTGATGACTGTAGCATATACCAATTTTAAGCAGTTCTGTGTTACTTAGCTATATTCATGGAAACCCTCTGTAGATCATAGTTTCAATTCCACACTTAATGACTACAAAATTTGTTATAATTGACTCTGTTTCTTTTTCTTTAAACTCAAACATGAAAATGGCCCGACCATTCTATCTGTGTTTACCCTATTTGCAGGGAACGATCAACTCGAAGCCTTCTTCTTGAGGGTATTGAGTTAACGGTTCCCTGTCTCTTCCATTTTATGAGAAGAAATTTAAATTTCATTTGTCTATCCTATTTGTCTAAATAGAATCATATTTATAACCTGAGATATCAAAAAATTTAAATACTGTAGCTGCTTCAATTTAAACATCTATTCTGGTTAAATATTTCCATTCTTTAATAAATAAGAACACATAATAACAATAAACTTATCTGTTCTACAATTCACTGACTAATGTTGTTCCTCCCTACCTCGAGAGAGGCAATCACATCCTCATCTCTCTCTCGTTCTCCAAGTCTGAGAGATGCAAATTGACAGAATTACTGGAAGAGACCTCGGGACATTCCGGTCTAGTCCTCTATTCCAATTGATTTTCAGAAGACAGAGTATTCCACTGGTTACACCAGATTGAGAAATTTTCTCTATAATTTTCCTTCTTCAGTTACTGAACATAACCCCTTTTCCTCAATGGGATATCTCTTTATCCTCAGAGGTTGGGGTAACTGTTTGAACTGATTCTGTTCAACTAACTCTCAGTTCTTGAATTAATTTTTACCATCAATCTATTATTCTTTTATGAAAATCACTTCCATAATTAATTTTATTTAATCAAATTTAATTCCTGTTCATAATGCACTATTTCAAAATAACCACAATAAATGTCTTAGTGTATTAACAATAAAACTTAATCATCGGTTATCATTTATGCCAACTATTACAATATATATATATATATATATATATATATATATATATATTATGTATAATATAGTCTATTTAGCTTTCCAAAATATAATTTAAACTATGATATATATATATATATATATATAGATATATCATAGTTTAAATTATATTTTGGAAAGCTAAATAGACTATATTATACATAATCTCTTTATATATAAATTTCATAGTTTAAATTGTGTTTTGGAACTCTAAATAGACTACATTATACATAATATATATTTTCTCTGGACTACATATTAACTTTATGTTAAGAATGGAATGAATACACTTATATTCTATTTTTATTTTTTACTTTCAATTACTTTTTTATTTGAAAATTGAATATTTTAATAAATACAACATTAAAATATTTTCTTTTAACATTTTATCTATATATATGAAGTTGATATGGTCATAAATTAGTTACATAGATCTTCAAATAGCCTATTTAAAACTTGTGTTGATATATATATATATATATATATATATATATATATATATATATATATATGAACTTGATGTCAATATAAATTATTTAAAATCTTGCCGAAATAATTTTGAAAAGTGTAAGGTTTAAACATATTACTGAGAGTTTTTACTTAATTAAATTATTTTATTTACAATTGACACGAAGTGAAATATTTTTAACACATTGAGTTGTAGTATCTTATTGATGTTTTATAATTCTTTTAATTAAATTTAAGTAAACATGCATATTCATTTTTGTTTTACATCCCTTTTCTATTTAGAGAATATCTTATTTTATTTTAAGAGGAACACTTGTGAAATCCAACACCCTCATACTCCATTGAAAAAATAAAATTAAGAACAAATTTTTAGATAAAATAAAATCATAATGTACATATCACATTAAAATATATAAATAGTGGCTATACATTAAAATCCATTTTACTATATAAATTAAAATAATGGTTCTCTAGCCATATTTAAATTTAATTAGTAGGCACATAAAGAATTACTACTTACAATAATTTTATAATATCACAATATTCTTAACCATATATATTCACCCCCACATTTCCATGGATAATATTAACATGTAAATATGGTTTCTTACAATATCATGGGCCAATACCATGACTTATCATCACCACATGCCTAAAATCCATAACTCATTTTAAAATCAAAATAATTTATTTTAATTTAATTTTATAATATTTTTTTAATTTCTTTTGAGATATATCTAAACCCTCTATCCTCACTACTACTTAAAATATTCCATGGATATTCCATAGATATTAAATCTAGGTTTAAGGTTTCAATTAAATTAAAAATGTGAATTGTTTATATACAAATAATATTATTAAGAATAAAAATAGATCCATTTAAAATAAGGTTCTATCAAGAGGTGAGAGGAATAAAATCTCTCAAAGTGCAAAGATTTCCTCAAATTTGGCACTTAAAATGAAGTTCTCATCTTCAGACATTTGATCCCTTTCTGTGCTTGGTAGATTTGGAGTTAAGTTTAATTTATGTAGATCTATATATGGTTGTAAAGTGTGTTGAAAGATGTAACTTCTTAACAAGCCTGAATTTATTTTAACTTGGTATCTATAAGCACTAAGGGATCAAATCTTTGGAGGTGTAAACGTATTTTAGAGTACACAATTTAAATGAAGGTTTACACCTTGAAATATTTGATCCGTTTCAATGCTTGGTAGATCCAAGATTAAAACGAGTCTATGTTAGTTTGAAGATATCTAACTAGTTATAACATCATATCATAAAGTATAACTATGTTTGTATGTTAAGTATTTGATTTTATATTTTCATAGATTTTTTCATGTCTTTCATGATGATGTTTATGTTTGTAAAAAAAGTGGGGTACTTGATTTCTATATATATTTTTGTTTTATATAGTGGGTGTGAAGACCTTGATCTTGGAGATACTAAAATTTGATCAAATTAATATTACAAAATGCTAGCCATTTTTGTAAGTTATTTTTTGTATTAGGTAACAATATATTTCATAAGATATTTTGAGTTCATTGACATTAGTTATAACCATATCAGATGCATCCTAATTCTTGATCTGCGAAGTGTAAAGAGGGAAAAATATCTTTTCACTCTAAAAGAGGTTTGCATCTCAAGACATTTTATCCCTCTCGTCGCATCTAGGGTTAAGATGGATCTAAGCTAGTATAAAAATAAATACTATTAATATAAATTGGTAATGTATAATATGGCGCTAAAAGCCGTAATATTACTATGAATATTAATACTATTAAAATAATATAATATTTAACATTAATATTATAAAAACATTTTTCCATACCACACAAAATGTCACCATTTATGGCACTTTATGGACATATTACTCCATCCAACATATCACCCATGAAAAGGACTATAAATTCTCAAACAATAGAGGACCACATAAAACATGAAAGAAAGGTTTTCAAAATATTGAAGGAAAACTTGGTTATCACACAAAATAGAATGAGACAACAAGAAAATAAAAATTGTAGTGAAAGGGAATTTGATGTGGGGGATTGGGTATTTGTGAGACTATAACCATATAAAAAAATGTGAATAGTGAGAAAGAATTGCCAAACCTTTGGCTATGACCTTATTTCAATGGGAAAAAGTTTTCTAAAATATTTCCTTGCTTTGTGAAAGAAAAATACCCCAAAACATAATAAGGGGGAGAGCATGAAATGATTTCGTAGCCCTGTTGTCAAACCATCATTTCCAAATTTATTCAAAAGTAACACCTTCCTAATGAAAATCTATACCTAAAAAAGAATAGCATGTATCCAAAACCCAGTTGGTGAATGATCTATTTAATCCTCACTCCCCTTTAAGAAAGCACACTAAACTATCCCGATTTTATATCTTCGCTACATAACATCCCATGTGGGGAATTTTTGCATCATGATGCACCATACTATAAATTGGGATTTTGATGGACATTTGGATTTATAGAGGATCCACAACCACTAAGCCACAACCACGTTTTGGACAATATAATTAAGGTAAAGATAGCCCAATTTTAGAGTATAACAGTATTGTGTAGCCAAATCCCATACGAGCTTATCTTCTTTGTTAATTAATGTGATGTGTGCTAAGCACAAAGAATCAAGGAAACTAGATAATCTTCGATGAAGATGATCTAAAGTTTCATATCAACCGCATTCATCCAACATTATTTCCATATGGACGAATGAGTTGAATTATTTATATGGACTAAATGGGTGATTCCTATTGAAAAATGTAACTAGGTTCGATCTTCATAATTATCATTCTAATTGTATCATTATGTATTTCATGAAAATGAAAAAGAAGAAAAATAATTTATTATTATTATTATTTCATTATTAAAGCATGTTCTTCATGCTTCTATGGTTTATTGAATAAAAGTATTTTTTTTCATGATTCAATCTATTACACTTGAGTCAACTTTGATTTCAAATTTTGGAAGAAAAAGGAAAACTAATTTTATTTCAGTCAAAGGAGTCAATAATGTCCCCACAAGACCAAGTTGGCCTTGGAAGGGACTATTTAACCTCCTTGATGTGTATATATAGAGAGTAGTTCTACATCATTTTTCATCACATGGAAAATTCTATTTTTGTGCATTAAAGAGTAAGAAGATAAGTGAAAATAAAAGGAGAAGGAGAAAAAGTAAAAGTAGAGTGAGTGAAGGTCAATGATCAGGTGCTTAGTTTTATGCTCAAAAATCAAAGTTCTCAGAATGTGACGAACCTGAATGACCACATAGTGATTGTTTTTATGAATCCGACACACTTCGTTTCACGCAAAATGGACTCCATATGATCCCAGAAATGAGTTCTGTTTGTTTGAACAAACACACAAAATTAATATAAAAAGGACAGACAGAGTCCATACTGTTGACGTGTCATGCTGACTGGGCTGGGTCAAATTTTTTCCATTTTCCTCTAACGAGTAAGGGATTGCCATGTGGCATCATCGCATAGGTTGAAATTTTTGGTTATTTGGAAAGTTTGTATTGGATGACATTCAGACCAATTGGGCGAGGACATGTGGTACAACCTCGGGCCGCCACGTTCCCCCCCCCATGGTTGAACAAAATTTTGGTCGAAGACTGGAAGGGCAAGCAGGGGTTGAACACGAGACCTCTGCCCGACCAGTGCCACACACCACCAATACACCAAGCTTTGTTTCTTACCATATATGTGAACCCACACCATTTTATTGTTTGTAATGTTCATCAGTGGGGGAAGAAGGGGCCAACTCTCAACGTATATGGCCAACAACGTGACCACCGACGGAGCCAAATCTAAAAAGTAGAGTTTAAAAATTAATCAAGGTTTAATTAACCCCTAAAACTGTCTTAAAAATGCGCTAATCCATATTTAACCAAATCGTAGAGTTAACACTAATCCAACATTAAATTAGTGCTAATCTGAATTATTTAACACTAATCTAGAGTTATCCTTTAAGTGCGGGTTGAGTGCTAAACATGCATAATTAGCACTAACCGTAGTTAATAACTTTAATGTGGATTAATTTGGTGGTTCACTAGTTTCAGCAGAACTGCTTGTTTAGTGCCAGCTAATTGGATTTAGCTCTAGTTAGATAAATTTAGGTCAGAAATTATGGAAAAAAAATGAAAAGGTCATAAATTTTGGAGTTTTCAACCAAATAAGGAAAAAAAAGAGGCTAGATGACCATTTTTTGGGCATTCTGGACTCATTGGTGCAAGTTTTAGGATCATAAAAGCATTGTAAGCACATCATTTTGCAAATTTGAGCATAATATAGAGGCCTAAGTCATGGAAGCTGGACTAAGGAGATGTAGCCCAGGAGGGGTGAACTCCTTCATCAATTCCTGTGTTGATGTGTTGTATGGTGATGTACTGTAATTTTACTTGCTGCTATTCACCCTTTAATTTTATGTTAAATTGTTCATAAAATTAACATGAAAAACACTCATGACACAGTATAATTTGTAAGATAACTTAAAACCTTAAGCACACATAAGAAATTGTTTACATAATTTGAAAGAGTAATTAGCACAACAACACTAACGTACTTCATTCAGATCATTTTTGGTAATAGAGCTTTAGAATTGTTTGTGCAAGAAGGTATCTAATTGTTTGCAAGTTTGTGTCCTGCTTACAAGGTTAAAACTCAAAAGAGGAGAAGGGAAGCTGGTTGAGAGCCCTATAGTTGGGTCAAGAGGAAGAAGGGAAAGGCTGCGAAATTCTTCAACACCAGCACATCCTCAAGTTGAAGTTGAGTCTTCAGTAAGCATGTCTCATGAAAGATAACCTCCCATGATAGAAGATGAGAGAGCATTCATGAAGGAATTCTTTGATATGACTAAGATGGTTAATGTCCTCTATGATGAGAGGAATTTAAGGATGCAAGGAGAAAGTTCTAGGTCTCCAAGAGGAGAGGGTTCTCTAGGAGGAGGAAGCCATGGAGATGGTGAGAAACCTCCATCCACTCCCCCATCATCCTCACCACCATCTACACGTTCCTCTTCACCATCTTCCACTACCATAAATTTTCAATCTGTTCATCCACATACTTCAAAAGGAACTAGAAAATCACCCTTACTTAAAATTGATGTCAAATTTTATCTACCAATGTATAATGGTGAAGTGAATTTATAGAAGCTGGATAATTGGATTCACCAGTTGGATGTTTATTTTAGAATTCAGAACCTTCAAGAGGATGACATAAAGATTCAATCGACTTCCTTGAGAATGGAAGGCGCAACACTTGTATGGTGGGAAGCAAGGACTCAAGATGAGATTTAAAACCACGATAAGGTTTTAGTGTCTTGGTATAATTTTATTTCTACCATTAAAAGGAAATTTTACCCTCTAGCTTACATGCAAAAATCCATTATGGACTCGCATAATTTTAGACAATTAAAATGGAAAAGTGTGCAAGATTACACTAATGAATTTAGGAGAAGGGCTCTTATTTTGGGTGTCAATTTATCTTCTCAAGAAACTTTGTTAAAGCATATTTGGGGTTTGCACAACTATCTTAGACATACTATTCTCATGTTCAATCCCACAAACTTAGATGAGGTTTGTGTTCAAGCCATACATCTAGAAGCAAGAGGGAAACATAGTGCTAATGAGAAAAGTGATAGTTTCCTTGCGTATGAAGGTAAAGGAAAGGGTGATTTTAATGGAAGAGGAAAGAAAAATGGTTCTATAAAAATGGAGAAAATGAAACTCACATGTAAACATTGATCAAATAATGGCCATGATGAATACCATTGTTGGCAACTCCATGCAGAGTTGAACCCAAACAAACATAAAATGAAAGAGAAGGTAAAAACAACTGTGATCATTGAACATGACTTAGGTTTAGATTCAAGAGATGAAACCAAGATTACAAAAATTGGTTTGAAAGGTAAGAACAAGGAAGCACTAGTTCTTCAAGTTATTCTAAGGTAACTCAAGATGAAGATACAAGAATTGAACTCTTTCACATTAGAGCCATTTCAAAGCATACCAAAATAGAAAGACTATTTCATAGTGGTTCCCAAGATAATTTGAGTTTTGAAGACTTAGTTAAGAGGTTAAATCTAGAACGACCCATATTGAATACGAAATTATAGTGAGATTATAGTGGGTGTAATATCCCTATTTTTATCATTTAAAAATGGTGAATAAACCTAAAGGTCAAGTGGACCTAAGAAATAAATTATGTATGGATATATTAATTTTCAAAATTAATATATAAATGTGGAAATCATATTAATGTATAAAGATAGAGTAAATTGAGACCAGGAATTCAAATCCATTAGGATGCATTAGATTCCCAAGACTTTCCCAAAATTATCGAGAAATCCTTGGAGAAAAATAAAATAAAACAAAATTTATTAAATGGGAGAAAAATATCTAATAATATACTCAGTAAAGTGGAAAGTTACTGAGAAGGGGTAAGATTAAAATAAGGCTGAGGAAAAGCTAGTTTTAAAAGAAGCTTTTGTGGTAAAAAAAAGAAAAGCCTAGGCTAAGGGAAACAACCTCCCAAATAGCAGGACAACGTTATGGAAACAAGCTGAGAGAAAGAAAGCTTAAATAAGCTATTCCTAGTGTGACAAAGGGGTTGTTTATACTAAGGAATAATTGGTCTCTGCTCGGGGGAGATATGTGGAATAAGCTCAAGGTTGGGAGGAAAAAAATCATTATACCATGGTATGTACATTCTGTGGAAATTTTTTGGATATTATATATTCAAAATTAGAATACTATTATTATTTTATAATAAATATGAAATTGAACTCATAAAGTTTAGTTTTGTGGTATTATTTTGAATGAGAATTATGTAAATTAAACTCATAGATTTTATGTGTATTGTACAGTGTATCTTTCAAAAATTTAATTGCCATATGTATTTGACATAGTCTTAACTGAAAGTGAATATAGTTAAGTCTCTTTTTCTATTACATAGACTTGGTAGAAGTAGGGGACAAACAAACAGATTCTCTAAACCCTTTCCTAGGGTCTAAATCTGATGTTTAAGTCCAAGTTAAAAAGATGTAATTAAACTGAAAAATTACAATATATGTAAAATAAATACTGATATATTATAGTAAGCTGAAAATCAGAATTAGCTATATGTTTATATTCTTCATTAAAATTCTTAACAAAATTAACTCTATACAGATAGCATATAATTAGCTACATATATGAATTATTCTATGCAGATACAAAATTTAGATTGAAGGTAAAACATAATTATATCTATGTTGATGGAAGGAAATTATCATACACTACAATTCATACATAATTCAGTCATACATGTGAAAACATAATATATATAAGATTAGATATCTGTATTATCTAACTTTCATACACATATAAGTCCACTCAAAATCCTCCAGTGGAATTGAGGATGAAATAGTGCAAAGAAAATTATAAGTGAATTATACAGTATAATGTTATAATTACATCATAGTCATCATCCTAATAATATGTACTATTAATGACAATAAATTATGCAGAGTGGAATAGATGGTGGAAGGGTCTCAATTGTTCTTATGACCGGCCAAAAATAATATGATATTGATTGTCAGACACTCTGATTAATGATCACAAGAAAGAGAATAATTGTACAAGATAACAAGTGAAACCTGAAACAAGCAATACGATGAAAGTTAGAATTTCAATTGCAAAAATTGTATAACAAATTAAAGAGTATGTACAATGAGAGGGGATACCTATAATTATCTCTTTAATTTCAAATATTTCCTCCTTGCACCTACATTAAAGAGGAATGTAAGTAAAAATGGAAAAATCAAACGAATAAACAAATTATTATATAATGTTTTAGCTGAAAGTAGAACAAACCAGGAAGAAGGAGAGTTACAGGTTTTCATAATTGACAAACAAATTTCGAATATAGTACCTTCAGCTATGAAAAGAAAAGAAAAGAAAATGTTACTTGCACACCATTTAAATGAAAATAATTGGATAAGATTTATAGTTACCTAGCGAAGGAGAATAACTATACTTAAAAGAAGAAGTGAGACTTCAAACCGGTGTTTGAATAAACTGACGATTGTCGGCATAATTATCTAGTTTGAATATTATTCTGCAAGTGAATTGTTATGAAAAATACCACTAGAGTAGTGGTATAAAATTTTTATTTAACAATCAGAATAAAATGATATTAAATAAAAAATTAAGGAAATTAAGTGACATGGTAAACTATTGTCAGAAATGAATTAATTGTGATGTGAAATTTAATTGGATTCTGAAAAGGAAAATCCTAAATTGGCTAGCTGGATATGGCTAACTAGCTATATAAAATTTCATTGAGAGAGAGAGAATGAATTTCAATTTTATAAATTTCAATCTTATGACTTGAATTATAAGAAATTATAATCTGGGAAATTAAAAATTCATTATAACATAATAAATTATTTCACTGCATCATTATAGTCATAAATTTGATAAGAATAAGCACTTATATATGAGAATGATACAACATCTTTTAGGTTCCTCAATTACAACTGACAAAGAGAAAATTTTTAATTCGAATATATTCTAGAATTCTCTCGCATAGAGAAACAACAAAAGAATATAAAATTGACAAACTCTGACATCCAAATTTGGGGATGTAGAATCAATTAACAATTTCTGGAATGTAACTATACTGCAAATTTTAGTGCGTAAAAGAATGAAAACACAGGTCATTGAAAGTTATTACTAATATATATATATATATATATATATATATATATATATATATATATATATATATATATATATATATGTATATATATCAGCTCCTTGCAATTGAGCCATAGAGCAGAAAACTATACAGTAAGCCTAAAAATGTATATTGTATACATGAGATAAACTAACCCTGCTCCTAAAAGAAATTAAAATGAAAGCAGTACTAGTTATTAGACAAAAAATTTTAGAACGACGAGTTTGAAATATTAACCAGAGTTTGAACCTTATAACGAAGGCTAAATTCGCATGGGATGCATATAAGGAGAAGCTCTGAGCTATAACGTGAGAAAACCCAGGTTTATTTCTTAGGAATCGAAATAAGAAATTAAAAATTAAAATTTTAAAATCCTGAATTTAATACGCAACAGAGATTCTTAAGGCTTTGGATGGGAGTTGTTAATGGTGATAGAATCTCACACTAAATGAAAAAAAGGGTTTCCGAAAGTGGAAGTGGGGTTGTGACCAAATTGGGGAAATATGTAAATGAGAAATAAATGTAAATGAAAACCCAGAAAATCATCATGGTGATCAATAGAAATGAATTACAGTGTTCTTTGATGGAGCTGATAGCCCTTTAATAACATTGGAAAAAAAATTTAAGAGAAGGAAACGTTGATAACTCTTAGCTCATTAAACCTACAGGTCGTAGTTCTTTACGTGGATGAAATAAGAAACAACGTGGGGTTTCAAGACAAAATGGAGGCTTGCAAAGACAATTAAACTCATCAAATATAGTGAACAAAAATTAATAATTTAAACTTTATTAAATAGGAGTGACGAAATTCTGTCAACCATTTCATGTTGGGAAATGAGAAAAATAAGATTTGAGGTGATGTGTTACCCGGGAAAAAAAATGCGTAAACCTTTGTTCCAAAAATTCGCATCATTTCATAGGCTAAGTCGAGCCACGACTGAAGTATTCATCTCCAGTTATGAAATTTGAAGCATACCATTATTTACAGAGGTAAAATGTGAGAATGTTCTTCAAAATTCTCAAGGAAAGTCATGATAATTCTAGACTCTGTATACTTGATGCCATTGGAGGAAATTAAATTAAATTTCACAAAAAAATGAACTGCAGAATGCGTAATGTTGGGAGTCGTCCCAAACCTTAGGGTTTGAGGGATGAAATCCCTACCATCAATTTACAATTGTTTTCCTGCGTACATGTGGGCAGGAGGAGTAGTTCTGATCACATGGAGCCATGTGACAGATAGTACTAGACTTAAATTCCATGACAGAGATAAGGTAAGGTATAAGTTACAGTTAATGCGAAATGGAAATTTTTTTGTGGGTGGAATACTGTAGTAATAGAATTAAATTCTCAACCAATAAATTATAATTAAACCCATGTCAATCTTAATGTACATATAATAATGAAATTATATGATAAAATGGTGACAAAATCAAGTCATACGTTGAATTTATTAACGTTTTAATCATAGGTCCTAAGGATGAGGAGGAGTCTCCTTAATTTTGAAAATTATTCGATTTATAGGTTTAATAGTAATAACTAGCATAAATCAATTATGTAAAGTGTTATGTGGAAGCAATGATACCTTAGGTAAAATAAAAGGGTATAAGTAAAGTAGAATAAATTAGTAAAGTAAATTCAATAGTCACGTTGATTAGAAAAATGATAATATACATGGGAAGGACATGTATATTGACATAAGGGAAACATAATTTTAAGGATTCATTTATAGGAATTAGGTTAGATAAAATATACATAGAAACTAATTCCTAAGAGGTGAAAAATAAAAACATGGACATACATTATGCTGACTGTCATTACTAAAGTGGTAAATGACTAGTTATGTTGCAAGAGGAAAGAGGACAAATATCATGACCATAAATAGCATAAAAAGGATTTTTTTTTAGTGAGTGGGAGTTTTTTTTTTTTTTTTTTAACAGTGTCGGGTGCTATTTTGTATTCCAAAAAAGAGAAGGAAAAGTTCCTTTATTCTGTTGAGGAGGTAAATCCCCTCTGCGGACAGAGGCGATCCCTACTAGCCCAACAGGGGTCTAGCAACAAACAAACAATGCTATGACGCAAGCTCCTAATTACGAATGAAAGACTTAGGATAGAAGTCTACCTGGATTCCAATGCTATGATCTGAAGAAGAAGTGTCCCCGTCCTTCAGCCCTGGCAGATCACAATCCTTCCACGATCTCCGCGGATGAACACCTGCACATAGAAGAAACGAACATATACAAGCATAGGAACCAGCATACGTAACTAAACATCGGTCAGAAAAGATATTACTCGCATTAACATGATGGAAAACGGAGTGGAACCATAATCATAGTCATCTATTAAGTAATAAACGAATAGAAGTTACAACCAAGTTCTGACGTCGCAGCTTCCTTCGAACGGGTCTCCGGTCGTCCACGTCTCGCAAAGCTCGCCAAGGAAAGGGAAACCTCTCCAGAGTCTCGTAACAATGGTCTCCTCGCTTGAATGGGCCTTAAGGGAAAGAAGGGATTCTTTACGGCACAAAGGCACTTGGGAATAGGGAGATGCAAAGCTTCAGCACTTCAAGACTAGCTTGCCATGGATCTAAGCAGGCTTTTATAGATGGGGAAGGAGGGAGTTGGGATCCCTATTATTATGGGATTGGCCCTATCAACAAGGAAGGTTCCATGGGAGGTGGCAAAACCAATTCCCTTCCATGGAACTCCCGCAGCCAAACCTCCCAACTCAAGATAGGCAGTGGTTTGTGAGTTTGTTTGAACTCAACTTCCGCCATCCATATTTAAAAAACAGTTCCTAAAATGGGTGGCGCGATTGCTGCTCTATGACAGAGCGCCAAGTGGCGCGACCTCTTTACAGGATTTCCCTGATTGGCGCGAGCACTGAACTGTCTACCCGCGCCAATGCAAAGAGAGCTGTTTTTCATGAGTTTTGCAAGGAGATGTCTCAAGGGAAAATGAAGCTCATACTCAGAGGGATGCATTGATGATGTTTTCAAGGCATGATAGTGTTCACAGGTCACATAATGGGTCCTCCATTGTGCGGGAAGGGGAATGGTAGGGACGGTGACAAATTACTGTGTAACAGATGCCCCCTAAAGCATGAGGCCCGAGAGAGAGAGGGGTGAAATGCTTTACGAGAACATGTCCAACCGAAGGCCCGCCGTCGGAAAACCTGCACAGAAAGATACAACTGATATCTCAAGTACATGATGTATATATATGGTATGGACGCAGCCATCCGAACAGAGTATGCTATAATCCGGATCCAGGGTATGGGCGCAGCCATCCAACTAAGATCAAACAAATAGACTCGGGTATGGTCGCAGCCATCCAATCAGTGAGTCATGTACATAATGATAATAATCCACAATCGCAGCCTAGATTACAACAGACACAATCCAGGGTCTTGCGCTCCATCTCGACCTAAACAAGTACAAGTTCTAGCATGCGAATGTGTGAGCTGATGTCGAACATGCAAGAACATCGTCTGATTACCAGCCAATGATGAAAGCTGTTAACAGACGCGAGAGAAACCACCGATAATGACGATGGTCCTCAAGGTACTACAGGTACAATCTACGGCGTGTGAATAAATGAGCTGACGTCGAACACCCGCAGAATCATCCGATCAGAGGCCAATAATGAAAACCTCTCGTCGAATGCGACGAACCTGCCATTAAGGCATGCAGGCTCCAAGGTACCATCAGGAGTCTCTAGACCAGCTTCCTGGATAATGAGTTGAAGTCGACAGGAAGTGACCTTGATCGAAGGTGGGCCATAATGATTCCCACATCATCGACACGAGACAGAGGAACATAATGTTTTGTTGTGAATCAGGACCATATAAGAAACAGAGGAAGGTTGATATTTGCAGAGGCCAACTTCTCTTGAACACATGAACGACACGACAATGGACTTGGCAGTATTTGACATCAACGGATCAGAGGTCATGGCGACGAGGCAGTGAACAGATGAGAGGTCAAAAGAGATTACCCAAACCCATGGAGGCAAAATGAAGCAACGAGATGAGATGTCCCCAACCCGACACGAATGCAGACAAGTGCCATGTTCAAGAGCGACATACTGCCAACGACAACGACGATGGTTCCATTTTTCCCCCACCATTTTTGGCGAGTACCCCAATTATTTTTGATAACAAGCTTGAAGGGGATAGCATATGCTTGTGATATAAGTCCGCCCTTCGGGCGAATCCATCCTAGTGCATTTAACGAGTCCTAGGAAGGAGAAACTCGGAGAACGTCATTTCGACGAAATCCAATGTCATCGGGGTTTAACGAGTCTGACAAAGGAAGAACTCGGCGTCTTTTCATGTTTAGAGAGTTTGAAAAGACAGCGGAAAAGAAAACTCCACAGGTCCCTTTTCGTAAATAGTTCCCCGGATCCGAAAAGGTAGAAAACAATATCCGGGAAAACCTCCTAGTCGCGATAGGCTAGGGTATTCCTTTTTCGTAATCGATCCATCCCAGCCCGAAAAAGGGTTAAACTTATACTGGGTGGATGTCGATTCGTGTCCATTTTAACGAGATCGAAACGACAAGGGCCTCGGCGATCTTTTCATATTTAGAGAGTCGGAAAAGAGCTGAAAGATGACTCCAGAGTGACTTTTTCGTGTATTTACCGAGTCCGAAAAAGTATAAAATACAACTCGTTTCCATCTTTTAAGTCGCAAAAACCTGCTGCTGCACATACCAAGCAAGCGTAAAATCCATTTTCGACATAACACATGCAAATATTTGACAAAAATAACTTTTTAAAGTTCATTTAACGTCGAAAAGTTATAAATATGTCTAATTGGTAAAAAATGAAATTACTTTTTACTATTTACCTTGTGGAAAGCAACAGTGGTCCATTTGGAGCAGAATCTTCTGACGGTGATTGCGACCAATCCAGGCAACCATTCAGCGTCTCGTCTGTCACAGGTAAGAGGCACTCCTTTTCTCTTCATTTCCATACATTTTTTAATGATTTCCCTTCATAAATCAGTTCTGTAAGGGCACTTTTTAAAATTTTAGGGCCGGGCCCAGTGGCGCGGGTATCGGGCACGGACCCGCGCCACTGAGCTCTTTTTACCAAAAGGCCCGCGCCACCTGGCGCGACTGTTAGCAAAACAGTCGCGCCAGCGGCGGAACCCAAAATTTCGCCTAAAATTCCGATATTTACACCAAATTCCTTGAAATTTGAAGCTCACCAAAGACCTAATCAGGGGCTTTTGACCATGTGAATGCAGATAAACACTCAAAATGGCAATTGAATGGAAGGAACGAGAACACGGAGATGAGGATGAAGAGGCCATGCAAAGCCAGGCTTGCATGAACGCTCTGAGAGACTGCGGATTGAAGAAGTTCTTCCTCACGCCATGTTTACGAGCTCAGCCCGAGCTTCTCCAATATCTAATCAACATCTGGGATGAAAATGACCAAGTATTCAGAATACGAGACCAGGTGCTGGAATTGGAGGTCACTGACATTTATTTCGTTACTGGATTGTCCCGCAGAGGTCCAATCCCTGTATTGACTGGGAGCAGACCATCAGGGGAAAAGATGGAAGAGGTAATGGCGCGGGTGTGCCGAGGGGCACAAACAGGATCAGGAAGTAAGAAAGTATACATCTTCACCATCCCTGATCTAGCACTGAGAGTAGTTCTCCACACCATTACGCGGGCTGCTGGGTCGCAGGCTCCGCACGAGGCCACGAAGACTCAACTCCTGTTAGCCTCAGAATGCATGGGTCCCCGACTGTATGATTGGGCAACAACTGTGACCATCAATATGAAAAGGCAGCTCACAAAGTGCAAACGGGGGAAACTGAAGCAGTTTGGGTATGGTTCCATCTTGGTATCGTTCATTCTGGAACGCATACCAACCTTCCAGGGCCAAGAGGCCCATGTGGCGAGTCCGGTACCACGAGAGCCGAGAATGGTTCGCTGGGCAGCTCTGATGCCCAGATCTGGAGGTGGCCAACAGATGTCCTGGAAGCCAGAGTTCTTTAGGTGGCTACGGCGCCAACTGATCGTTGTGGAAGATTGGCCGTATTCGGGAACTGACTTTACAGGAGACCCAGATCTCCCACTACCAGAAGGGGATGACTGGGACGAGGAGCTGGGTAAGACCTCAAATTTTTGATTTCATGTTTATATGTTTTTTTGTTAATACACACTTGTCTTAACACAATTATATATGCATGCAGATGTAGGGCCTGAGAGACCAGCCGGGATGTCTCCTATCTCCCGGAGGACACCACTCGCCCCTGAGATCCAGGGGGAAGGCACCGGAGGAGAGGCACTGGTCCAGAACCTCGAGGGGATTGCCCATGGGATCCCAGACTATGCCCGGCTGTCAGACGTACCGCTGGAGTACCAGCGCCATACGGTGGGAGTTCCAAACCGGCTCCACCGAATCCTGAGGCGGCAAGTGCATGCAGTGACGTGCTATCATGAGCACCATGCGGATTAGTCTCTAGGATTTAGCTACACCTATTTTTTGAGAGACACAGTGTCTCAGGATGTATTAAGACAATTATGTATATTTTTTGCGTTTTATGCGACACACTTTATGTAAACATTCCGATATCTATATATATACATATCTATTTCTGGATGAGTCTACTTTACATGTGATGATGATTTATAAATTGCGCAAATGCCTGTCTAACACCAAATTTGCTACTGCATCTGTTAATGTATTCAAATGTCTGGGTATATGATGATATGTAATGTATTCAAAATTCCTTTCCAGTAATCGAATACGCAAATACAATCGTAAAATGGACGGGTTTCTTACCGAATAGTGCCCGTTCAGTTGTAACACTACAAGTTGTGAATCTAGGTACACGAGCAATTCACGGATACCAAGGTTTACTGCCTCGGTTAATAATTCCAATACGGCGCTATATTCCGCGATATTGTTCGTGGTACGCCCTAAACACACACCTTGCAGGTCAATCAACTCACCAGCAGGATCGTAGATTACCCAGGCTGCGGAAGACAGATTCCTGGTACTGCGGGAGGCACCATCCGCGAAACCAACAAATGGATGAATGGACATCTGCACAACCAGGAAGACCCGATCAGCAGAAAGATGTTTACAAAGCACACCACACCATGCACACAAATGACAATCACACACCTATGTACACACACCACACCAAGAAATCATTTCAGGCGTAGTACTTCTTAAGGTACAGCCCATTTCTGGGCTGCGCCAATGGAACTCCTTCGTAATCTATAAGCTCGTAGGCCCCATTTTTCAAAACACGCTTTACTATATAGGGACCGTGCCACATGGGCTGGAGCTTCCCGGCACCAAGCTTGTCATGCGCCTGATCGTACAAGAGGACTAGGTCTCCTTCGATGAAAGAACGGGGAGAAACAGATTGATCAAAATGAGTCTTGACCCTCTTCTTTTGTGCTTCGATGATCAAAGCAGCTAGACGACGGGTTTCATCCAACCGTTCGAGATACAAAAGACGTTCTTCCTCAGGAGAAGTATCCGGTAAGAGCTCCACAGCTAATTTGAGTGAAGGAATTTCACATTCAACCGGCAAAGTAGCTTCCAGACCGTACACCAGTTGGAATGGTGTGAATCCGGTTGCAGTTTTAGCAGATGTTCGGTACGCCCAGAGAGCTGAGAACAGTTGGAGATGCCAACTGGATTTATGAATCCCAACTGTTCGTTGAAGCATAGTGACCAAAACCTTGTTCACTGCTTCAACTTGACCATTCGCTTGAGGGTAGTATGGCGTTGAGCTGTCGTGACGCAGGCCCAACGCAGCTGTCAGCTCCGCCATCATGTAATCGCGGAAATGAGTACCGTGATCAGTGACGATAGCTTGAGGAACCCCGAATCGTGCAATAACATGGTTGAATAAAAATGAAGTAGCCGTTCTTCCGTCAGCAGCTAGTGTAGGCATCGCCTCGGCCCACTTAGTGAAGTAGTCGACGACGACAATGATATACGCATGCCCCCCGGCCGAGTGAGGGTTACACGTCATAAAATCCACGCCCCATTTCGTGAAAGGGCCAACGGTAATAACGGGATGCAAAGGCAACGGCGGCGTGCGCATCTTGCGCTGAAAAATCTGGCATGGATGACATTTTCGGACTGCAGTGATACAATCCTTGAATATAGAAGGCCAGAAATAACCTGCCCTTAGAATCTTTTGGGCAGTGGCATATCCGGACATGTGTCCGCCACAGGCGCCACTGTGGCAGTCATTCAAGACTTTCTCGGCCTCGTCCAAGGTAAGGCATCGTCGGAGCACCGAATCTACTCCAATACGATATAAGGTATCTCCTACTATGCGGTAGGGTTGGGACTGGTGCCGAATCCGACGGCGGGCAGTTTTATCCAACTCAGACCGAAATGTCGCGGTCTGAAGATACACTATGATGTCACCGTACCAAGGATCACGAGTATCGATAAGAAACAACGTTTCATCCGGTATATGATCTTCAGAGTGTGCGGGAACAGAGTCTGTAGGGAGAGAACATATCAAATCCGCGAAGACCAGTGATTTAGTTGACTTGGCAGTGGTGAACTCCAAGTCAAACTCCTGCAGGATGACGATCCATTTGGAGTACTTGCCCCCCAGCAATTGTCTAGAAAGAATATATGTCATAGGGTTGCAGTCTGAAACCACTGTTATCGTGCGCAATAGGATGTAATGGCGAAAGCGTTGTACGACGTGTACGGCTGCTAAGGCCAACTTCTCAACATGTGCATAACGCGTTTCCGGGTCGAGAAGGTTCCGAGATAGGTAATAAACGACATGTTCATCACCGTTCTCGTCATCCTGCACCAAGACCATAGCGATGGTGCTTAATGCGGCGGCTAGATACAAAGTAAAATCGCGGTGGTAGTCCGGAGGACGAAGCAACGGAGCATTGACTAGCAATGTCTTCAGCTTCTCAAAGGATTCTTGAGCAATTTCGTCCCAATGAAAGGGAACATTCTGCTTTAACAAACGAGTGAATCCTTTGGCCACCTCGGCATAATTCGGGATAAAGCGCCTGAGAAAATTCGCTTTCCCTTGTAGACTCTGCAACTGATACAAAGAGGAGGGTGACGGGAGATTTACAATAGCCTCAACCTTTAGAGGGTCAAGGCGAATTCCGTCTTTCGAGACTATAAAGCCTAAAAGACGGCCAGAGTCGACGCAGAAGACGCACTTATGAGGGTTGAGCCTGATGTTGTAGCATCTGCAACGGAGAAATATCTGGCGGAGATGCTCAGGATGGTCCTCTCGCTTACCCGAATGGGCTGGCAAGTCGTCCAGATAAGGCTGGACAATATGGCGAATATCGTGAAAAGCGTAGGACATCGCACGCTGAAATGTGGCACCAACGTTTTTTAAACCGAACGGGAGTTTTTTGTACGCAAAAGTGCCCCACGGACAGATGAATGTGGTCTTATGTTGATCCTCAGGTGAAATATTGATCTGGTTGTAACCTGAGAAACCGTCCATTAAGGAATAGATCTCACTCCCGGCGCAATCGTCGATAATTTGGTCGATAAACGGAGTGGGATAATTATCCTTAGGACAGGCGCGATTGATATCGCGATAATCTACACAGACTCGAATGGTACCCTGCTTTTTATCGACAGGGACGATATTGGACACCCATTTTGTAAGGGGGATAGGATAAATAAACCCCGCGTTCAGAAGTTTTTCAACCTCTGCCTTGATAGCGGCGGCTTTCCGAGGATGCATGGGACGCAAGTGTTGGCGCACGGGTTTCGCACCTGGATAGGTTGGAATCTCGTGCACGACAATACTAGGATCAATTCCCGGCATTTCCTCGTAGGACCATGCAAAAACATCTCTGAACTCTTTGAAAAGTTCCGTATAGACCTGGATCTCTTTGGGAGAACAGGTCACACCCACATGAATGTTCTCAACAATCCCTGGTTTTAACAGAGATGTTGATAGGAACCGTTTGAGTAATGTTAACTCCAATTCCACCCTCCGAAAAAGGGGTTGTCGTCAAGATCGGTGTTTGAAGAAGAGGGGAAGGAACCTGAGTAGCATAGCGCTCTAGACAGTCAGTCATTGCCCCCAAGCTAGTCATAAACGAGGAACGATGATGCCCATCGCCCCAGGGTAGCTCCTCCAGAGACATGGTTTCAATGATAGCCTCATCTGAGGGAAAAATCTCTCTAAGAGGATCAGGCGAATCAGCCTGACCAAGCCAGGGGGATTGTGAGTAGACGTCAAGAGCCATGCTCATCGGAGCATGCTGAGGAGGTGGAGGATCCGATGCGGCAACAATCTCACAGTAGCTAATCTCTACTGGCGTTAAAGGCATGGATTCTCCAAACTCATATACCTGCTCAGGTGAAGGAATAAGCCAGGGGTCATCAGTCCTGGACAACATGTTGACTTGAGCGGTATTCGGTGGCGGTGCGGGGAATATACCCATGAGAACAGGGTCCTTGAAAAGACCAGGTCCTATGCTGTCTAAGGGATTCGGAATTTGATCCACATACGGCACGTTGTTCTCAGAGCTCGAGGTGAAAAATGACAACTGATCTACTGTGACAATCTTGCCCTCATGGGGGAACTTAATAAATCGAAAGACAGTAGACGGCACGCAGAGCATGGCATGGGTCCAGCTGCGGCCAAGAAGTATGTTGTAGTTGAGTTTCGCGTCAACCACTTCTACTTCCACGTTGACAGTTTTTCCCTGTAGTGTGATCGCAAGACTCTCAAGAACTCCCAGGGGTTTAGACTCCCGACCATCAAATGCCTCAAGGGCATTGGGAGACGATGACAAGGCTGGAGAGCCAATGGCCTTCCAGCAAGCGGAGGACATAACGCAGGTAGATGCACCCTCATCTACGACGGCTCTGTGAACGTTCAGACCGTTAATCCCGACTTGAATGACCAACGCAATTTGATGTGGAAGCCGGGGAGTAAAATTCTCCAGATCAAAGGTGAGAAGGCTCGAGTCGGCGGGATCGATACCACCGATGGCAGACAGTAAAGCCTTCCATTGTGAAGGACAACTTTGAAGAACCTCAAGTGCAGACATGGCACATGGCGCCTGTGCCAGATCCTCAACGATGCTATAATGTTGAGCGGCACGAGCATTTGGATTATAAGAGGATCTTCGAAGAACACCCTTGGGAGGTGGCTTCACAATGGGTTCGAGAGTCGGCTTCTCGATTTCCAACGGACCAGAAACAGGTGGGGGAGGCGGTCCATCCGCAACTGCCTTCTCGGGTGCCTGCTGCTGACTATTGTAATCCTTCGATCTAGTAGCAATAGTGATAGGTGCATTAGTTTTCATCATGAAAACCTGAGACCCAAACGGTGCAGATGATGAACCTTGTTCGACCATCTGGGTCTGCTGAGATGGAAATGGCTCTTTTAAAATAGCCGGAGTCCCTTTTGAGCCTTTAAGAAGTTGACTAATTTCGGACCGTCGTGGACAATCCTTAGTGTAATGGTCACCTTCACAGATGAGGCAAGGGAATTTCGGCTTACGTTGGGAGCCATCCTCGGTTCGAGATTTAGATTCTGGTTTTGGGGCATCAGATTTTGATTTGCCTTTGCCCTTCTTCTTCCCCTTGGAGGATTTGTCCGCAGGATTGGCCTGAACGGCATTTACCTCCGCGGTTTTACCAGAATCGGATGATGCGGGATTAGCAGAGGTATTGTTGGAAGAATTAGCCTTCTGCTTCCCATTCGAAGACTTCTTCAAATTTTGAGAAACGGAACCAATGACACCATCCACCGTAGGGGTAGGCGGGGCCTTTGTGGCTCCGGGCCGTGGAGCATCAGGCAGGATGTCATAAAGCGTGCCAGATTGCGAATAAACAAGATCCAGGTACTGGGCATGCGCGACAGCTTGTTCCTCCGTCACACACGCTCCCATCGCGATATCCTGAGCGATTTTATTGACAAAGGAGGTGGTGAACCAGTGAGTCAAAATCTGATCAGGTATGTGAAACTTGATCAGTCGACGATGGCGCTGCCACTCATGGATGTGATCCGAGATGTGAGTGGCCGAGTCCTGCTTCAGGGAAGACAGGAGGTGCGTCCCGGTCTCATACCGGACTGGTAACTGGAAATGCGTGAGGAAAGCCATAGCTAACGAGTTGAAATCCTGAAAAATACCAAGGGATAGCTCTATGTACCACTTAGCAGCAGCTCCTGTTAAAGTACGCTGGAAAAGACGTAGACGAATCGAATCGTCGGTCCAAGAGTTAGACGAACACCAGAGGTGATGCGTCATCACATGCGCCTGGGGGTCTTCTCCAGCTTTGCCCTCAAACTTGGGACAGTCACCTGGTATCTTGGTTGGAACCGGGGGCCAATATGGATTATGAGCAATCGGATCATTGGTCAACTTCGAAACGTCCGGTAGGTCCAAGGTAGCCAGGAACGGCAATGGAGGGTTAACTACCATGCCAGTCCCAGGATAAGGTCTGGTACCTGCGTTCCACGATGGTTGTGAATATCCCTGCCCCCACGGGTTCTGTCCCGTAGGATTCTGACCGTAGGGGGCATGGTTCGTATAACCAGACTGATTTGGTTGCTGGTAACCATTGTGTGGGGCTTGATAACCAGGATTCGGGCCCTGATTAGGCGTCTGCCATGTATAAGCATCGTTTGGATTTGGCTGTTGAGCGTAGGTAGAACCGGGTGGAGGAGGAGGATACTGAGAGCCTCCAGAGTGGTTATAGTTCGGTTGAGATTGACCATGAGGATAATAACCACTCTGAGGATGAGTAGACTGCTGATAAGTGGAACCCTGCGGAGCCTGGTACGTAGGGCGCAGCTGTTGATTTGGCTGTGGCATTGAATGAACAGGCTGCTGAGCAGAGTGAACGGAATGAGAGGGCTGGCCTGAATGAACAGGTTGACCCGAGTGAGGGGGCAGCCCTGAATGAACAGGTTGGCCCGGATAAACAGGCGGCGCTGGTTGCGCAGGTTGACCTGGTTGTAAATGAGCCCCAGGTTGCACCGAATAAGCCGGTTGGCCTGGCGGCGGGACACCAGGTTGTACCGGATGACCCGGTTGGCCTGGTGGTGGAACAGGACCAGGTGCTTGCTAGAAACTAGTTTGACCTGAAGCAGAACCATAGGGTGGTCCTGGCTGATATGCAACGTTAGAGACAACAGGATACTGCGGTTGCATCGGTAAAGAAGGCTGGATTTGCCCCCCAGGACCATAGGCCGGTCCCTATTGATACCCCGGCTGAGGCTGAGCAGGTTGACCAACAGGGCTATAATATGGTCCTTGCGGATTGTACAATGGCCCTTGCTGGCCCGCAGAGTAGCCTTGGATGGGCTGTCCCTGTGGGTCGTACAGATAGCCAGGTTGTCCTGTAGGTGGGCCTTGGAAAGGCTGCCCCTACGGGTTGTGAGCCTGGTTGTACGGTAAACCCTGAGCATACAGATAAGCCTCAGGAGCAGGAAGGCGCAAAATGTCCCCATGCTCATCAAGCTGACCTGGGAAACCATACACGGGAGTGCCGTCCTGTGCATAGTGCGAAAAGAAAGATCGGTAAGGATCTTGGGGAATTTGTCCAGCCCCGGCGTTCGGCTGTTGCAAAAACAACCGATACTCCTCCGGAGAGATATTCTCCGGTATGGCAGTAGCTAGATAAATATCTTCAGGAGTTGGCCCAGCCCTGGTAACTGAGACAACAGCAGAAGAGGCAGCTACACAAATAGTGGGCCGCACGGGAACAGAAGTGACGGGCGTCGAAGGAGACACCCCGGGTGTAGTGGCAGCTGGCCTCGAAGCAGGAGATGATATTCCCATAGAGGCAGCAGCTGAGATGATCTGACCCAGATATCTGTATCCCTGCGGCAAAGAAGGACCAACTGACGATGTGGTAGCCAGCTCAGTATCGTCTCCCTCAAACAATCTACGAGGAATGCGCTGATAGTCATCAGACCCCGTAATTTCCTCACCAGAATCACTCATGGTTGATCCTGCCATTAAATCACGCAGAAGACGGCGAGGACTAGGAGGAAAAACAGCAGCAACAAACGGTGAACCCGATGTAAGAGAAAGGAAATCAGCTCCTAATCTCAATTCAGAAACAGGGTCCGAAAAGGGCCAGTTGAACTCAACTGGTTCTCCAAAGGGTTGCTCGGCGAGGACCGGTCCCCCGTCAGGGAACTCGGAAACAACAGGCTGCTGTGGTTCAACAGAAGGCTGAGAAGCCTCTGAAGAATCGTCCGTGCAAGGACTACCAGTAGACGAAACCGAAGGTTCCGCCACCGTGGCAAGAGACTAGAAGAAGAGAGCAAACACACACACAGGCTGAAAACGAGTTAAGACACACGATCAAACAGTCACAAGCAACGTTTAAACGGGTGTGTAATCGTGGGAGATTGATTTTACCACATTGGAAAATAAACGAATTCTACCGTTTCATGTTTTAAGAGTCAAGAAACGATAAAAAGATGACTCTATCTCTTTCAGAGTTGATACAAGCGTGAAAGGACAAGCGCTTGACGGTCTTTTCAATTTTAGGGAGTCAGAAAAGACCAAATGACTGCTCAGGAAAAAACTAGGCACAAAGGGTGTACCAAATATCCGTGAACTGCAATATACACCTTGGTTTCAAAAATGAAATAGAAATCGACCAAGGACTTTCCGTACGTGCAGGTAGTCTCCCCGAATGCTGTGTTCGGTGTATCACGGGTATAGGGCGGCAGACTCGGCTTCCTGTGGATAAAGGATTGAAAACCTAGAGGGGTCTCCCTTTATATACGCGACGATACGGGGAGCACAAGTCCGTACTAGCGCTGTCTAAAGCCAACAGGCGAACGACAGCTGCTAGGTTTAACGACGCCGGAACACGTCTCTAGCCTAGACCTTCTAAATATTTTTCGTTAAGTTCCAATGTTGCCTTAGGTTAATTGAATAAATTTTACAGTTGATCTTCAATTAAGTTTCAATTTCCAGGCCCTATCGTATGTAGTGTCTCGAAAGACTCCTAAATGCAAGCTATATGCCACAGTGCAACATTTCGTTCGATGAAAAACTAGTTAGATAAGAGTTGAGAGCTTTTATACAAACGAAATGAACGGAATACAAACAACAATGTTTCTAATGCAACTAATGCAATTGAACACTTTTCATTCAAACACTAATCACCAGCGATATGGAAAAGATCACAATTTGCACTAATTAATAAAAACAAAGGAGATTTTTTTTTTTGATTTTCAATGTTTAATGGCTAATGTGCACTGAAAACAAAAGGAACAATTTGAGAAATGATATCCAAGAGAGCGAAACAAACAAAATTCACTCAACAATGCAATCAATCAGATCTCTAAATCAACCCAAAGTCTCTCAAATCGAAGAAAGACTCAAAAGCTTCCGATGGACCGTGTGATCTAGGTCCAAAGCAAGGGCAAACGAATTCCGAATGAAGGAACAAACAATCACTCAAAAGACGCAGCAAAACAATCAAAGACTGTTAAGAGAGTGCGGAGAACCAATCAACAAGTTGACAGGACAATCAAGACACCTAACTTCCAAGGAGGGCTTGATACACTAAGCCACTAGATGCCCTAGGGCTCAAAACGTGAAATCGGTAGAAAGAAGCAAACAACCAAAGGACAGAGGTGAATTCCAGCCAAACAAGACTCCAATACACTCAGACAGTCGGGAAATCAAGAAGAGAAGCACTGGTCAAGTCCAGAAAGCTAAAAAATGAAGAAACTCAAAAAAGTCACAGGAGTGGCGCGACTGTGGGCTTGAAAATGGCGCCAGAGGCCAATTGGCGCGAGACAGACAAAGGCAACAAGCGCCAAGTGGCGCGACTGTCGGGTTAAAAACCGCGCCAGTCGAGTTCCTCAATAAAAAATAAAAATAAGCTATTCCAGAAGCAGACCAATACAAGCTAAGCAAACCAAGAAGCTAAAACAATGAAAGAATTCAACCCAGAAGGTTCATCAAGCAAGGAGAAACAATCAAGGCGAACCGACATAAACGAGACAAGGAAAACCGGACGATCCCCAGCGGAGTCGCCAATTTTTTGAGGAGGTAAATCCCCTCTGCGGACAGAGGCGATCCCTACTAGCCCAGCAGGGGTCTAGCAACAAACAAACAATGCTATGACGCAAGCTCCTAATTACGAATGAAAGACTTGGGATAGAAGCCTACCTGGAT
This sequence comes from Pinus albicaulis, assembly GCA_034641835.2. Taxonomy (NCBI): domain Eukaryota; kingdom Viridiplantae; phylum Streptophyta; class Pinopsida; order Pinales; family Pinaceae; genus Pinus; species Pinus albicaulis. The sequence goes on from CM076578.1 coordinate 1,901,227,875, forward strand.
TCCAACGCTATGATCTGAAGAAGAAGTGTCCCCGTCCTTCAGCCCTGGCAGATCACAATCCTTCCACGATCTCCGCGGATGAACACCTGCATATAGAAGAAACGAACAGATACAAGCATAGAAACCAGCATACGTAACTAAACATCGGTCAGAAAAGATATTACTCGCATTAACATGATGGAAAACGGAGTGGAACCATAATCATAGTCATCTATTAAGTAATAAACGAATAGAAGTTACAACCAAGTTATGACGTCGCAGCTTCCTTCGAACGGGTCTCCCGTCGTCCACGTCTCGCAAAGCTCGCCAAGGAAAGGGAAAACCTCTCCAGAGTCTCGTAACAATGGTCTCCTCGCTTGAATGGGCCTTAAGGGAAAGAAGGGATTCTTTACAACACAAAGGCACTTGGGGATAGGGAGATGCAAAGCTTCAGCACTTCAAGACTAGCTTGCCATGGATTTGAGCAAGCTTTTATAGATGGGGAAGGAGGGAGTTGGGATCCCTATTATTATGGGATTGGCCCTATCAACAAGGAAGGTTCCATGGGAGGTGGCAAAACCACTTCCCTCCATAGAACTCCCGCAGCCAACCTCCCAACTCAAGATAGGTGATGGTTTGTGAGTTTGTTAGAACTCAACTCCCGCCATCCATATTTAAAAAACAACTCCCAAATTGGGTGGCGCGAATACGGCTCTATGACAGAGTGCCAGGTGGCGCGACCCCTTTGCATTAATTTCCCCATTGGCGCGAGTACTGAACTGCTTGCCCGCGCCAATGCTAAAAGGGCTGTTTTTTATGACTTTTGCAAGGAGATGTCTCAAGGGAAAATGAAGCTCATGTTCAGAGGGATGCATTGATGATGATTTCAAGGCATGACAATGTTCACAGGTCACAGAATGGGTCCTCCATTGTGCGGGATGGGGAATGGTAAGGACGGTGACAAATTACTGTGTAACAGATTCCCCCTAAAGTATGAGGCCCGAGAGGGAGAGGGGTGAAATGCTTTACGAGAACATGTTCAACTGAAGGCCCGCCGTCGGAAAACCTGCGCAGAAAGATACAACTGATATCTCAAGTACATGATGTATATGTGGTATGGACGCAGCCATCCGAAACAGAGTATGCTATAATCCGGATCCGGGGTATGGGCGCAGCCATCCAACTAAGATCAAACAAATAGACTCAGGTATGGTCGCAGCCATCCAATCAGTGAGTCATGTACATAATGATAATAATCCACAATCGCAGCCTGGATTACAACAGACACAATCCAGGGTCTTGCGCTCCATCTCGACCCAAACAAGTACAAGTTCGAGCATGTGAATGTGTGAGCTGATGTCGAACATGCGAGAACATCGTCTGATTACCAGCCAATGATGAAAGCCGTTAACAGACGCGAGAGAAACCACCAATAATGACAATGGTCCTCAAGGTACTACAGGTACAATCTACGGCGTGTGAATAAATGAGTTGACGTCGAACACCCGCAGAATCATTCGATCGGAAGTCAATGATGTAAACTTCACGTCGAATGCGACGGACCTGCCATTGAGGCATGCAGGCTCCAAGGTACCATCAGGAGTCTCTAGACCAGCTTCCTGGATAATGAGTTGAAGTCGACAGGAAGTGACCTTGATCGAAGGTGGGCCATAGTGATTCCCACATCATCGACACGAGACAGAGGAACATAATGTTTTGTTGTGAATTAGGACCATATGAGAAACAGAGGAAGGTTGATATTTGCAGAGGCCAACTTCTCTTGAACATATGAACGACACGACAATGGACTTGGCAGTATTTGACATCAACGGATCAAAGGTCATGGCGACGAGGCAGAGAACAGATGAGAGGTCAACAGAGATTACCCAAACCCATGGAAGCAAAGTGAAGCAACGAGATGAGATGTCCCCAACCCGACACGAATGCAGACAAGTGCCATGTTCAAGAGCGACATACTGCCGACGACAACGACAATGGTTCCATTTTTCCCCACCATTTCTGGCGAGTACCCCAATTATTTTTTGATAACAAGCTTGAAGGGGATAGCATATGCTTGTAATATAAGTCCGCCCTTCGGGCGAATCCATCCTAGTGCATTTAACGAGTCCTAGGAAGGAGGAAGGAGGAGAACGTCATTTCGACTGGATCCGATGTCATCAGGGTTTAACGAGTCTGACAAAGGGAGAACTCGGCGTCTTTTCATGTTTAGAGAGTTTGAAAAGACAGCAGAAAAGAAAACTCCACAGGTCCCTTTTCGTAAATAGTTCCCCAGATCCGAAAAGGTAGAAAACAATATCCGGGAAAACCTCCTAGTCGCGATAGGCTAGGGTATTCCTTTTCGTAATCGATCCAGCCCAGCCCGAAAAAGGGTTAAACTTATACTGGGTGAATGTCGATTCGTGTCCATTTTAACGAGATCGAAACGACAAGGGCCTCGGCGATCTTTTCATATTTAGAGAGTCAGAAAAGAGCTGAAAGATGACTGCAGAGTGACTTTTTCGTGTATTTACCGAGTCCGAAAAAGTATAAAATATAACTCGTTTCCACCTTTTAAGTCGCAAAAACCTGCTGCTGCACATACCAAGCAAGCGTAAAATCCATTTTCGACATAATACATACAAATATTTGACAAAAATAACTTTTAAAGCTCATTTAACGTGAAAAAGTTATAAATATGTCTAATTGGTAAAAAATGAAATTACTTTTTACTATTTACCTTGTGGAAAGCAACAGTGGTCCGTTTGGAGCAGAATCTTCTGACGGTGATTGCGACCAATCCAGGCAACCATTCAGCGTCTCGTCTGTCACAGGTAAGAGGCGCTCCTTTTCTCTTCATTTCCATACATTTTTTAATGATTTCCCTTCATAAATCAGTTCTGTAAGAGCACTTTTAAAATTTTAGGGCCGGGCCCAGTGGCGCGGGTATCGGGCATGGACCCGCGCCACTGAGCTCTTTTTACCAAAAGGCCCGCGCCACCTGGCGCGACTGTTAGCAAAACAGTCGCGCCAGCGGCGGAACCCAAAATTTCGCCTAAAATTCCGATATTTACATCAAATTTCTTGAAATTTGAAGCTCACAAAGATCTAATCAGGGGCTTTTGACCATGTGAATGCAGATAAACACTCAAAATGGCAATTGAATGGAAGGAACGAGAACACGGAGATGAGGATGAAGAGGCCATGCAAAGCCAGGCTTGCATGAACGCTCTGAGAGACTGCGGATTTAAAAAGTTCTTCCTCACGCCATGTTTACGAGCTCAGCCCGAGCTTCTCCAATATCTAATCAACATCTGGGATGAAAATGACAAAGTATTCAGAATACGAGACCAGGTGCTGGAATTGGAGGTCACTGACATTTATTTCATTACTGGATTGTCCCGCAGAGGTCCAATCCCTGTACTGACTGGGAGCAGACCATCAGGGGAAAAGATGGAAGAGGTAATGGCGCGGGTGTGCCGAGGGGCACACACAGGATCAGGAAGTAAGAAAGTATACATCTCCACCATCCCTGATCTAGCACTGAGAGTATTTCTCCACACCATTACGCGGGCTGCTGGGTCGCAGGCTCCGCACGAGGCCACGAAGACTCAACTCCTGTTAGCCTCAGAATGCATGGGTCCCCGACTGTATGATTGGGCAACAGCTGTGACCATCAATATGAAAAGGCAGCTCACAAAGTGCAAACGGGGGAAACTGAAGCAGTTTGGGTATGGTTCCATCTTGGTATCGTTCATTCTGGAACGCATACCAACCTTCCAGGGCCAAGAGGCCCATGTGGCGAGTCCGACACCACGAGAGCCGAGAATGGCTCGCTGGGCAGCACTGATGCCCAGATCTGGAGGTGGCCAACAGATGTCCTGGAAGCCAGAGTTCTTTAGGTGGCTACGGCGCCAACTGATCGGTGTGGAAGATTGGCCCTATTCGGGAACTGACTTTACAGGAGACCCAGATCTCCCACTACCAGAAGGGGATGACTGGGACGAGGAGCTGGGTAAGACCTCAAATTTTTGATTTCATGTTTATATGTTTTTTTTTTTGTTAATACACACTTGTCTTAACACAATTATATATGCATGCAGATGTAGGACCTGAGAGACCAGCCGGGATGTCTCCTATCTCCCGGAGGACACAACTCGCCCCTGAGATCCAGGGGGAAGGCACCGGAGGAGAGGCACTGGTCCAGAACCTCGAGGGGATTGCCCATGGGATCCCAGACTATGCCCGGCTGTCAGACGTACCGATGGAGTACCAGCGCCATACGGTGGGAGTTCCAAACCGGCTCCACCGAATCCTGAGGCGGCTAGTGCGTGCAGTGACGTGCTATCATGAGCACCATGCGGATTAGTCTCTAGGATTTAGCTACACCTATTTTTTTGAGAGACACAGTGTCTCAGGATGTATTAAGACAATTATGTATATTTTTTGAGTTTTATGCGACACACTTTATGTAAACATTTCGATATCTATATATATACATATCTATTTCTGGATGAGTCTTCTTTACATGTGATGATGATTTATAAATTGCGCAAATGCATGTCTAACACCAAATTTGCTACTGCATCTGTTAATGTATTCAAATGTCTGGGTATATGATGATATGTAATGTATTCAAAATTCCTTTCCAGTAATCGAATACGCAAATACAATCGTAAAATGGACGGGTTTCTTACCGAATAGTGCCCGTTCAGCTGCAACACTACAAGCTATGAATCTAGGTACACGAGCAATTCACGGATACCAAGGTTTACTGCCTCGGTTAATAATTCCAACACGGCACTATATTCCGCGATATTGTTCGTGGTACGTCCTAAACACACACCTTGCAGGTCAATCAACTCACCAACAGGATCGTAGATTACCCAGGCTGCAGAAGACAGATTCCTGGTACTGCGGGAGGCACCATCCGCGAAACCAACAAATGGATGAATAGACATCTGCACAACCAGGAAGACCCGATCAGCAGAAAGACGTTTACAAAGCACACCACACTATGCACAAAAATGACAATCACACACCTATGTACACACACCACACCAAGAAATCATTTCAGGCGTAGTACTTCTTAAGGTACAGCCCATTTCTGGGCTGCGCCAATGGAACTCCTTCGTAATCTATAAGCTCGTAGGCCCCATTTTTCAAAACACGTTTTACTATATAAGGCCCGTGCCACATCGGCTGGAGTTTACCGGCTCCAAGCTTATCATGTGCCTGATCGTACAAGAGGACTAGGTCTCCTTCGATGAAAGAACGGGGAGAAACAGATTGATCAAAATGAGTTTTGACCCTCTTCTTTTGTGCTTCGATGATCAAAGCAGCTAGACGACGGGTTTCATCCAACCGTTCGAGATACAGAAGACGTTCTTCCTCGGGAGAAGTATCCGGTAAGAGCTCCACAGCTAATTTAAGCGAAGGAATTTCACATTCAACCGGCAAAGTAGCTTCCAGACCGTACACCAGTTGGAATGGTGTGAATCCGGTTGCACTTTTAGCAGATGTTGTTCATGGCGAAACGATTGGAGATGCCAACCGGACTTATGAATCCCAACCCAAGCATTCGTTGAAGCATGGTTGACCAAAACCTTGTTCCTTGCTTCAGCCCATTGTTGTGAGGGTAGTATGGCGTTGAAGTGCAGCCAAGTAGCCAACGAGCCCGATGCGGTATCGGCTCCCGCCATCATGTGTCAGCGGAAACGAAGTGCGTGATCAGTGACGATAGCTTGAGGAACCCCGAATCGTGCGATAACATGGCTGAATAAAAATGAAGCAGTCGTTCTTCCGTCAGCAGCTAGTGTAGGCATCGCCTCGGCCCACTTAGTGAAGTAGTCGACGGCGACAATGATATACGCATGCCCCCCGGCCAAGTGAGGGTTACACGTCATAAAATCCACGCCCCATTTCGCGAAAGGGCCAACGGTAATAACGGGATGCAAAGGCAACGGCGGCACGCGCATCTTGTGCTGAAAAATCTGGCATGGATGACATTTTCGGACTGCAGTGATACAATCCTTGAATATAGAAGGCCAGAAATAACCTGCCCGTAGAATCTTCTGGGCAGTAGCATAGCCGGACATATGTCCGCCACAGGCGCCACTGTGACAGTCATTTAAGACTTTCTCAGCCTCTTCCAAGGTAAGGCATCGTCGGAGCACCGAATCTACTCCAATACGATATAAGGCTTCATCCTTTTTGGCCAACCTATGATGAGCATGATATTCCTTTGTTGGCATCCACATAATAGGAAAATGAAAGTGATACCCTATCCATTTTTCAACACATTGCTGAACACACTTGATATAGTCTGGTACCCTGGAGATTGTTGTTTCAAGATTAGTAGGACTGAAAGGATTATACTCCTTCTTTTCCTTAGAAGATTGTTTCCTAAACATGTTATTTGCTCTTAAGGCAGCAGTTTCTTTGGCCTTAATAAAGTGTTGACAGTCCTGGAGTACTGTTGCCTGTAGTTGCCGCATGTGTTGAGTCATTCCTGGTTTCTGCAGAAATTGATAATATTCTGCAACAAAGGTGGCAGGGTTTCATGGTTCTGGCCGTATCCAGAGGAGACGATTATCTTCATTATGCCTGGCCGCTAGAAAAGCAGTTTGGCACGTAATCTGGTTGGCAAGGAAAGAGGCAAATGCCCGAATCTAGAGATCGCCAACAAGAGGATTAAGATTAAGGTTTCTATTTTCAGGAATGGATTCATTGTGAAGATATAATTCACACAGTAAATGTTGGTCACTAGTAGATGCCTCTACAAAAATTTTCACAAAATCTTCAGATTTAAACACCTTATAGGGCCTTCCATCTTTGATTTCTTTTATCTGAAAGAATGCAAGGCGTTCTGCAAGGAAAAGAGAGTAATTTAAAGATGGTTTTTTGGCAGCCAATAGTTTTTGTACCAAATCAAACATCAGGAGCAATTTTCTTTTTAACTCTGTATTCTTCTTCTTGTGAGCGCGTGATTGTTGGAGTTGTTGGGGCCCTTGTTTTTATTTAGTTTTTGAAGTCTTGGCTAAGACATTTTGAATTTTTACCTTTTTGAGTTGCGGTATGAATACACATGGCAACCGCGACCGCGCCGCAACTACCAGGAGTCGCGGAGCTATCAAGGTGGCACGGAAGCATGCGATAGCTGGAGATAGAACAGGGACAAGTGCAGATGAAGGAAACACACAGCAGAAGACAGAAAGTGGAACACACAGATAACAGGAGAGAAGCCGGGAGAAGCTGAAGTAAAGCCACAGAGGAACTGATAGTCGCAAGAGTGGGTGAATAAATAACAGTCACCCGGCTGAAACAAGGGGAGAATGTTGAAGAGGTTGCGAGGTTCGAGACAGGGAAAGACGCAAAGAGCCGCTGCAGAGGAATCATGCATGTCCCTGGCAAGAAGACCTGGTGGCACTGCATCGGGTAGATACTGAACTAACCCGCGCAGTGGATTTTTGGGTAAGGACCACGTTGGAAGGATACACTGTGGAGTTTGCTGCTGAGTGCTATCAATCCTTCTCGAAAGCCGAGGTTGTTTTCCACTCAGGGCCAAGAGGGAAGCTGTTGAAGGAGATTCCGCTGTGGGTAAAAGCTCTGATGGTGGACGAAGGGTTGATTGAATTCCACAAAACGAGTATGGAAGTGTAAACCTCCCGTACTGGGGGAAGGGTTGAGGGGACCGATGCTGTGTAGAATGTGAAAGTGGGGGTAGGGAATGGATGTTGAGGCCGCATGCAAGTCGCGGGAGCGACGTGCGCATCGGCGGGCACAGATCGCCGATAGGTGGCGAAGAAGGGTAATGTGAGATTTGAAGAGAAGAGAGATCGAGAGGAAAAATCAGAAGGAGGCGCCTCAGAGGACAGGAATTATGGGTTTGGATACCAGGGAAGAAGACGGGACAGCAGTGGAAGTGAAATGGGTGCATGGGAGCCCAACAATGCGAGAAAGAGAGATTGTGACTAGCGAAGATAACGGAAAGATGCAGCCCGAAGAGAGTTCCGATGATGAATGGCACGACGTGATGCAGCGGATGTTTCAAGATCAGACGGCACCCACCCCTCCAGGCAGCCCTACTTCTCACCTTCTGCATGGCCAGGATCCCGACCTTCCCCTGGTACTGTATCAACCTTTAAGTAATATTTTTATTCAGTTACAAGCATTGATTCAGTCATACAATAGTTCATCAGCGTCAGTAACGTCCGGGAACAGCAGCGTTCCTAGTAGTGGTAGTTTTCCTTGTGGGACCGTTACGCAACCAGGACCTGGAGGATTTATCCTGGTCAATTCTCCGCAAGTACACATGGCTGGATCTTTCACCCGGTATCCAGAGTTCTCTGGCCAGGGCAATGATGATGTAGAGCAACACTGGTACCTGTGCGAAGCCATCTGGAGGGCTCGCCAGACGCCAGATGCAGGGAAGTTAATAGAATTCCAAACCACACTCAGAGAGAGGGCTCTGCGATGGTTTATCAAGTGGTCCGAGGCTCATCCTAACCCCGTAATTGCGGACGTGAAGCGGGATTTTGTCTGCGAATTCAAGCTTCCCCAGACAGACCAGCAGGGCCTGTCAGAGCTGTGGGAAATTAAGCAGAAGGAAGGTGAGACCGCCTGGGAGTTGATGCGGCGATTCAAGGATGCGATCGGGAAATTTAGCTACCCGATCGATCCAAACCACCAGAGGGACTGGTTCATCAAGGCCCTGCTCCCCTTGACACGAACCCCCCTCACTCAGCAGAAGATTGAAGCCATGGCAGGCTACCCCCAGGAATATCGGGGGGGGGGGGGCGCGGCCCCGCAAGATCCTTCTTTGATAGGGTTGCAACACCAGATCGCTAGCTTGACTGAAAAGCTCAAGGAGCTTCAGCCAATGAGACTAGCGCGACCAAATGTTTGGTGTACTCATTGCCTGGTCGAGGGCCACGTAGCAACCGAGTGTCCTCGGTTGCGCGGCGCAGGAGCAGGACCCTCGGTCGCAGCAATCCAGGGGGGTCCACCACCAGGGGGTGGCGCGGCGATGAACCAGCAGGGAGTCTAACAGCCGCAAAAGACTTACGCGGGGTTCCCACCGCAACTGGGTTCCTCCACCACAGAGTACTGCGAGATTTTCCGGACGATGGGGCATCCTCCTCGGATGTGCCCGATATTACAGAAGTACTCCACGGTCCCGAATAATGTATACTGCGAATTTTGTGTGTCCACGACTCACAACACTGAGCAGTGCAGGGCGCTCGACGCACTTGCGGATCGACTGGATCGTCCCTCCTACAGGGTGAACGAGGCTCCGAGGGGAAGAGGCGGAGGCATGTGTGGAGGCCGCACAGGCGGACGCGGTCCGGTAAAATGTTACAACTCTGACCAGGAGGGTCATGTGGCTCTAGAATGTCCCCTTCCGCGACGACCTTGGTGTTCCCATTGCCGGGTCAATGCCCACGCTACGGAAGACTGTCCAGAGCTCATCAAGAAGTGGGAAGAACGGGCGAGGCAGAGGAGAGCGAATCTAATAAATTCAGAGCCGCAAGGGGCCACAACCCCCGACATGCAGAACGTCGCGATAGTGACGAGGGGCAGAAAGAAGACTGGAGAGGATGCCCATGGGAAGGAGCCAGCCCGAGTGGTTCGGCCGGCATCCCCGAAGAAGTTGATCAGGCCCGAAGTCCAGAAGAAGTATTTCCAGGAGGCAGTTGAGGCATTCGCCCAGTTGCAGAATGAGGGAGGTTTGGAGGAGCTCATGTTGCCGAAATATGGTGCGCAGAACGTCGCAGGTACTGTGGTCGAGGATTGGCTCCGGCTATTCCTCAGGATTGTTGATAACGCTGCGCTGCGGCAGCAGCTCAAGCATGCTTTGGACGGAGCACTGCAAGGGCACACAGAACTTAGAGATCCGGTGGACGCTGGCCCTCAATACGTGCAGTGTGTCAAGCAGAACAAGCAATGAACAGGCAAAGAATTCCGGCTCAACACGCAGGTCGCAGGGTTCCAAATCAGCGACACCATGTTGGACTTGGGGTCCGACGTTAACATTCTGCCACGAAAGACATGGGAGGCTCTTGGAAGGCCACGACTAGCCTACTCACCAATCCAACTCAGGATGGCGAACCAGTATTGCATTTTTCCAATCGGCCGGCTCGAGGGTGTCGAGGTCGACGTTGCGAGGGTGAAGACATACACCGATTTTGAGGTTATTGATATCATGGGCAACAAGGATCCCTATCCTGCCTTACTCGACATTGATTGGGCTTTTGATAATTACGCTATCATTGATCTTAAGAAGGAACTGATGATCTTTGAGGATGGGGAGGTATGGGTCACCCAGCCCCTCAACCCGTATCAGGGCCCGCGATATACAGAAACAGTGGATAATCGGGAGGATGCTCAGATGATGGACCACCTTTATCAGATGACCGCAGGACAACGGGATGACTATATCAACCCGACCGCGACTGGCTCTGTCAGTTGGTGGAGTGTGCAGAGCTCGGAGCTCGGATCCGAACTCGCTTGGGAAGACTGGTAGCAAGGGGGGTATGAGACCACCACGCGGAGATGTGCTTCCATTGCCCAAGTCCGGTGGGTAGGGACTGAGAACCGCGGATATCCCACATTGTCAAACATGCAAGCAGTCAATACTTTTATTGCCAAGGTGGAAGACATGGTCCCAGCTGAAAGCAGGATGCCACTTTTGGATGTGGCCTTGCAGTCAACGTCGGCACGGTGGTGGAAAAATCACCGCAACACTCTGTTGCGATGGGAGTGCATGGCGGATGCTTTGCGGGCATGCTTCAAAGAGGACGAAGAACTCTGCATTACGCTTAAGTATCATGGAACTTCCGACCCGCGACACCATTTGCGGGCCTGCGAGGAACAGTGGCGTAGCACTCGGTACCTGGAGGAGCTGTGGGTCCACAGATTTATCCACTACCTGGGTACAATTCCCCAGGCCTGGTACCTAGAGGAAGAGCGAAAATGGGGCACTTGCTCTTGGCAGGCCGTCGCGGACAAGTTCGTGCGGTGCTTCTTGTTCGAAGGGGAGACGGCACAGGAGTCTCAGGCCCTACAGGCAGTCAAGGAGGTCTTGTTTTTCCGCCATCCCGAGCCTGATGGGGGCCCGGTGGTGTCACGATCTGAGGTCAGGTGCGAGTTGGTTTGCTGCCGGATTGACGGCGATCCGGATGACGATAGTCTGGAGGACCTCAGGAATCTCTATTTTGACGAAAGGGAAGGCAAGCGGAGCATCAGTGAAGAGCCGACGACTGAAGGAGTTCATTTATAGCCCCTAAAGACAAAGAAGCTGAACATTGGAATAGACGAGAGACCCAAGCTCGCAACGGTGGGAGATTACTGGGACGAGGAGACAACAAAAGAAATTTTCAGCCTCTTCCGGGAATACGAAGATTTGTTCCCATCTTCGGTTGCGGACCTGAAGGGGATCAAGGGGGATCTGGGCGAAATGCGCATCGCGTTGAAACCGGGGGCCAGGTCGGTGAAGCACCGACCCTACCGGTTGAACCCACGTATAAAAGAGAAGTTCAAGATGGAGATTGACAAGATTTTGGCTGCAGGTCTCATCTTTCCAGTAGAAGAAGCCGAGTGGGTGAGTCCCATTGTCATCCAGAACAAGAAGGACAAAGCGGAGATCCGTGTCTGTGTAGATTACCGGAGCCTGAACAATGCCTGCATCCATGACCCTTTTCCCACTCCTTTCAGCGATGAAGTCCTAGATCACGTTGCGGGAAACAAAGCTTATTCATTCACTGATGGGTTTTCGGGTTACCATCAGGTGCGCATTGCCGAGGAAGACAAAGCAAAGACGACATTCACCACTGAGTGGGGATCATTCGCATACCACGTTATGCCGTTTGGTCTGAAGAACGCACCGGCTCTGTTTTCCCGGACTGTCATTGCTGCTTTCTAGGAGTACATTCACAAGTTCCTGGAGGTCTACATGAACTAGTGGACTGTCTACAGCCTGTTGAAGAATCATGCCTCCCTGTTGCGTGTTATGTTTGACCGGTGTCGTCAGCTGCAGATTTCCTTGAACTTGAAGAAATGTATTTTTGCAGTTCCATTCGGCACACTCTTGGGCCACGTGGTGTGCAAGCAAGGGGTCTGCGTTGATCTTGCCAAGGTCGCGGTCATCGTCCACATGGAGGCCCCCGAGACCGTGAAGCAGTTGCGGGCACTACTCGGGCACACAGGGTATTATAGGCGGTTTATTCGCAACTACGCAAAGATTACGGCCCCTCTGGAGAAACTTTTGCGGAAGTCAGAGGTGTTCCAGTGGACGGTGGAATGTAGGAAGGCACTTGACACCTTGAAGGAGAAGTTGGCGACGATGCCCATACTTGTGCATCCTGACTGGGAAAAACAGTTCCATGTGCATATTGATGCGTCCGGTATTGCACTTGGAGCTGTATTGGCGCAACCCGGGGAGACGACAGTTAACCACCCCGTATACTTCGCCAGCCATCAATTATCGAATGCGGAGAAGAATTACACCACGACCGAGCGGGAGGCGTTGGCGATGGTGTACTCCCTCCAAAAGTTCCGCCACTATCTTCTGGGCGGCAAATTCACATTCTTCACAGACCATTCTGCATTGAAGTATCTGGTAAATAAGCCTGTGTTGGAAGGAAGAATCTGTCGTTGGCTACTACTTTTCCAAGAATTCACGTTTGAGGTGATTTTCAAGCCTGGCAGGTTGAATGTTGGTCCCGATCATTTATCCAGGTTGGAGACAGGAGAGAATGAAGGATCGTTGGATGATCAGCTGCCGGATGCCGACCTCTTCCGGGTCGAAGCAGTACCAGACTACCTGGCTGACATTGCCACTTATCTGACCACGGGACAGTGCCCTCAGGATTACACCCCACTTCAGAAATGCCACCTGGTTGTCCGGGCGGCCGACTACCAATTGATCGCGGGGCAGCTGTACAAACTGGCCCTTGATGAGGTGTTGCGCAGGTGTGTTCTTGACCACGAACGGGAAGCAGTGATGTGGGAATGTCACAGTGGTGTTGCGGGAGGGCATGTGGGTGCGAAACCCACCGCAAGGAAGGTGCTCCAAGCTGGCCTATGGTGGCCGACGGTACATGCTGACTGTAAGGCCTATGTGAAGCGTTGCGATGTTTGCCAGCGGACGGGAAGGCCTTCGCACCGGGACGAGCTTCCGCTACACCCAGAGCATGTGTTGCGGCCGTTTGAAAAGTGGGCTGTTGATTTCGTAGGTCCCATCGCACCAATCGCTCGACATTCCAAGGCCCGGTACATCATTACCGCCACGGATTACCTCACTCGATGGGTTGAGGCAGCAGCGGTACGAGATTGCTCGGTAGAGACCGCTGCCCGGTTCATTTTTGAACACATCATCAGCCACTTTGGCTGCCCACAGAGCTTGACCAGCGATTAGGGTACGCATTTCATTAATGCCACGATCAAGTCACTACTGGACACATTTATGATTCAGCATCATAAAAGAAGCCCATACCACCCGCAGGCCAATGGTACTGTGGAAGCATTCAACAAGATTCTCGAAAAGGGCTTGACTAAAATTTGCAATGCTCAGCGCGACGATTGGGACGAGCGTCTCCCGGCGGCGTTGTGGGCCTACCGGACCACGGTGAAACGTTTAACCAACCAGACACCATTCCAGTTGGTGTATGGCCGGGAAGCTGTGATTCCCGCCGAGTTCATGGTACCCAGTATTCTGATCGCAACGTCTCTTCACTTCTCAGAAGAGGAGTCACTTCGGGAACACCTCCAGGAGCTGCAGGAGCTGGACGAGGTCCAATTCCTGGCGGAATTCCACCAGAAGGTTCAGAAGGCCAGGCAGAAAGCGTGGCACGACCGCCACATCAAAACCAAAGCCTTCCAAGTTGGCGGAAAAGTTCTCTTATATGATAGCCGGTTCCAGAAGTTTCCAGGCAAGCTCCAGATGCACTGGTTGGGACCCTACTTTGTCATCGAGATCTGCGACTCAGGAGTCGTTCGGTTGGCACAGCTGGACGGTACAGTTCTCCTTGGGTGGGTGAATGGCGCACGCCTGAAACCCTACCAGGAGTAGGTCCCTGTCACTTTTCATCAATAACTCTCGCAACCGAGAGAACCCGTAGAGTAGCTTAGTCGAATAACTCTCCCGCAACCAGGATGAGCGTAGGGAGTCTTTTCCGTTCATAGGCAGTCTGTCAAATAACTGGTCAGTTGCGGGTACCTCACCGCAACCGACTGTGGTCGGGGCAGACCAGTCCAGCGTGTCGCAGCGCCAGTCCAGCGTGGCATTTGTGTAGGATCCATCCCCGTGCCAGTGTCAGTCCAGGTCATTTCCGTCAGTCCTTTTGTCAGTCCGTAGGATTGCTCAGATTTGCTTCATAAATTACCATAAGTAGATAGTAATCGTACCGTAATCATTTTCCATCACCCGTAGTTCCCTCAGCCATTGCATTCGCCCATCTTCCCATAACGCCGTCAGCAATTGTCAGATTAGATACAGGCATGCGATTAATTGCATGATTATCGCAGGCTCGAAGGATAGCAAGAATTAATTGCCGTTATGGAGTCTCATCAACTCCGCTCGTGCCAGGGAATGCCATAACTTGCATGGAGACCACTCGCTCAAGAATGACGAACCAGTTCAATTTGGAAATTGCAGCGACTCCAAAGCAGTTGCAGCCTGAAAGTGCACCGCACCCAGAAGGAAACTCCAGAAGAATCCTCCAAGTTTACCAACACCGCGCTAAGATGCCAAGGGCTCTCTTATCCGTCCCTGAACCAGTGTTGGAAAGCCAAATCCACCGCGTAGAGTCGCCCGTTGGCAAGTATGACAATGCAGCATGTATGGACGCCAACCTGTCTGACCCAGCTGAATTCCCCCACCTCCATTGGTAGACCTACATGGAGCATCATTACACGCCAGGCAGCAGCTCCAACAGCCGGATGCGACCAGAATTCAGGGGCCTACAACAGTCCTCCTTGATGAATTTGAGGACTCTTCTGGTTTTTGGAACTACGGAACCGGCCCTGCAATGCACCCGGTTCCTCCTCAGTCGGATACAGAACGGGTCCCTGTGGCTCAATGAGGAAATCCCAATTCATGCCGAAGACATTCATCGGCTTACAGGGCTGTCTCAAAATGGTGCAGATGTCTCCGCTGCTGGCCAGACATCTTCTAAGCGCGCCCGAAAGTCGGGTGACGCAGACCTGTACACCAAGTATGGCACTCGCCGAGGGGGCAAAGGTGCCAAAATTGATTTGATCAATAAACCAGAAATTCGGTTCGCTTGCTACCTTATTGCTAGTAAGACGATGCGGCACTATACGAAGGGAGAGTGCACCCTGGATACAATCTCCAGAGCTGGAGCACTACATCCAGGGCGCCAAGTTGAATTGGTGCTCTTTTCTGCTGAAAGAACTCTTCGCGGCCTGCGAAGAGAACTACAAGCGTACCACCAGTTTCATTTACGGTTACTTGATTTTAGCTTTCGCCATGTGGAAATGGCACCTTCCTCCTGTCCGGATGCCGGCGGAGACTACCGCGAGCCAGCCTCTCGCGATGAAATACACCCCCTGGCAGGTGTCCTCGGACCCCAGCACCAAACAGGTGAACGCGGAAGCGTTTCGGGCGTGGTACGGGTTGATGACAGAGGTGGTGACTAACCAGCAACGGGTGCCCAGGCACCTGTTGGATGAGTATAGTGAGCAGGTGTGGTTTGGGGTCAGCCACAGGCACACTTACCTCCGGCCAACTTGCGTGTCGGACACCACCTTCCACATGGCGCCCCTCAGATTCCAGTTGAATGATGACACTTTCCACCGCGAGGTCTCTGCGTGGCCGGGGGTCACCAAGCACATCCACGACGGGATCACTCGATATAACTTTGAGCGAATGCTGCCGGCACAGCGGCCTGCCGCGACCGGCGCAGTGGGGTCCTCACAGGTTGCGGCGGAACCTCCATAAGATGCAGCTGAGACCGCACAGGACCTGCCCGAATCGCTGGTCCCCATCGTACAACACCTCAATGCCCAGGTACGATGACTTAACGTGGTAACCCAAGTTGCTTCAAGTGGTGCCCCTTTATTTCCCTCCTTTTCTGAATTTCAGATCGGTCGATCTCGTGCTCCCTCCAATACCGCCCCTCTCATTTCTCCCATCCCCACCAACCTATTCACCTCTACCATACCTATCATCACACCGATGGGCGAACCAGGCCCAGAACTTGATCCATCAGACCCCCCTCCATCCAAGAGGGCCCGCATTGTTGTCACCGATCCAGTGGTGGATCTTACCGATGATGATCCACCATCCACTCCCCTCCCAGGAACGTTGATTCTGGAGGAACCCCTAATCGATCCGTCAGATTTCCTCAACATTCATCTCCCCCATACCTCTCTCACCCCGTCCACCGCTCCCTCCACCGGCTGCCCACCTACCACCTCCTCCAATCCATCCAACTCATCAGCTACTGTATCAGATCCTCTCATCCGGGAACTTTTCGGAGGCGACCACGGGGTGGAATTCACCTCCAATACTGAAGCCGTAGTACCGTCGGTTGACCCCATGGCCACACCCCAGGATCCTCCCTCTACTATATCTACTCGGCTAACAAATGGTGGGGCTGATTCGGCTGACCCTCCCGCGGACCAGACCACGCAGCAAGACCGGCCAGAGTCTGATATGGCCACCTCAATGCAGCAGCAGACGTCGGTCCATCCTCCTGAGACCTCAAACCGATCAGTGGCCAGTGGCCAACCTTCGCAGGAACGGATGCCGGAGCAGGGCGCTCCAAGCACGACCAATGCAGAACCATGGAATACAGCACAGCTGTATTTACTCATTCAACGGGCGGCCCTAAAGGCCGAACAGATTCACTCAGAGCTGGAGCAGCGGTGTACCGAGAAGCATAACCAGATCATGGCGCTTACTGAACAGCGCAATCAGCTGACTAGGGAGAAGACCTACCTACAGGAGCAGGTCACCATTGCTGCTCAGGCGTTCTCCGACTTATGGCCCGCTGCAAGGGCTCATTATGCCCCACTTCCTGCCAATATAGCGGAGGACAGTGTAGCAATCTAGGCTCACCACCTCAGGACCGTTTTCACTGATCTATGCAGAGAGAACCAGGAACTCCAAGCGGCGTTAGCCGCACGGCCTACCCTTTCAGACCCACAGATTGTCCACTCAGAACAGGTGACTTCCAAGCAGACTCAGGCAGTTAGTATGCAGGCGACTCTCCATTCCACTGCGGGCGAGGCTCATGCCCTTCTACGAAGTCTGCAGGAGTGCTCACTCGCTCTCACTGTCAAGACGCAACCTATCTTTGCCCAGCTGCAACAAATTTCCTGTGAAATACAGGAGACCGCGGACCCAACACGGTTAGATCAGCTCTATGCCCAGGCAGACGAGCTTGAAATTCAAATGCAACAGACTAAGGCCGACTCGGCAGCGACCAAACAAGTCATTCGGGACATCCGCCCGCCCATCCGAGCCCGTGCCGAATCCATCCAACAGCTGGATGCCAAGGCCAAAGCCCAGCTTTCCACGCTGTTCGGGGCTATCCCGACAACTATAGACGAGGCCGCCGCCACCCGGATCTCTGAAGAAGCCGACTTGCTTATGCAGGAATGGCAGCAAGCGGTGGTGGACTTCACCGGGCTTAGAGATACAGCGCTCCGCAGGGTCCCGGAGTTGGGGCCCTTGTTTGAACAGCCACTTGGCGGAGCACAGCAGGAAAGGGCGCGAGGTGAAGGCACAGCAGAACAGAGCACGGGAGCCAGCGGGGCAATGGAAGTGGAGACTGTTATTTGTGATTGACTCGGGGACGAGTCAAGGAATTGTGGTTGGGGCCTGTTGGGGTCCTTGTTTTTATTTAGTTTTTGAAGTCTTGGCTAAGAAATTTTGAATTTTGACCTTTTTGAGTTGCGGTATGAATACACATGGCAACCGCGACCGCGCCACAACTACCAGGAGTCGCGGAGCTATCAAGGTGGTGCGAAAGCATGCGATAGCTGGAGATAGAACAGGGACAAGTGCAGATGAAGGAAACACACAGCAGAAGACAGAAAGTGGAACACGCAGATAACAGGAGAGAAGCCGGGAGAAGCTGAAGTAAAGCCACAAAGGAACTGATAGTCGCAAGAGCGGGTGAATAAATAACAGTCACCCGGCTAAAACAAGGGGAGAATGCTGAAGAGGTTGTGAGGTTCGAGACAGGGAAAGACGCACAGAGCCGCTGCGGAGGAATCATGCATGTCCCTCGTATGGCTCCTTATCTCCTCTATTCTACCTTTCTGTTCCGAAATCCATCTGTATCAGATTTGTAAGCTATCAGTGGGAATGCTATGTAATCATGTGTTTTGCCAAGAGAGTAATACAATGGAAGGTTGCTGTCTCAATAAGATGTTCATGTGCTTGTAATGTGTTTGTGCTGGTTTAAAATTTTATTTGCAAATGTCTGAATTCTTATTAAGTGATCTTGCGTATATAACTCTGTATATGTAATGGATGCACTATCCTTCATTAGTTGCGGGTTTGTTCCTTGCCATTGATCTCATCCCCTTTTGCATGTGGTTGCGGCACGCCTCGGGTGAGACGCACTGCTCTCCAGAGCAGGGTGAAAATGCCGGCGTGTTCCTAGACTACACCGGACCCCTTTGTTGGCCAGAACTCTTGAACCTGGGTCTTGTCCGCGAGACTTGACTTCTTGCCAACAGGAGTGTTTGCTCCAAAGCCTCCCAGTTTGAGTATATGTGGTTCTGCCAAAGTGATTTATGCTCCTGCAAGATTTTGTCTTGCGAAATGACATACTATTTCCTCCACTTGTTCATTATTTCCAGCTCATCCCATGGTTCAGTTTGTGTTTCAGCATTGCAAGTGGTAGGCTGAGGTATAGTCTGAGTAGAAGAATCAGTTACATTAGGGCAGGGTACTTGTAAATTAGGTTCTTTTTCTAGAATTTTTGAAGGCCCTACTGGTTCTTGTGTAACAGTAGGGCATTCCTCTTTGACTGTAGAAGACGTAGATGCTCCCAGCATTGGGACTTGAACTACTTTATAGCCCGCTTGATGATAAATATTCCCACATTGGCTACACATATATTCTTTATACTGATCATTTTCTTTGTCTTTCTCTGCCATGGATGCTGCGTGAGCTAAGGTATATAAATTAAGCTCCTTGTCATAGGCTTCCCTTGCCATTACCAATTCTTGCTTGTAGGCTTCCAGTTCTGATTTTAAAAACTCAGTAACTGGTTCTTGTGTAACAGTTACTGAATGAGTAGCTGGTTCTTGTGTAACAGCTACGTGATGTGCAACATCCTAGGCATCTAGTTCATCAGCAGCTGGTTCTTGTGTTTCAGTTGTAGCTGGTTCTTGTGTGGCAGTTATAGCTGGTTCTTGTGTGACAGCTACTGAATGAGTAGCTGGTTCTTGTGTGACAGCTACTTGTTTTGAAGAAAATGATGTCATAGTACCCTAGGCATATGGTTCTTGTGTTTCAGTGCCCCTGGGTGAGATAGGTAAAGATTCTGGGATTTGGGGTTGTGGTGGTGTATGGGCTTTCAGAAGAATGGGTTGAGAGTCTAGGGTAGTGGCAATGGTGGCTGCTTCAGTTGACGTCCTCATTTGTCTTCTAGGTAAAAAGGCAGGAAAAGTGGTAGTTTGCTTTCTTTTATGGGTGGATTTTTCCTGAGTGGAAGGGCTATCAGAAGTAGTGGTTACTTTGGTTGAGGCCCTCATTCATCTTTTTGATATAAAGGCGGTCGTGGTTCGCCTTTTCCTTTTTCGAATAGAGGAGGAGGGGTTATTTGATTGAGAATCATCACTAGAGATATGAACAGTAGGATCAGATGATTCTGCTAAATTATGGGATGGACTTGGTATCGTAGGAGAGTTAATTGGATCAATTGGTTCTGTGGGTGGAATTTCTGGAGGGTCAGGGGTGTTCTGTGGTTGCTGTTCTTGGGGATTTTCAGCAATTTCTTGAGGATTTTCAGCAGCTTGCTGAGGGTCTATGGGTAGATTGTTTAAGGGAAGGTTTTGTTGAGCAAAACCTTTTCGGATTAGTAACTGGACGAGACGGTGATGGGTGAGGGAAAGGAGGGGAGAATTTTACCCGTCTACAATAATATGACATATTTCTAAGACATCCCAGTAAATAATAAGGAATATTCAATAGTCTACCATGTCGTAAATGATTTAACAAGACAAAATCATGCTGGTAAACTACCTAGTAGCGGCCTTCATAGGTGAGGTAATGTTTAACAAACTCTACAACTTTCGGCCAAGGAGGCGGCAACGAGTTGAGTTGGACACCTCGGCCTTTAGGCTCAACTTGTTCTCTTGGCAGGAGAAAATTCTGCTATGCATTAAGAATGATATGTTTCTGGCTGAACCATCGAATGCCTGTGACAGGGAGGCCCGAAACCTGTGCTATGTCACCCTCTAAGACTGGAATCCGAACTCCTTGAACTATAGAATGATCTTCCTGAAGATTTCATGCAAATTCAAGAACCTTTTGTGGATCAAATTCTTGAAGCCTCTGAAAATATCCTACCCAGCTTGCCTGCTGAAAAATCTGGTATACCTCTGGGTATAATTCGAGTAGGGTTATCGTGGCAGGTTCATGTCGAATAGCAGGTCCTCCCATAGCTAATTAGCTTTGGTAAAATGCACAGTCAAAGAGCCAAGTTACCGCACTTGAACAGACTAATTTTTATGAATGAGAACATGGAATGATGGTGAAGAGACGAGGTAATAAGTAAGAAAAATGACAGTAATCGACTTGTTGTGAAATGATGGCGTAAAGTTTCGATATTCCCCCTCAACTACGACTGAAATGATGTCTTTAAGTGTGTGGGGATTGTGGTGATAATAAACGAAATCTTCTCATTAACCATAGTTTCATTGTACTTACATATAAAATTTACATACCTCATGTTTACCTTTAATTCGTACTTCGGAAAAATATAGTGCTTGCTCATAATAGATCGGCAATAGTTATGGAAAAAACTTTGGAAGCTTTTTGAAACATGGGAAATTATATTAGAGGTCTGTTTAATCATAGGAGAAGGCAGTGAAAGGACAAGATTAGCATGAGAAATAAGAGAGGTGAGAATGAAAGAATTGAAGAAGATAATTTCATGACGGGAAATGCTGCATGGTCATGTCTTTGAAGAAAAATGATGTTTCAGCAACGGGAAAAGTGGGTGAAGTGTTGTTGAAGAGTGGTGTTTCAGCAACGGGAAAAATAGGGAAAATGTTGCTGAAGAGTGTTGTTTTAGCAATGGGAAAAATGGGGAAAATGTTGCTGAAGAGTGTTGTTTCAGCAATGGGAAAAATGGAAAAATGTTGCTGAAGAGTGTTGTTTCAGCAATGGGAAAAATGGAAAAAGTATTGCTGAAGAGTGCTATTTCAGCAATGGAAAAAAGGGAGGAATGCCATGAAAAGGGGAAAAGAAATGAGGGGGGATGAATGATGGAATGTTGAAAGAAAACTGGAAGATGGGGAATGAACTATGAATGGGTTGAAGTAAGAGGAGCAATGCTTCACAGAATGAAGCTTGGATCTGCTTGTAGTGAGATTGTCCTTTCTTAGTAAGCCTTTCCTGAATGGAGAATCTGAAAAATAACCAAATGTAACATGCCAGCCCTTGACAGGGATTATTAGTTAAAAAATCTAATTCCAATGCTAAAAATACAATTCAGAAAAATTAAATGTAATGAGGGGCAGGAGACTCCCCTAAAAAGAGATAATGTGAATCTGCCATGCGAGTAGCCTTAAAATCTTCTTTGGAAATGGGGTGCTAGTACAGATGGAGTCGATGACCATTTACTAATAACGGTGTTTTAGAGTCATCAATTGTTAAGAGCCTTACTGTTCCATTGGGAAAAACAATATCTATTTCGTATGGTGCTAGCCATCTTGTACATAGCTTCCCTTGAAAGTTTTCAAACCGAGAGTCATACAATAAAGCCCAATTACCTTTTTGGAATTGCTTATGCTTGATGATTTTATCATGCCATTTTTTTCTCTGTTGTTGGATCATAGTTGTCTGATGAATGGCATCTAATCTTTTTTCATCCAATTCATGAAGCTGCTGCAACCTGGCTGTCTGTGCATCAGTGAAATCAAGGTTAATAGCTAAAGCAGTCCTTAAGGTTTTAATATCAAATTCCATAGGAAAAACAAAACTTTTACCATAAACCAATTCATAGGGGGAAAATCCTGTAGTATTTCTCCAGGTAGTTCTATAAGCCCATAGCACTTCAGGAAGCCTTTGAGACCAATCCTTTCGGTTTTCCTTCATTGTTTTTGTTAGAATGGCTTCTATTACTTTGTTTCTACTTTCCACATGCCCATTGGCTTGGGGGTGGTATGGTGTAGTCATTCTATGATGAATATGATATTTCTGAAGGGTGGCTTTAAAGCCATGAGAAGTGAAAGGAGGTCCACCGTCTGTAACTAGCTCTCTAGGCACTCCAAATCTAACAAAGATCTCTTCAAATAGGAAAGCTAGGACAACTTCTTCATTAGCTCTGAGGAGTGCTTTAGCCTCCACCCATTTAGTCATATAATCTGTGCAGACCAATATATAAACTCTTTGATTGGATGGAGGATTAATGGGTCCTACAAAGTCTAAGGCCCATCTTTCGAATGGTTCAAGTATTACCTGAGGGTTTAATGGCATTTCATCTCTATGATTAGGTTGACCCATTCTCTGACAACTATCACAGGCCTGGACGTATTTCTTTGCATCTTTAAAGAGTGAGGGCCAATAATAACCCATCCTAAGAATTTTATGTGCCGTTCTCTTATCAGCAAAATGCCCTCCACAAGGGCCATCATGACAAGCTTTTAGTACATCGTAAGCCTCATCTTCTCTAATGCATCTTCGGATCTCATGATCAAGTCCTGTGTAGAAAAGACACCCACTTATCCAGCTATACCGAGCACTTTGTTGAATGAATTTTCTTTTCTCTCGATGGGATAGGTGTGATGGTAACTTCCCTGCAACCAGATAATTGGCAATGTCTGCATACCATGGTGAGTGAGCAGATATTGCAAATAAATATTCATCAGGAAAGGAATCATCCACTGGAGTATTATCATCATCTTTTAACCGAGAAAGGAAATCAGCAACTACATTTTCTTTTCCTGGTCGATCTACAATTGTAATATCAAATTCTTGTAATAACAATAACCATCTGGTGACTCGAGCATTTGTGACAGATTTATTCATTAAATACTTAATAGCCGAGTGGTCAGTATGGACAAAAGTAGAGTAACCAGTAATGTAATGTCAAAATTTATTAATAGCACAAATTACTGCTAAAAATTCCTTTTCGGTAACTGTGTAATTAAGCTCAGCAGGAGTCATATTCTTACTAATGAAGTAGATAGCATAAGGAAGATGGTTTTCCTCTTGTCCCAAGACAGCTCTAATTGCAGTATCCGAAGCATCAGAAGATATATGAAAGGGAAGTGCCCAATCAGGTCCCCTTAAAATAGGAGCTATAGATAACTGATGCTTGAGTTCAACAAATGCTTCCTGGAAAAGATTAGTCCACTTGAATTCAGCATTTTTCATAAGTAACACAAACAAAGGAGAAGCTATTTTGGAATTTTTTTTAATAAATCTCTTGTAATATCTTGCATGTCCTAAGAAAATTCTTACATCTGTTTGTGTTTTAGGAATAGGAAGGCTCTGAATGACTTGTATTTTGGATGGATCTACCTGAATTCCTTGAAATGAAATAAAATGTCCAAGTACTACTCCTTCACTCATCATCATATGACATTTTTCGGTACTTAAGGAGAGGTGAGCTTGTACACATTGTTTAAGTACTTTCTCAAGATTCTGTAATGCATCCTCAAAAGACACACCATAAGGGGTAAAGTCATCCATAAATATTTCCATACAGTCATTAATCATATCAGAAAATATTCCTATAACTGCTCTTTGAAAGGTTGTTGGTGCATTACATAGTCCAAATGGGAGAACTCTATAAGCAAAAGTTCCCCAAGGACTAGTAAAAGTGGTCTTATCTTGGTCTTGCGGTGCAATTTTGATTTGATTATAGCCACTAAACCCATCTAAAAAGGAGAAGAATTTCTTCCCTAACAAACTATCTAATACCTGATCAATGAATGGTAAAGGAAAGTGATCTTTTTGAGTGGCTTTATTTAAGGCTCTATAATCTACACACACTTTCCATTTCCCGTTTTTGTTAGGAACTATTACCAACGGGGGACCCCATTCACGGTCAGATATAGGATATATAAACCCTGCATTAAGCAATTTTTGAAGTTCCTCTTTAACAATTTCCCTTAAATTAGGGTTCATTCATCGTTGAGGTTGACAGATTGGTCGAAAACCTTCCTTGATATAGATATGATGAGTACATAATTCAGGAGAGATTCCCTTCATATCTGTATAGTCCCATGTGAATGCTTCCTTATTTTCAAGAAGTAACTTCATTAATTGTTGTGTTTTAGCAACTGTCAAATTGGGGTTTATGTTCAGTGTTTTTCCAGGTTCAATTTCTATTGGTATACTTTTAGAAGAGATAGTGGTTGATGTTTGAGGAAGATCTTCAGGTTTAAGCTTTTCCTAGGTATCTGATTTCAAAAGTGTAGCGAGCTGATTATGTGTTTCTGGAATCACAGAGGAGGGTTCAAAAATAAAATTATTAATTACCTTATCCTCAGTGGTATCTTTAAGGCTTAAAGCTTGTTCGATAGTCAAAATAGGTTGAGTAGCATGATCATCATAGTCCATCCATACAGAATTATCATTATTAATCATGGGTGTAGCATGAGGGTAAAGAGTAAGCTGCTTAGTTTCATATCCATTGGAAATTGTCATTGAACCTGATCTACAGCTGATAAAGGCATCGATTGTGGCTAACCAGGGCCTTCCCAAAATTATAGGATGTCCCCCCAACTTTG
Organism: Pinus albicaulis; assembly: GCA_034641835.2. Classification (NCBI taxonomy): domain Eukaryota; kingdom Viridiplantae; phylum Streptophyta; class Pinopsida; order Pinales; family Pinaceae; genus Pinus; species Pinus albicaulis. Next base: position 1,901,252,799 of record CM076578.1, read on the forward strand.
TTTTAGTCTGTAACACCACAAAGTCGGCTGGGTAATTCCAAGATTCAATTGAGATGATTAGGTCTTCAATAACTCCTTTCGGTTTGATTGTAGAACGGTCAACTAACTCTAGAATGGTTGATGTATCTCTGATTACTTTCTTCAGTTGTAACAATTGTGAAGTTTCAAGGGTCATAATATTTATAGCAACACCTAAATCTACCAGAACTCAAGGAATTATTGTTTTTCCAATTTGCACCGTGACAGTAGGATGGTCGGGATCACCATATTTAACTGGGGGAGCTTTACCGGACATTAATGCAAATAGATCACTCATAACATGAATTGTAAGGGGATCTTTAGCTCTCCTACCAGGTTTCTTAACACAAATATCTCTCATAGTTCTGACATAAATTGGTACATCTCTCAGTGCTTGTAAGAGTGGAATTTTAACATACAGGTTCTATAATTCCCCTAGAAGATTGAAAGCAGGTGGCTCAGGCGTTTCAGTTAAAGCTAAACGCTCAGGGAATGGTGGTTTTGCTGTTCCAGTACCCTTATTAGAGGGTGGTGGTACCTCTTCATGTGAGTTACGTTTTTCTGTTTCTTCCTTATCAGAATCAGAAGAGGTAACGTCATCAATAATGGGTTCAACTATTTTCCCAGATCGTAAATGAATATCATTGCATTGTGTAGGGAAAACATGAAGTATAGGTTGGTTCTGAATATCAATAACTTGCACAAATTTATTATTGGAGTGGGTTTGGTTGTATAGGTAGCTGGGGTCTCATCATTTGATTATTCGGTGGAGCACCTGATGGTAGAGGGAGTGGTTGCTGAAATTGAGGAAATTGATTTGGAAACGGGAGTTGTTGACCCCTCCAATTTGGATTCCATTGGTTAAAGTAAGATTGTTGTTGTGGAGGCCAAGGAGTCCACATTGCTGGGTCTACAAAGGGAGGGTTTGTTTGTTGCATGGGTGGGTAATTCATTTAATTGAAGGGCAGGTATTGCATTTGATTAAAGGGAGGGTAATTTGCTTGACTAAAAGAAGGATAATTGTTCCAACGATTAGAAGATGTAAATGGCATATTAGAGTTCATACCTTGTCCTCGCGGTTTCCATTTCCTTCTCTGTGTCAACAGATAGACCGCTTCATCTTCTTCTTCGGTTGGTTGCAATGCTGCTTTTATTCCTGGTAAAGAAGGGCATTGTTGCGTTTCATGATCCTTCTCACAAAGGGTGCAAATTGACACCTTGTCCAATGGGCATTCCCTTAGTGGGTGTTTATCTCTGCATTTGGGGCAAAAGACAAACAAAGCTGCTTCTGCTTCGGCTTGTTTCTTCTTAACCTGCAAGGTGTCAATTTGTGAAGCAAAAGAACTTAACATTTCAGTTTTAAATTCCTCAAGTAAATTACCTATTTTAGCTCTTGTTGCTCCTCCACTGGCTGATTTTTGAACTCTTGAATATGTGGTATCGCTGCTGTTTGACCTGTTCCTTCCAGCTCCTCTTGAACATATTTTACAAAGGTTAACAATTTCATCATATGATTCTTTAGATATGTCCCCTTTACCAAGCATATTTAGCATATCTAGACAGTCATCCCTTACTCCTTTTAATAATATTGTTTTAAGAATATCTTTACTTACATCAAGATGATTGGATCTCTGCAAATTATATTGTAGTCTTTCCACAAAGTCTTCCAGATTTTCGTCCTCCTTCTGTACCATCTTAAATAGTTCCTCTCTTTTTTCTCTCGTCCGGTAGTAGTCTTGATATTTGAGCAGAAATTTCTGTTTCATTTGATCCCAAGTTGTGATTACATGGCCTCCAAGACTCATGAACCACCTTAGTGCTTTTTCTTTTAATGTTGCTGGAAATAGCTTCAATTTTTGGGCATTGCTAACGTAATCATAACTTTTGCATAATATATCAAACTCGAAAAGAAATTCATCAGGATCTTCAGAAGATAAACCATGAAATTTAGGTAAAGCTAAAAGTGGGATATTCTTCATGGGAGTTGCTCCTCTAGGGAGATCACCAATAGGGAACCCCAAGGTAGAGAGAGAATTCTCATCTTTTCCCTCTTCTTCAGGATCTACTTGTCCTCCGCCGAAGAATCCTTCATTGTTCCCCTCCATTGCTTGGTCTCCTACTGCACTTGCTCGATCCTCAATGTTTTCTACTGGCTCCTCAATGTTTTCTGCGGGCTCTTCAATGTTTTTTGCTAGGTCCTCAACGTTTTCTACTGGCTCTTCAATGCTTTCTACTGGCTCCTCAACATATTCAGGCCTCACAATTTCTTCTGTTTCGTAGTTCAATTGAGGGGAATGTTGAAGCTTTGGCCTTCGAGAGCTTAGCCTCTGAGAAGATTTAGACTTTGATATGATCTCGTCAATAAAGGTCTTTCTTCCTCCCCTTCCTTTGCCCCTGCCACCTGTAGGGTTAGTTTTCTTGTGGGTTCCACGTCCTCTCATGCAATCTGCACATCTAAAAGAAAAACATCAATGCTTTTGAAAATTATAATTGCCTTCCCCAGCAACGGTGCCAAAACGTTGGCCACTTTAATTGCTTATTAATTTAAACAACCAAGTGCTACATAAATTGTTAACCCAGGGAAGTCTGTTTATTTCAAAGGCAATCACACACTGTATATGCTCAATTTCAAAAGCAATGAAAAATTGTAGTAAAAATTGCACTAATCACACCTTGCTTCAAACAAACTGAAGTTCTACTTTGAGTTGCAGCAAAAGCAATCTTTCTATTGCAGACAATTATCAGAAAAATCCTGGATTACATTTAAGAAAACAACAATCTGAGGAATGAAACCAATCTGCAAAAGAAAAGACCAATTATGTTGTAACAGAGAACATGACCCTATTCCCCAAGTAGGAATCTTCAACACCTGTTTCTGACTACCACGCTTTCACAAACTCATTCTGTAAACAAGATTACCAATTTGAAATAATCAACGATTACCTAGGAATGAATTATATGAAAACAATGCGACAATCAATGGAAACAAAGTTTCAACAATAGATAACAGAATTCCAATAATGCATAAATGATTTCAGCAAAACAGAGTTTTAACAAGGCGTAAATGAAAATAACGATTAACACACTACAAAAATTAATGGGTGAATCTTGTGAGGAAGGTGGGCCCTTCCTTTCTCACAAGATTCCCCAGAAAAAGGAATTAAGAAGAAATGCTCAGAACAATCTTTTATTCATTTGTCAAATGTAACACATTACATAATGATCCACGTTCCTTCTCTGTAATTCCCTTTCAGCTAAACCTTTCGTAATCTGTAATGTTCTTTAATGCTGTTGTCTCCTCTATTTAAAGAGGAGACATCGATTACACTTTTGATTACATCATACAAATCCTATTCTTAACCTGATCTGATCTTCTATACTGGAATAGGATATTCTGTTCTTCCATAGCAAAGATGTTGTTACAATGGTTATGATGGTGCTAGCTTCGAGGTGCAGTTGTTACAGCCAGTGTAACAGCTCCCTTAATTATCTTTTCTTGTTGCTGCCGTACCTGAAATACTGTTTCAGCATCGCAAATCACAGACTGTTTCAGCAACGAGATTTGCGTACTGTTGACTGTTTTAGCAACGCGGTCTTCAGACAGCAACGATGAATTAACTACAGTCTTCACACTGTTTTAGCAACTATATATTTCCGATTAATGGCTAAATATGAAAGTAATGTAAAATTACATGTAAAACAAGTTAAACATATAGTAAAGAGAAGAAACGTTATATACCTTTGGAAGAATAGATTAAAGTGATGATATAGGCTTTAAATACAAACTGGAAAATGATGGGATGAAGGAAAAATATATGAGAAAAAAGGTACATTACAGGGTCCTAACAGCCACCTGGGAGAGTGAGAAGATTCTGTGGCATCCATCATTACAGTTGCTTGAGGACAAGCAACATTTTGCCGGGGGAGACTGTAATATTCCCAATTAGCAATAACTAATTGGAAATATTAATTTTGACGATTTTGCCTTCATAGAGTTAAAATATAAGTAAAGTGGGTGAAGGAACACTTAGCTCACACTTAGGATAAAAATATTTCCTAAAGTCACTTAAGAGACATGTCTATTGGGCAACGTGGGGCCTAGTGGTCAAGTGGCAGCGTAGGAAATGGAGTAGCGTAGGTAGCGTGGGGCCCAACCAGCGCAGAGTGAGTTGGACAACGTGGGCCAAGGGAGAAAACACAGAGATTGGTGGGGCCTAGGTGAGGGAAAGGCTCACCAAGCATAAAAGGAGGAGGGGTCTCCTCATTCTCACTCATTCTGATTATGCATCTTTGAGATTTTTCTTCTAACATTGAGCACACTTGCTGTTTAGCAAAGTCTGCACATGCTGTTCAGTACATCGGGTGTCTCCGTTCATAGATCCCAACCTCAGGCCCAGGGGACTTTGAGTGCCTTCTTGGGTGAGGAATTTCATCCTTGTTTTGACGAAAGGAGTTGCAGCTACCACAGGAGGAGCATCCACTCAGAGAGACAGCGCAGTCAGTGAGAGGGAGGACGCAGTATTGTGAGGAGATAGTTCTGGATCAGGAGTTATTTGGTGGATTCAACTCGGGATAGTGGGTGAGGGGCCAGCCCTTCCCTATTCCAACATTTTGGAGGAGTTGGGGACCATATTTTGGAGCAGATCATTCAGAGCCGGCGTCCCTCCTTGAGAAATAGCGTAGTGCCTCAAGGGAGCCATTTTCGGGGGTCGGCCATTTCTGAAAAGCTTTCTGGGCTTTTCTGTTTATTGGGAGTAGATGCCATTCCCAAAGTTTCAGAATTTTCCGAGGTGGGGAGTAGCCCCAAAGATTCAGTTCATTGCAGCAGTAGCAGCAACACGGTAGCAGTGCCAACAGCTTGGAGATAACGCAGTCTTGAGTTAGCAGCCATTCCGAGTCACAATCTGAGAGTATTTCTACGCTTGCCTAGTGCAAGCCAAGGTGCCATCATTCTAATCACCTTTGTACTCATTTTTCTATCTTTCAGTATTAATAAAATGGCTCAGCATTCTCCATATTGGTTATTGTTCATGTGATATCTCTCTAGTTGCTGTTTGTATTTGTTTATGTGCTTTATATTGCTGTTTATTTCTACTTGGAATATTACATACAAAAAAAAATCATTTTAAAGTGGATCATTGTCCTTGGTACGAAGCTCCACAATTTTATTTTTAAAATTTGTCGTTTTAGGGGGGTAGGGTGGTGCTAGGGAGGTGGTTGAAGTCATCTTCAGGTTGGAGCCTGAAAATACTTCAGGGTGGTAATGTGGTGCTAGGGAAAATTGGAGCTTGCTTGGGTGTTGGAGCATCCTTTCAGCTGACTGTTGATAAAACCCAGGGCATCGTGGAGTTCTTCGAGTAGGTGCTGGAGAAAAATGATTTTCTAGAGTTCTAGGGAGTTGTAGCATTCTTTTCCGCTGGAGATGAATATTTAAAGAATATATTAGAAAAGCGTTCGGTGGTTTTTCACTCGGAGGTGGTTTTGCATCAAAAAATATTTGTGTTCAATGTCTACTGTTTCTTTAAAATTTTGAATACTGCTGAAGATTAACTAATGCTTTGGAAATATTAATGAGTTACTAATTGGTAAGAAATACTGATTCACCCCCCTCTAAGTGTTTCCAACACACATTTATCATCTTTATTTTAAAGACCATGTTAAATATTTAAATTTTTCCTTGGTTTAGTTATAGGGAGATCCTTGCAAATAACCCACGTAGAAGCTAGTAAATAGCTTTAAAATCCAACATTATCCAAGAAAGATACCTTTTCACAAATTTCATGTGTAGCTGTAACACCTCTTCAGTTTGAATCCAAAAATTTAAATTTGCTTTACGCATTCCTAAGGTTTGCAGTATAGAGATGCCTGCATGAACTTAAAGAAATAAATATAAAAGTACTACAGCGAAACAGAGCACCTTTTGAAGAGAGATCACTTGGTTCACTGATAACAAATTCTAAGTAAAGACCTGACATAAGTAGATGCTGGCAGGTTTGAATCTGATGTTTTGCTTTAAGTTCATACAATCCTTGCTAAAATATTCTCATTAGCATATTTTTTCTTTGACAAGCATATCTTGTCAGCCAACAAAAACCAAATTGCCTGCATGATTGCAGAAAAAAGAACAAATATGGTAGGAAAAAAAATTCTTATTTGCTGAGAGTATGTTTCTTATGCATTTTTGGTAGATTTCTAAACAGCTCACAAAGAAACAACTTCAGGTGAAAAATAGTGATTCGAGCTGTAAACATCATTCACATGCTTCATTTGATCCTTTTTTTGTATGTCAAGTCACTGATCGTGTGTGTGTGAGGCAAACATTCTTGAATTGATTCCTTAGTATCATTTATACACCTAAACATCCCTGTATTCACAGTTGACCAAAATACACATGACCATGCTTGCATTGTCTTCAATCCATCTAACATGACAGTGGACTGGTCCATATAAATGAATCTTGAATCTAACTAGGATTTCCTCACAATAAGTTCAGCAAAGGAATATAATATGTATCAATTGCCTCTCATACCGGTGTCCTCAGTTATATTGAACATATGCATGATCATGTTCATCCATTCTTGAGAAAATTAAAGATGTCAACTTGAGAGCCTGTCATGTCAGATGACATATTTCACGATTTAAGGCTTAAGAGAATTAAAGGGCTTGTAGAACCTGGACATAATGCTTTATCAGATAATTCAGGTCCTCGATGTTTGCTTCCTCTTCTGTAGTTTATGCTTCTGAGAGAGATTTGGTGTCAAAAGCCAGTTTGATATCACTTGTGACATACTGGCCTCTCAGCTAAGAAAGAAAGGCATAAGATTCCTTTTCCCTATCCTCCTCAAAGTGGGGTTCTAAGTTCCTTTTTCTTTTTCTCTCTTTTTTTACCCATTTTGTTTATCACATCAGTTATAAACACGTTACAAAGCTGCAAGATAACAGGCTATGGATTCCTAATCACTATGAAAGTTGGGGTGTCTTTCCAGTCATCACCAAAATGTCGCCCCTTGTATCATCATTCCTGAACCTTGGTAAAAGTTAGGCTAAAATCTGAGTATATCAAAATGTGTTCAATCCCATAGATTGGATGTGAGGTTAGCATGCTAAAATCTGAGTATATCAAAATGTTCAATCCCATAGATTGGATACGAGGTTAGCATGTGTTTTTGACCTTAACACATTTCTGAAGGTAAACTGCTTAGTATTTTTACAGGAACTTCAGCACGTAATTATACACTGGTGATTTATCTGGCTACACCTGTCTTTTGATAATAGCTTTCTCCACTATGAGTAAAAAATTGCCGATTTTATCCTATTTTATTTGCAGGTGTGAAACAATTCTTCAGCCTGGGATTAATTGCTCTGTCCGTGTTTTGAATCATCCTCAAAAGGCACGGCATAAACTCCGTGCTTTGTCCAAATTCGTAAATGTTGTTGTCTATTCTTGCAACTTTTGTTCACACAAGAATATGAAACCTTGCATTCATAAGGATTACCTCAAGAAAAAAGCTCTTGAAATGCCAGCTTCTGCAATGCAGAAAAAGCCTCTGCAGAAGATTATTTTCAAGCAGAAAGAAAAAAGTTATCTTAGGAGTTGTCTATTCTTGCAACTTTTGTTCACACAAGAATATGAAACCTTGCATTCATAAGGATTACCTCAAGAAAAAAGCTCTTGAAATGCCAGCTTCTGCAATGCAGAAAAAGCCTCTGCAGAAGATTATTTTCAAGCAGAAAGAAAAAAGTTATCTTAGGAGTTCCATATTGGGCTCTACTGCCACAAAGAAGAGGAAACAGAAAGGTTTGTCAACTGCAAAGGAGCTAGTCTGCAGCAATCAGAGGCCACATTTCTCTAGAAACTCTCCTAGTACTTTGATGTTGACAAATCTTCCTAGCACCGCAAAGAAGAGGAAACGGAAAGGTTTTTCAACTTTAAAGGAGCTAGCAAGAAGCAGCCATAGGTCATCACCATCTTTTAGTTTGAATGCCCTCAAAATCCCTTCTTTCAACATTCAAACATTCCTGAGGAAAATTGATTATGATTCCAACATTCCTGAGGAAAATTGATTATGATTGGTAGGGGGGACAAGGATTCCAACATTCCTGAGGAAAATTGATTATGATTGGTAGAGTTTGTAATTGCATATGGGAATTTTGTTCATAAGTGGCCCATCATTTACCTTTTTCTGCTCTTTCTTTGTATGATTCTTTTACTTTTTATCACTAGAGAATCTTTGCTGATCTGATCCATTAATTAGATTGTCCAAATCCATAACTTGTATTTGTTATACTTGTACTATCTTATGATAAAAAATCTCTTCAAACTTTGAATGAAAGTCATCCGAAAGTCGCTAGTTCAATCCTCATGCAATACAGTTGACCAACTCTTACATTTAAACATCTGGCCGTCTTTTGAGCTGTTGTGCTTTTTATCATGTCAGCACTTTTTGTGTGCTACCAATTCTCAGTCTCATAGATTAAATATGTTTTTTAGATTATATTCTCAGAAAGCTTTTTAGATATTTCGATAAATCCAAGAAAAGAACACATCATTGCAACCAGTTTCTTAGAATTCCATATTGGCGTTTTCTATTTTCTTTGCACTGTGAACAATGGGAAAGTGTACGGTAAAAATTGTTTTCGATCCCTGTGCATACTATCTACTTTTCATATTAAGTTCTCTTCAACTACTTTGTCGTTCACTTGGTCTACTATTGAATGCTTTGTTTCTACCATCTGTTTCATTTTATTATATAAAAAATGTTGACAATCATGGAAGTGCTAGTTGTATGTCATCCCCCACATTGTTCTATTATTTTTTAGATGCATTTTAATTTCAGGAGCAGCGTTTGCTTCGAAGGGCGTCTCTTTTGAGAATAAAGTTGGAGAGAAACCATTTATCGGTGCTCTTTAGTTGTGGTTGACAAGGTTTGAGGATATATGTAAACTTCCACCATTGTTTAAATCAGGTCAGGAGGTAACTACACGAATTGAATTTTACTTTGTATTAAGATGGAACATGGATATTGATCCAAGTGGATATTGGTGGCCACCTGCCTATTCCACTTGGAGCCCCACCATTGTCTCTTTCAGTTTTTTCACAACTTATTATTTTTAGCAGTTTTTCGGGTCCTAAACTTCTGGAGCCGTTTTGAAGCCCCAAACGGAGATAGTATGCCGAAGTTACGTCCCCGAGAAGTTGAAACACCAATTTACCCAAACGGGGCCCATAGTTTTGGCGCTTCATCTCCTAGGGTTAAGTTTTTGGATGTTTAGAGTTCTCCATTGTTTCTCCATAATAAATAGGTCCTCGAGCCTCATTGTAAGATAGTTCAGAGGTCGGTAGCCGCCACATCTCTTCTTAGAGATTCGCTACCAGCACCTTAGCTATTTTATTTGCATCATGTTTGAAAGCATATTTCTGTGATTTGATATTAATGAAATGAAGCCTAATTTCCGCTGTATTTCTATGTTTATGGTTATTTCTGTATTTTGTTGCGTTCCTGCATAAATCCAGATCAGTGGTATCAGAGCGATCTTCTTTTTCTCGATCCTTCTTTACATGTCCCCAACGAGGTCAGGGTATAAGGAGTTAGGGTTCGATCTGGTGGAACCTTTGCAAGATCAGCCTCGCAAACCCCGACAGACGTCCATGGTGGACGAAAAGAAAGATGAGGGAGCAGGAGATCCTATCAAAATATTGCTCGAGGAGGCCCTCGAAAAACAAAGGAACGCGATGATGGATAACTTTGCCTAGATCCTTCAACGACTATCCACCGGCGACGCATCTGCATCCAGCAGCCACTCTGGAGGCGCGAATCCCTTTAAGGTACATGTAAACTTTGACATTCCCATATTTGAGGGTCAAATAGATGCAGATGCCGTAGATAGATGGTTGAATCTATTAGAAGGATATTTCTTGGTTCATGACTTTTCCGACCGGGAGAAGATTATTTTTTCACTCCTCAAAGCTATCCCCCATGTCAAGGATTGGTGGGAAACCTACTGTGATAAAAAAGACGAGACATAACCCTCTCTGTTCTCAGTCGTACCCACTTGGAATTATTTCCGAGATGCCATCAAGGAACAATACTATCTCGTGGGGAGCTATGAGGACAAGTACATACAATGGACCACGCTGCGGCAACAAAGGAATCAAGATGTGCATGAGCTAACGAATCTGTTCCATACCCTGTGCACAAAGTTGGGTATCAAAGATTCAAAGAAACATTTGGTGCTAAAGTATCGCGGTTGTCTACACAGATACATTCAGGAGGAAATGGAATTCCTCGACATCTCCTCGCTTGGTACGACATACCATTACGCTGCCAATATTGAACAGAAATTCAAACAGAAGAAGTGAGATTTTGGATCTGCGAATCAAAAGCAAGGGAAAGGTGCCCCCAAACCGCAAAACAAAGGACAAAGCCAAGGCATGGCAGCCCAAGACAACCTGCCAAAGACACAAGCAAAGAACAACACCACGAAGCCAAAGAAGGACACGGGAAAGTGGTGTGAGTTCCATAAGTGCTCCACTCACAACCCAAGTGAGTGTCGGGCCAAGTAGTCGCTAGTGGCCGAGATGAGGGCTTCTGAATCAGATGCATGCTCCGACTCTGAATCAGAACCTAACAAGGTGAATGACAAAGGGAAGCAGATTATTGATGCGGAGCCCAACGCCACTGGTGCAACTACGAAGATCTAGAAGGAGGAACCGGAAGATCCAGAGGAGGCAGAGCGTCTCTTCCACTTCTAGATGTGGGTAAAGGGTTCCCTGCTACGGTTCATTGTCGACAATGGTAGCCAAAAGAACCTCATTTCAGCAGATGTCATGAAGCGGTTGGGCTTGCCGACCACAGCGCACCCACAACCATACACCATCAGGTGGCTTCACCAAGGACGGGATCTCCGCGTTAGCCAACAGTGCTGTCTTCCCTATAGCATCAAGCCCTTCACGGATGAGGTATTGTGTGACATTGCTCCTATTGATGTTTTTGATGTATTATTAGGCCAACCATACTTGTGGAAGCGACATGCTGTGTATGAGTCCCGGCCTCGCGCTATTATTGTTACTTTGGGAAATAAATTGTACATGATATCAGAGGTACCACTGCCTCCCACTATCTCTTTGGTTACTGCAAAACAATGCAGTAAGCTCATTTCCCAAACTAGGAAATTTGTTTTCCTGATGATCCCCCCCCAGGGCAAGAAGAACTGTGGCCACGACCTTCAGACATGGCTCCTCTGCATGACAACAACAAATGGACAAGGTTGTGGAGGAGTATGGGGACATCTTCACCTCACCCACAGGGGTGCCTCTACACTGTCAGGTCAAGCACCCCATTGACTTGACCCGAGTGGCGCCGCTACCCAATGGACCGATCTATAGGCGCTCTGTTCTGGAGAATGATGAAATCAAGAGGCAGATTCAGGAGATGCTGCAGAAAAGTCACATCCGGCCAAGTTCATCGCCTTGTGGGAGCTCAATCGTGTTGGTACAGAAGAAGGATGGGACTTGGAAACTCTGTATTGATTATCGAGTGCTGAACAAGATCACTGTCTGAAATAGGTACTCGATCCCACAGATTGATGACATTCTGGACCAACTCAAAGGGGAAAAATATTTTAGTAAGATCGACTTGAAGTCTGGGTATCACCAGGTACCAATCGAATCCTTTGATGTGTGGAAGACTGCCTTCAAAGCCAAGGAGGGCCTTTTTGAATGGCTCGTCATGCCTTTCGGATTGACAAATTCTCCCACAACCTTCATGAGGTTGATGGATGACATCTTGCGTCCATTCACCAACTCATTTGTAGTGGTATAGTTGGATGACATTCTGATCTTCAACCAGACTTGGGAAGAGCACCTCCACCACATCCAAGAAGTCCTCCAAACACTACGACAACACAAGTTGTGTGCCAATTTGGAGAAGTGCACTTTTGGCATGACCCAGGTTCAATATCTGGGATACATTATTGATGAAAGGGGGGTGCATATGGATCCAGCCAAGATCCAAGTCATTCGGGATTGGCCAGACCCAACCACCCTAACAGAGCTTCGCAACTTTTTAGGTCTTGCTAATTTCTACCGCAGGTTTGTGTTGGGATTCTCTGATATCACTTGGCCCTTGAGTCAAGTCACCAAGGGAGGAGCGAAAGAAAAATTCTGTTGGTCGGAATCTCAACAGAAGACGTTCGTAGAATTGAAACTTCACCTCTATTCTGCCCCAGGGCTCACATTACTAGACTTGCAACAACCATTTGAGATCGAGACAGATGCCTCTAACTATGCTATTGGGGTAGTTCTTACTCAACAGGGGCATCTAGTGGCATATCACAGTGAGACATTGTCCGACACAGTTCAAAAGTATCCCACTTATGATAAAGAAATGTATTCCATTGTGCAGGCTTGTCGACAATGGAAGCATTACATTTTGGGGAAGGAGATAATCATCCACACAGAACACCGACCCCTGTAGTTCATATAGACACAAGGGAAGTTGCAAAACGATCGCCATCAGAAGTGGTTCACATATATGCAACAATTTCATTTGAACATCAAGTACAAGAAGGGTAGCACCAATAATGTTGCAGACTGCCTTAGCCGACCACCGATCATGGCCATAACCACCATTCTCAACTCTTGTTGGCATGAGACTTTTGATTGGCCGCTTCTCTACAAGAGCGATTCAGAATTCAGCTACACATACAAGGCACTCTTGGGGGGTATGCAAGTTCCAAATTTTCACCTCCAAGACGCACTATTATGTCACTTGGGACACCTTTGTGTTCCTTCAAGAGAGTGTGCCAAGATGATATGGGAAGTGCATTATAGTCGAGTCGTTGGGCATTTTGGGGTCGAGAAAACAGTGGCAGTACTGCAAAATTATTTCTATTGGCCGAACCTTCGACAAGATGTCGGGAGTACATCAGATCCTGCACTACTTGCGCCATTGCAAAACTGACCATTAAGAAGCAAGGGCTCTATACTCCGCTACCTACCCCTAGTCGACCTTGGGAATCCATTTCCATGGATTACATGTTAGGCCTTCCTTCTACTAAGCATGGAAATGACTGTGTTTTCATGGTCGTCGACAGATTCTCAAAGATGGCCATTATGGCGGCCTGCAAGAAGAATATCACAGTAGAAGCCACTGCTAAAATCTTCTTTGAACAAGTGTGGGTGCACTTTGGGATCCCACAGTCTATCATATTAGATCGCGATAGCAGGTTCCTCAGTACATTTTGATCCAGCCTCTGGTCAATGTTGGACACCAAGCTCACCAAGTCCACAGCTTTCCATCCCCAAATTGATGGCCAGATAGAGGTCGTCAAAAGGATGATTGTACACGTTCTGTGCATGTATAATTAAAAGCATCCACGCACATGGGATGAGAGCCTTCCCTATGTACAACACAATTATAACCGGGCTCTCCATAGCTCAACCGGCCATAACTCCTTTCAGGTGGGATTGGGATTCTAGCCATTATGTCCCATTGACGTAGCCATGCCATTTGCAGCTACTCAGGCCGATTCGGCTCATGTCCAGTCTGAAGCTGACAAAGAAAACAACTTCATCGAGCGCATTCAGCACATCTGCGAACATGTTCATGACATATTGGACAGAGCCAATGCTAAGTACAAGCAACGACATGATCAACATCGGGTGCCACACAACTTTCAGGTGGGCGAAAAAGTGTGGCTACATTTGCAGAATGAGCGCCTCACTAGACCCCACCACAAGATTCCCTGCTCAGATATGGGCCATACACCATCACCAAGGCTGTAGGGAACAATGCCTTCGAGCTCAGTATTCCACCATTCCTTGCTCTGCACCCAGTATTCAATGTAGACAACCTTCATCCCTACTTCCCACCTCTATTGGACGCCTTTGACATTGCAGAAGAACTCACACCAAAATAGTTAAACCCAGACTGCATGGAACAGGCCACCACAGACTGTATCATGGACATGCAAATCAAAAACACTCGCCGACAGAAGATCCAGATGTATCGGGTTGTCAAAGCTAGCCTACTCCTGCACCAAGGCAAGTGGTTCACTAGGGACCATGTTCAACAGAAATTTCCTCATCTCATGGAGGAAATCAATGCAATGGGGACCATTGCTTCCTAAGGGGGGAGGAATGATCCAGGTGGATATTTGTGGCCACCCGCCTATTCCACTTGGGGCCCCACCATTGTGTCTTTCAATTTTTTCACAACTTACTATTTTTAGCAGTTTTTCAGGTCCTGAACTTCCGGAGCCATTTTGAAGCCCCAAACGGAGATAGTATGCCGAAGTTACGTTCCGGGGAAGTTGAAACACCAATTTACCCAAACGGGGCCCATAGTTTTGGTGCTTCATCTCCTAGGGTTAAGTTTTTGGACGTTTAGAGTTCTCCATTGTTTCTCCATAATAAATAGGCCCTTGAGCCTCATTGTAAGATAATTCAGAGGTCGGTAGCCGCCACATCTCTTCTCAGAGATTCGCTACCAGCACCCTAGCTATTTTATTTCCATCATGTTTGTAAGCATATTTATGTGATTTGATATTAATGAAATGAAGCCTTAATTCCGTTGTATTTCTATGTTTATGGTTATTTCTATATTCTGTTGCGTTCCTGCATAAATCCAGATCAGATATATACATGGAGAGGGAGACAATTGGGTTTCATCTTCCTATCTCTTTATTTTTCTATTTACAATATTTACATGGAATTTCCAAATCCCAAAGATTAGTTGTCAACATGACTCCCCTTAATTTGAAGGAATGTTGGTGAGTCCAAGCATCATTCTGAATCTTTCAAACCTTTCTCTTCCAAGCGCTTTGGTGAAGATGTCTGCAATCTGCTCCTTTGTGGAACAATGGCGTAGGCATTTCAAAAAGTACTCAATTTAGGAAACGAACCATATGCAATTTACCACAATTCCATAACAATTACTTGAAAAATTCTCAAAATTTAATATGCGATAAAAAATAATTCAAGTAATTAAAGCCATGGTTATAGTTAACGATGAGCAATCTCAATAGATGTCAAGCACTTACATTTCGAACAACTATTACCATTAAGAATCTATGAAATTCAAATTTTAAACACTTCAAGCAATTCCAGAAATAAAATGATTTTCTTAAGTACCACAACCTTGAAAATTTACTTTTTCCCTATAGTCAAATTTTAGAGGTGTTAAAAATAATTTTAAAATTTTGCCTCTGACTATAGGAAATTTTATGCTTCTTCTTTTAAAATTTTTTCATTGAGGCTTAGAATTTTAGTGCTTTAATAATGGACCTAAAACCTTAAGATCAAAAAACCACCTTCACATATATCATACAAAAGAAAGAAAAAAGAGAAATTTAAAAAATTACTAATGTTAAAAGTTGTTGAATTTTTTTGAATTTTTTGAGATACTTTAAAAATTAAAATAATTTGTTTTTGAGTTATTTTAAATTTTTTTACAAAATTTTAGGAGTTAATTAAATTTTTTATTAAAAGCACGCCCCCAAAAAATTTTAAAATTGAACTTAGCAAAAAAAAAAATGTTATGTTTGATTTATTGTTTTGATGCTAGGTTTAGGTAAAGGGAGCGTAAAAGGAAAGTGGAGGTTGACGAAGAGCAGGGCAATCGACAGGATGAAGACGAAGGGAATGGACGCGGAGTGAGAAAGGAGGGCTTGGAGGAGGAGACTGCAACAACAGAGAGTTGCGAGCTAGACGATAGAGGGCAACAAGGAATTGGGTTGCAACAACGTATAATTGAAATGGAGCAAGGGGCACGCAGATAGGGAGAGGACGCAATAGATTTAGGTCTTAGATTGGAGCGATTGGAGCTCACACAAGAACAACAGTGAGGAGGAAACACATGAAAAGATGGATAGCGGAGAAGGAAAAACAAAACAGAAAAACGCAGGCAGAGAGGGAAAAAGCGAGTTCAGCTGAGAAGGAAAACTCAAAGGAAGGCTTCAAAACTCTAAAAAAAAAACTATAAACCCTTTAAAGACTTCACTCCAATATTTATTTCAAATATTCCCAAATCTAAAAATTTAATTGAATGCTCTTGGGGGGAATTTGTTGCAAAAAAATTGTATTTCGAGACAAGATCTTGCCCTCTAGGGCCTAGATTTGTCTTAGATCTAAAAAAAAATTCTTTGAAAATCCTCAGATACTTACCTGTACAATCCAGAAACAAAAAAAATCACACATCCAATACACATAACAACAACAAAAATTGAAAATAAAAGCCATTCCCAAGTTAGAAAAAAACACTAGATTTAAACAAAATATTTACAGATCTATGCACAAGAGTTGTGGATCTGTCATATCTGAGGAGTACGAGTCCAAATCCGCTCCCAAATCTGAAGATCTAAGGCTCTTACTAGCCAGATCTATCAAATTTTCCACAATATTTAAAATATTTTGGTTTTTAGAGAGGTATTAGTCCAAAAACTTCATGCATGAAAATTTAACTTTTAGATAAATCTTGAAGTTATTATGAAGTAGGATTTTCAGAAAATATATGTTGAGAGTTAGTTCTTCCTACTGAGGACTATTCCCAAACGCTCAGTAAAACCTTAGAGATCTTCTGCAAACATTATATCAACCATCAAACTATGTAGAGAAATAGAATAACAATAAAACTTTGAAGAAATAGAGATACCTGCTACTTCAAGCAAAATAAAAAAATGTAATAGAGATGCCTGATCTTTAAGATTGAGAAATGAATTCTTATTTATAGATTAATTCTCCAATGGCTAGTTGGCTTGATTTCCGTCAAAGTGATCTTGACCATTAAAAAAAATTAATTATCTTTTAATTTCCTCTGTCAAAATTATTTTATTTTTTTGAGGAAATTTGAAATTTTCATTTAATTGAATTTTAATCGACTCAAAATTAATTATTTTGAGTTGATTTCTTACAAAAATGATTTTGACTTAACTACCAAGGCCCAAGGGTCCAAAATATCTTGAATTTTCAATATTCATTTGGTTGGGGGCCTCCAAAAATTAAATCTTCTAGAATCGATGAATTTTTAATTTGGAGAAATAATTTTTCCTAGGACATAAAATTAATTAATTTTTTGGCTTAAGATTTTAATTTAATTTGGCTAGAAAATTTAATTAATTGACTTATGAGGGGATTAATAATTTTCCCAACCTTCAAATAAATTAGCCATGATGTCTAAATTTGAGGGACCATGCACTAAGATATTTTTTACATAAAGATATTATAATTTGATACATGAAGGAGGAATACCCATTTGTTATAGACCCTCAATTATCTACCCAATTTTGTTACTGAAAATATGATATAGTAAACCAAGTAATCCATAATAAAATAATCTAGCCAATTAGTTAGGATTATTTTCAAATTAATTTTACAAAAACTCAACAAAAAACACTAGGACTTACTTAATATCTTGACAACAAAATCCATCCTAGCTTTGGGGTGAGGTTGGAGGGAAAAATTCCGCTGATCATTTGTGCCTAGAGACACATGAATTAGTGAGACGAAAACCTCCTAGGATAGAAATCGTCACCAAAATACTTGGCTTACCTAGGTTGTTACATATATGATGGTCTTACTAAGATCATTTACATTATAAACATGTAGAATGGGCTTACAAACTTTTAAAACTTGTCGACTGATAATGAAATCTGAATGGTGCGAACACTCGAACATGATAAATCCCCTTTGTGAAAAAATGGGGCATACTGTTATGGGGTCGTTGACACAGAGTGGTCAACATCTGGCTCTACTTAGGGACACGTTTCTTCACCGAAGGAATGTGAGAATCCATAATCTACATCCAAGCAACACACAAAATTACATAAGTAGTGTCCATCCAAATATCATCATATAAACATCAAGCACATGAAAAATAAAAACTCTTCTATCATTTATTATTCTACTAACATGAAATGTTAATCCAGGTGGATATTGGTGGCCGCCCGCCTATTCCACTTAGACCCCCACCATTTTTTCTTTCAGTTTTTCAGTTTCCTTAATTGTAGCACAATTTACTATTTTTGGCAGTTTTTCGGGTCCTAAACTTACGAAGCCGTTTTGAGGTCCTAAACGATGTTTTTTGGGAAATCTTGTTCCAAGTGAATGTGAGTTGGAGACTCAACATTTTCTGTCAGCAGTTGTAGTCCTCGAATAGATATTTCTAATGATGTATCATGTGTGTCAAACGAAGATTGTATGCGAAAGTTACGACCTCGAGATATTGCTGTACCAATTTACCCCAACGGGGCCCATAGTTTGGTGTTTCATCTCCTAGGGTTAGGTTTTTGGATGTTTAGGGTTTTCCATTGTTTCTCAATAATAAATAGGCCTTCGAGCCTCATTGTAACACAATTTAGAGGTCTGTAGCCGTTGCATCTCTTCTCAGAGATAAACTACCAACGCCCTAGCTAGCTTATTTCCATTCTGTTTGTAAGCATATTTCAGTTATGTGATATTAATGAAATGAAGTCTTATTTCTGCTGCATCTCTATGTTTATGTGTATGAATTTTATTGTGTTCTTGCATAAGTCCAGATCAATGGTACCAAAGCACTCTATTTTTTCTCGATCATTCTTTGCATGTCCCCAATGAGGTCGAGGTAGAAGGAGTTAGGGCTCGATCTGGTTGAACCTTTACAAGATCAGTCACGCAAAGCCCGACGGCTGCCCCTAGGAGATGAAAAGAAAGACAAAGAGCAGGAGATCCTATCAAAATATTGCTCGAGAAGGCCCTTGAGAAAAAAAGAAATGCAATGATGGATAACTTTTCCCATATTCTTCAACGATTGCCCAACAACAGGGCATCTGCATCCAATAGCCACTTTGGAGGCGTAACTCTTTTTAAGGTACAATTAAACTTTGACATTCCCATATTTGAGGGCTAAATATATGCAGACATCGTAGATAGATGCTTGAATCTATTAGAAGGGT
Source organism: Pinus albicaulis (assembly GCA_034641835.2). Taxonomy (NCBI): domain Eukaryota; kingdom Viridiplantae; phylum Streptophyta; class Pinopsida; order Pinales; family Pinaceae; genus Pinus; species Pinus albicaulis. Next base: position 1,901,271,747 of record CM076578.1, read on the forward strand.
ATTTCTTGGTTCATGACTTTTCCAACCAGGAAAAGATCACTTTTTCACTCCTTAAAGATGCTCCCCATGTCGAGGACTGGGAAATCTACTGTGAGCAACATGATGGGAGGGAACCCTCTCTGTTTTCGACTGCACCTACTTGGAATTCTTGTCGAGACGCCATCAAGGAACAATATTATCCCGTGGGGAGCTATGAGGACAAGTACATACAATGGACTACGCTGCGGGAGCAAAGGGATCAAGATGTGCATGAGCTGATGAATCTGTTCCATACCTTGCACACAGAATTGGGTATCAAGGATTTGGAGAAACATTTGGTGCTAAAGTACCACAGTTGTCTGCACAGATACATAGAAGAGGAAATAAAGTTCCTCGACATCTCCTTGCTTGGTGCAACATACCGATATGCTGCCAAGATTGAGCAGAAGTTCAAACTAAATAATCGAGACTTTGGATCTGCGAATTATAAGCAAGGGAAAGTTTCCCCCAAACCGCATAACAAAGGACAAAGCCAAGGTGGGCCGGCCCAGAATAACCCGCCAAAGCCGCAAACAAAGAACAACCATGCGAAGCCAAAGAAGGACATGGGAAAGTGGTGTGAGTTCCATAAGAGCTCCACTCATAACACAAGTGAGTGTCGGTCCAAACAATCAATGGTGGTCAAGCTAAAGGCTTCTAAATCGGATGCATGCTCTGGCTCTGAATCAGAACCCAAAAACGAGAGTGAAAAAGGGAAGCAAATTATCGATGCGGAGCCCAACGCCATCGTTGCCACCATGAAGATCTAGAAGGAGGAACCATAAGATCTAGAGGAGGAGGAGCACCTCTTCAATTCCTAGATGTGGGTAAAGGGTTCCCCGCTGCAATTCATTGTCGACAGCGGGAGCCAAAAGAACCTCATTTCAACAGAGGTCGTGATGCGGCTAGGCTTGTTGACCACATCACACCCACATCCATACACCATCGGGTGATTTCACCAAGGACAAGATCTCTGCGTCAACCAACAGTGTGGCCTTCCCTACAGCAGGAAGACCTTCACGGATGAGGTATTATGTGACATTTCCCCTCTTGATGTTTGTGATGTATTATTAGGCCAACCATACTTGTGGAAGCGACATGCTGTATATGAGTCCCGACCTCACGTTGTTATTGTTACTATGGGAAATAAGTTGTACATGATACCAGAGGTAGCAATGCCTACTAACATCTCTTTCGTCACTGCAAAACAATCCAATAAGCTCATTTCCAAACCGGGAAATTTGTTTTCTGATGATCCACCCTCAGGGCAAGAAGAAAACTATGGCCACGACCTCCAGACATGGCTTCTCCGTATGACAACGAAAAATGGACAAGGTCATGGAGGAGTAAAAGGACATCTTCACCTCACCCACAAGGGTGCCTCTGCACTGTCAGGTCAAGCACCCCATCGAAATGACCCTAGGTGCGCTGGTGCCCAATGGACCAATATATTGACGCTCTGTTCTGGAGAACAATGAAATCAAGAGGAAAAATTTAGGAGTTTCTGGAGAAAGGTCACATCTGACCGAGTTCATCGACCTGTGGGAGCCCGATCATGTTTGTGCAGAAGAAGGATGTCACTTGGAGACTCTTTGTTGACTATCAGGCGCTGAACAAGATAATTGTCTAGAATAGGTACCCGATCCCACAAATTGATGACCTTCTGGACCAAATCAAGGGGGAAAGATATTTTAGCAAGATTGAATTGAAGTCTGGGTATCACTAGGTACCAATCAAACCCTCCAATGTGTGGAACACTACCTTCAAAGAAAAGGAGGGTCTGTTCGAATGGTTGGTCATGCCTTTCGGGTTGATGAATGATCCCACAACCTTCATGAGGCTGATGGATGACATCCTGCATCCATTCACCAACTCATTTGTAGTAGTGTACTTGGATGATAGCTCAATCTTCAGCAAGACTTGGGAAGAGCATCTCCACCATGTCTGACAGGTCCTGCAAACACTGCAGTAACACAAGTTGTGTGCCAATTTGGAGAAGTGGACTTTTGGCATGACCCAGGTTCAATATCTAGGATACATTATTGATGAGCGGGGGGTGCATGTGGATCCAGCCAAGATACAATTCATTCGAGATTGGCCAGCGCAACCACTGTAACAGAGCTCTACAACTTTCTGGGTCTTGCTAATTGATATCGCAAGTTTGTGTTGGGATTCTCTCATATCACTTGGCCCTTGAGTCAAGTCACCAAGGGAGGAGCGAAAATAAAATTCTTTTGGTATGAATCTCAACAAAAGGCATTCGTAGAGTTGAAACATCGCCTCTGCTCTGCCCCAGTGCTCACATTACCAGAATTGCAACAACCATTTGAGATCGAGACAGATGCCTCTGACTATGCTATTGGGGCAGTTCTTATTCAATAGGGGCATCTAGTGGCATATCACAGTGAGACTTTCCAACATTGTCTGAAAGTATCCCACTTATGACAAACGGATGTATTCCATTGTGCAGGCTTGCCGACAATGGAAGCATTACATTTTGGCGAAGGAAATGGTCATCCACAGACCACCGACCCCTGCAATTCATACAGACATAAGGAAAGTTGGAGAACGATCTCCATCAGAAGTGGTCCACCTATCTGCAACAATTTCATTTGAACATCAAGTACAATAAGGGCAACACCAATAATGTTGTAGACTGCCTCAGCTGACCACCGATTGTGGTGCTAACCATCATGCTCAACTCTTGTGGGCACAAGACTTTTGATTAGCCAATTTTCTAAAAGAGCGATCTAGAATTCAGCCACACATACAAGACACTCTTGGAGGGTGTTGTAGCCGCTACAAAACCCTCCAAAATTTTGCCCCATATAAAATTTCTGAGCCCCTGACCTTTCGGTAAAGATGGAGTCTGATCCTGATCTAGTTTTTAACTGCCAGTTGCAGAGTCATAAATCTCATTAAATCCAAAAAGTTGTGACCATGCGACCTTGTGACCCCCCCAGGTTGTGAGGTCGCATATTGATCTAAAACCGAAGAATTGCGACTGTGTGACCTTGCCAAGAAACCAAAGCCAAAGCCAAGAAACCAAGGACGGATACGGGCAGTAGTCTCTCTAAACAACAACAAGAACGAAGAGACAAAGAGGCTAAGGCACAACAAGAAGCCGAGGAGAAGGAAAAAGAAGAAGAACTCAAAAGGACCCAAGATGCCCTAGCACAACAAAAAGAGGAGGATAAGCGAAAGAAACAACTAAGGGAAGAGCAGAAGAAGCCTGCAGGAAAAGGGAGGAAGAGGAACAAAAGAGGAAAGGAGGAAGAGCGGAAAGAGGCTGAGCGCAAGCTAAAGGAAGAGCAGGACAAGGCAGAGGCTGAGCGCCAGCTAAAAGAAGAGAAGGACAAGGCAGAGGTTGAAGAAAGAAGGAAGAAAGAAGAAATTCAGAAGTCACAGGAAGATCCCTCCAAGGAAGCAGGGGGAAGCAGAACTCCACCCCCAGAGACAGGGGAACAGACAGAGCTGCCACACATTGATGTACCTCAGACAACCCCTATGACAAGTGTGTGTTTTCCTCTCTTAGAACTTGGCACCTTCGAGGAACAGGAAGATGAAGTCCTCGATCTGACAAGGCTAACCTATGACGAGTTCACGCACAAGATCAGGAAAGATAAGAGAAGATGTCTAGTGCGGAACCCTGCCGCACCTCTCGCAACCACAACAGAAAATGACATAGCCTTGGATACGAGGACCAATCCAATCATGCTTGCATCAACAGGTACCGCCTTTGCAGTGGCCACAGAAGAAAACATTAGCAGGATGAGCAAAGAGATTCTATCTTTACAAAACAAGCTGCAAATTTCTGAGCAGAAAGCAGCTTAGGCGGAACGTGAAAAGAGGGGGTTGGAGGAAGAAATTTAGAGGCTACATTTCACAACTGCCCAAGCCAACGCATTGCCACTCACCATTCAAAGGGAGTTAGGCACTCTAGAAGCCACCATGAAACAAGTGTACGAAGAGATGTTCACGATAAAACAGACAGTGGCTCCATTACTGAAAGCACAAGCGGAAACCAAAAGGAGGACTGCGCAGCTAAAGGAGGCCTCCACTGCTTTGGATAATATGCTAGAATGGTCAAGCATATACTCACAGGCTCCTGACACTCTGCTTAGGAAGGACTGGGTTTGCACCCAGAATGACAAGTTTCAGATTTGAATAAAGATACAGTCCAAAGATAAGCTGGTCAAATATCTAGAGAAAGTAATGTCTGCATATGAACATCTGATTAGTGGAATCAATTTAATCGCCGAAATTCACCACATTCCTTCTCTGGGTACATTGGACACTGAGAAAATGAGAGAAGAGGTTGCTCAAGACATTCAAACATTCCTGCAATTGATGAAACAAGTAGCTACCTCTCAGGATCTTCCGGCCTCACAGGAAAATATCATTCAGTTCGTCGCCACTCTGGTCCGAATCTACACTAAGTTGGCTTCGCTATCCAATCGGATTGCAGTGAAGAGGCGCACCTTGATCCCGGATGCTCATGAGTGCTTCCATAGGTTGAAAGAAGATACTCCCCAAGTAACTCCGGTTGCTGCAGATTATCAAGAATGGAAAAAGTATCTCAAAGATCAGCAATAAGTAGACATACTAGACCTTGCAATCACACAGTTGCTTCCTTGACCAAGGAAAAGGCACAAGTCGTAGGTCGCAACAGGCAGGAAGTCGCAGGTCGCAACGGATAGGGGGTCGCAGGTCGCATCAAGAGCTGGGCCGCAAGTCGAAAATGTCTCTCAGGTCACAGAGCAGGTCAACAGTCGGGAATGTGAAGAGTCAAGGACACCCAAGGGTCAATTTTGTTCTATAAATACTCTCTCTGGGGAATTGTAAAACAATCTTTTTTTTGGACTCCAAAAGGAGCAATGCATGTTTCTGAGAATGAATACAAACAAATGTTCGATTCCACTATTGGATCTGATGAGGACTCGTGTGTTAGCATTATGAATATTTTGTCTCATATATTGGCTATATTTTATGATTAACTGATATGTGTTTTCTTCTTATGTCATTTATACGTTTAAGCTCACTTGATGTGTTAATGATATGGGGAAATATTTAATTGAGAAACGTTTCCAACTTCACTATTAAATTTATCTTATATTTCGGAAAATGCTCAAGGAATTGAAGGGTGTTTTGACCATAGAGAACTATTTCTTTTGTGCTTCGAACAACTTTTACAAGCATGACCCTAATGATCTGCTGCTAACAACATTTCCTTTGGCTGCATGCTTTAACTCACTTTGCTATTTGTAATGTTTTATGTCCATTGAAACTCATCAACCATTTGTCTTGTATTGTTCGAGTAGTTGTTTTCTCATAGGTCTGTAGGGCTCATTCTCTGTCCGATAAAAGGAATATTCAGCGGTAACCGGACCCACACCTCGGACGGGATCCCTATTACAAACGATTTAGAGTCTAATTTGGACTTTATACCGGGGAGATCCCCTACTGTTGGTCGGACATTTCTTCCTGTCAATAGATTTGGTGCTAGAAGGAGGGCCTGATGGCAGGCTCCCAGCACATAAGTAACATCCCGTTGCAAACCCCACAAGGGGATATCATGTATGAAAATACCGATCCTCCACCCCTTGAGAATTCCCAGGAGGATGAACACCCTTATTATGAGATCACCTCAGACCAGCTGAGGGCCCTATGCCCGATCGCCCGTGATCTCATCCGAGGCTTGCAAAACGTCCCGACCACCGGTTCCCTGGCCAACCCTCAGACTCTTGTAGCTAATCAAACTCGCCAGGGAGTCCTGGTCAATTCCATACCTCAGCTGATAGGTATTATGATCGAATATTATGCAGATGCGGTTGAGCACAATTCAGTAGAGCCCCCAACAGTCCTCAAGGGATTGAAGGAGGCAGCCCCGAAATTACTGAAACCCAACTTGACGCTGGCCCGAAACTCGACCAACCTTTGAATGATGACACTCAAGAAAATAACCAGCCTCGAGGAGCAACCGGGAGGGGTCTGGGAAACAGGGGCTGGGGAGACAGAGGCTGTGGACAAGGTCGAAATGTGGGCCACCCCCACCACAACCAAAACCAAAACAGATTCCCCTTCCTTTATAACTGGAGAAATATTAGGAATGTAGGAAACCTCGGGAGAAATCAAGACATGCACTCTCACCATGAGGGAAAAGCCTTCGGGTCTGGCATGGGGAGTGATTTCGAGAATGAAATGGGACATATCTACATACCATGCCACCAGCAGACCAGGCACGTGTAGCTGCTGGCTTGGATGGCACAGTCTCCCCTAGGCCTCCACGGTCCCCTCCATGACATGCCCCGACACCCTAAGAATCACCTCCCTAAGTTTGACCCCGAGAAGGGTACGCTGGCCGAAGATCACATAAGCAAATTCTACTTAGCCTTGCAAATGATGAGAGTGCAGTCTGATGATGTAGCATGCTGGCTCTTTCCTCATATCTTAGAAAATAAGGCTACTATATGGTACCGTTCCCTCCCTATTGCTTCCATTTCTTCCTGGGAGAAATTTCGCCGTACCCTCCTCCAAAATTTTTCGGAAGACAAGACTCCTTCCATGCTCCTTACAGAGCTTAGTACTTTGAAATGCCAGAAGTAGGAGAAAGTCAAATACATTAATCAATGCTTCGCTACTATATTGAACAAATTCCCTCCAAAAATGGCCTTAGATGATTCCATCACTATTGATTACTACACAAGGACTCTCCCACGGAATATCTCCGTGTTTGTAAAACACGAACCCAAAGCTACCCTAGAAGCAAATTACAATCCCACCCTTGCTGTTGAAAAGGACATGCTGTCCATAGGAGCCTTTGATCATGATGGTTGAGGTGACTCAAATCCAACTACGAAAAGAACCCAATCCTCAACTCATAAGCCCAAAGACAAAGACAAAGACCCCTTCGAAGTCTCTCAAGATGTTAACAAATGAAGTCTCCGATCTCAAGAGGAAAAAAAATGACTCCATATCAGGTACCAAAACGTAGAAACCCTTATTTATGAAGAATAATCCTGTTATCAGCCGACCTCCGTCAAACCCAAATGTCGGCCTCAACATGGAAGAAATCGGCAAAGATAATTTTTGCTCCTTCCATCAAGCCTCCCACTTGGAGAAGACTTGTCCCCAATGGATCAACATCATGACCGCTGTGGTAAATCAACTCTTAGAAGACTGGGCCACGGGGGATTTAGAAGAGGAGGCTATTTCAGATGACGAGGAAACCTCTCCCCTAGATGAGGATATGGTATCCACTATCCTTGCCTTCGAGGTAGTCCGCGGGGAAAGCCCCCTTTCCACAACTGAAATAAACTTGGATGACGACCCTCAATCCAAACCCCCTCGAAATTATAGCTAAAGGAGCAAAGGCCTGGTCCCAGAGTAGTCCTTCGAGAAAAAGAGAAAAGACTTCTTAAGGAAAATCCTGCCACCAAACAAAGAGAACCAAACTGCAACTCCCGAAAAATCTAGCCCAACCACTGCCCGAGTAAACCCAAAGGCTATATCGTCATCAGGTTCTCTGAAGGCCTCCACTGAACCTATCTCACACCCAGATTCCGGTTATAACATTATCAAATATATGAAGAAAACACGGGCCAACATTTCCCTCTACGAACTTTCTCGCATTGCTAATCAGCAAGATCTTATTCTCAAAGCGTTCGCCAACCCACCAACGTCCAAACCCGTGAGTACCACGTCTGCCCAAGCTGCTGCAAGTCCCCAGTCTATTGTGAATGCCGTTAATGCAAACTCCAGGGGGTCAACGCCCCCTTTCCTCCTATATTTCGAGATCTTCAACTTCAATGTTCATAACTGCCTCGTCGATTCTGGTGCATCCACAAATGTGATGCCCTTGTCTGTATGCAAGAAGTTAAACATCCGCCCTGAGAAAACTGATGCCAGGATCATTCAGCTCGATAGATCCCAGGTTCTCGTTGTGGGTGAATTTAATAACGTCATCATCCCATTATCCTCTGATTCTAGGGTGCATCAGTGCATAGACATAGTAATCGTGGATATCCCCAAAGCCTATGGTCTTCTCTTGAGCCGAGATTGGTATAACAAGCTGCAAGGATACTTTGCCACTGACTGGTCTCACTTGTGGCTCCCATACAAGGGTAGGAAAAATCAGATCCGAGTCGAAAGCGAACCTTACATGAAACACACGGTGACCAACCTGGACGCAACTAATGAACCAGTCAGTTTCACACAAGAAGAGCTCGGTATGTGTTTCTTAGAATCCGTTTTTGGGTGCTACCAAACCCCCCAATCTCCGGTCACCCAAGACGTCCAGTCAGAACTTTTGTTGGTCACTGAAAACCACTCTGCCTCAACGAAAGAACCGCTAGAAGCCGCCACCCTGAGTACGTCTCCTATGTGCTTGGATAGCCTTGCGAAATTAGAAGATGAGATTTGGACCTTGTACTACGACGGTTCCAAAACCCATGATGGGGCCGGCGCAGGCTGCATTTTGTTAGACCCTCAAAAGAACAAGTTTCTAATCTCTTGTCGGCTAGAGTTCCAGTGCACCAATAATATGACTGAGTATGAAGCATTGATCCTTGGGGCTCAAGAAAGCCATAGATCTCAAATTCAGTTGTTTAAAGGTAATTGGAGACTCCGAGATTATCATTTGTCATGTACGTAACACCATCCATTACTTATCTCCACATTTGAAAGGTTACCAGCAAGAGGTATGGCATTTAATTTCCGCTTTTGACGCTTTCGGTATTAAATTCGTACTTAGAATGCACAATGCAGCAGTTGATACACTTGCTAATGCTGCTGCTAGGTTCACCCCACTAAGAGATGGATTTTCTATTGAAATTGTTTACAAGCCATCCGTGCCAGACAATGTCACTAGTCTGCGTGTTTTTAATGATGATCAGCAGGTACTGGATTTCATGCTCAATACAGACATGTTCAAGGACGCAGTTATAGAAGAAAAAGATCATGATCAAGCCTTGCAAAGGGAACTAGAGGATCGTAAAGGAAATCCCATACCGCTTGAAAAGTTGTTTGATTTACAGAACCGCTTTCACGGACCTCCCAACACGAAGGTGCAAAGTTCCACTTTGGCACCAACAGCTAAACCTCGAGATGGAGAAGGAACCTAAATTCGTCAACCTCGTTACTGAATTCACCCCTCAGGAAAGGAAATCCTTCACTGAGTTATTCAAGAAGTACCGAGATGTTTTCGCTTGGACATATGTGAGATGCGAACCTATGACACGCGAATCATCCAGCATGTGATACCCATGAAAGAAGGAGTGAAACCATTCCAGCATAAGCTAAGAAAGGTACACCCTACTTTGGAGCCAATGATCCAAAAGTAACTAAAGAAACTCTTGGACGCACGTATAATCTTCAAATTTCGACATTCAACCTGGGTGTCAAATTTGGTTCCGGTGCGTAAAAATTGTGGCGAAATTCGTTTATGCGTGGACTTCCGAAATTTGAACAGAGCTTCGGACAAAGACAACTACCCGGTGCCCCCTATGGAGCAAATCCTTCAAGCAGTATCGGGGTCGGAAATGTTCTCGTTATTAGATGGTTTTTCAGGTTACAACCAAGTACTAGTGGCTGAACCCGACCGGATGAAAACCACATTCAGAACTAAATGGGGGACATTCGCATTCAGACGCATGCCCTTTGGCCTGATTAACGCTGGGCAACCTTCTAGAGAGCCATGGACATCGCTTTTCGGGGCCTAATGGGGCAAAGCGTGGTAGTATACCTTGACGATGTCATCGTATTTTCAAAGCGTAGGTGTGACCATTTACACCACCTCAAGCAGATTTTTGAAAGATGCCGAAAATACGGGATCTCACTCAATCCAAAGAAAAGCATTTTCGCTGTCTCCGAAGGAAATCTATTGGGACACACCATAACCCGGGACGATATAGTAGTGGATCCAAAACGCGCAAAAGTCATCGCCCAGATTCCTCCCTCAAGCGGCAAGAAGGCCATGCAGTCTTTCCTCGGGAAAATCAACTTTGTGCGAAAATTTATATTAGACTTAACCCAAATAGTCAAACCTCTTCAAGGTATGATCAAGAAGAACACAAGCTTCAAATGGAATTGTCCCAAGAAATAAGCATTCAATAACATCAAGCGGGCCATCGCAGAAGCACCTGCCCTTCATAGCCCGGATTTCAACAAAGGATTTATCTTGTACAGCTTCGCCTCAGACTCATCTCTCGCAGCCATCCTCACTCAGAAAGATACCATCAATGATGAGTGGTCCATATCATTCATGAGCGCAGGTTTGCAAGTGCCGAGCTGAATTATCCAAAGATTGATAAGCAGGCCTATGCAGTGTACAAAGCAGTCAAACACTTCAGGCCATATATTTTGAAGAATCACGTCACCGTGTTTGCACCTCACCCAGCGGTTCGCCCACTTTTCGTGTAGCAGGAGCTAGGCGAGAGATGAGGAAACTGGATGACGTGCCTTCAAGAGTATGACCTGGAATTCAAGCCGACACACACTGTCAAGGGCCAAGGGCTATGCCGGATGGCTGCGGAAGCCGCAGACCCGAGAGGTAGCAAAGAATAATGTTGGGACCACGAAATCGACATGTATCAAACTGATAATATACCTTGGCAGAATACCTCCTCATGGTACGTCGATCTTCAGCAATATCTGAGTTGTGGTATCATGGACCCCACTTTAACCGCCCAGCAGAAACATGAAATAAGACTGAAAGCTGCATCCTATCAGCTGGTGCAGGGTGAGTTGTTCCGTAAGCACCACAACAGAGTTATGCTATGCTGTTTGGAACATGATGAGGTGTAGAAAGTCTTGACAGAACTTCATGATGGTCCAGCCGATGGGCACTATGCAGGGGACACCACCACTCACAAGATCATGCGTGTTGGTTTCTATTGGCCCACTCTATTCAAAGATGCACACGCTTATGTACGGAAATGCCTCCAATGTCAAAAATTCGCCAACAGGGAAACAAAGCCATCCGCCCCGTTGCAGTGCGTCACGGTGGAAGAACCTTTTCAACAGTGGGGACTTGACGTGATCGGGGAAATTTTTCCACACTCTTCCAAGCAACATAGATACATCCTCACAACTACAGACTACTTCACAAGGTGTGTTGAAGCAATACTGTTGCGTCAAATCAATGATCAAGAGGTAATGGCTTTCATCACTCAGCACATCATGACCAGGTTTGGCATTCCAACCTCCCTTGTTTTTTATAACGCAACTTATTTCTCATCGCTCAAATTATATGAATTTGCACTAGAAAACGATATAGTGCTCAAACACTCCGCCAACTATTACCCCCAAGGAAATGGGCTAGCTGAGTCAACCAATAAGAATCTCATCCGTATCATGAAAAAGACTATGTTGTCCCAACAACGAAATTGGCATAATGCACTCCATAATGCCATATGGGCCGACCGGGTCACACCCAAACCATCCTTAGGCACCTCCCCATTTTTTCTTGTGTACGGCAAAGAAGCGATCCTTCCCCCCAACTTGTCTCTCCCAGCCCTTCAATTATCACAAGAAGCTCATGGCACCCCTTGCCCTGCCTTACAGGCCTGAATAGATACATTGTTGAAACTGGAGGAGGAAAGGCTAAAAGCCCGGGAAAAATTCATTATCCACCAGAGTCGGATAAAACGATGGTTCGATAAGAAATCCGCTGGAACAAGGTTTTCGAAGTGGGAAACCTTGTCCTCAAATGGGACAAATCTCATGAAGAAAAAGGGCAACACTCCAAATTCCAAGCCCTATGGATAGGTCCCTTCCAAATCAATGAAAATATTGGCCCCCACACTTACAAGCTACAAACCCTTGAAGGGAGGATTGAGGTCCTCCCGGTAAACGAGCATGACCTTAAAAATTACTTCACTTGACAGCCCCAAGGGGCCGTCACCTTACCTTGTACCATAGTTTTGATTTTTTTTTTCTCTTGTTTTTTTGTTGTTTTATGTTTTTCAATAAATGGCTTGCTTCGAGCGGGCTCTCAGAAATCCATTCCCTTTAGCACCTCAAATTGAAGGTGTTAGGGTCCTATAAATATAGGATTCATAATTTTGAATTGACTTATGATAGCCTTGTAAAATATGTACATACCTTGCTTTCTGCAAGTTGTTTTCCCATATTTTGAAAAAAAATAAAAAAATAAAAAATAAAAAAGAGGGTAAAAGTCCTAAAAAAAAGATCAAAGGACTTAAAAAATATATACCCCAAAGAAAAAGATGAGAATAAAACATGAAAGTGTGCAAGTCCAAATGCCACTACTTTTTACTTTTTGCAAATAATTATGGCAGAGTGTCAATAAATGCCATAATCCATGATGAGTTAAACTGTTTAAAATTGACTTGTCATGTTTTCAATTTCCATGTTTTAGATAGTGAATAAAGATTGGTCAAACAATTTAATCCTAATTAATCAGTAGATAGGAAGAGAATAATGAGAAGCTCATCAATTTAATCTAAGCTCTCGGATGAAATAAGGTAGAATTAGATAGTTTTATGCTTTCAAAAGAATAAAATGTTTCAAGGTAGAAAGCTTAAATGCACCTGCTAAAAGGAAGAAAAAAATGTTAGAGTAATGTTGGGTAGGTAGAAAGAAGTGGGAAAAATCATGTAATATTCATTACCAGGCAAAAATCACTAATTACCCTTCCCCTGTAAATATTTAGTATTCTATACTTCCAGTTAAAGAGGCTTAGAACATTTCTCTGACTTCTGTTGGGACTGGACCCAAAGCTTGATGACTGGATAATGGAAAATGTTGAATTCTTATGATAAAATCCCCTTTACCTTTATTTATCCCTCATTCATACATTTAATTCATTATCATAAGTAAAGAATACTTCTTACTTAATGAAACCTAAAATCTCATTTAATTAACTTCCTTCATTCATAAAGAATACAAAAACCCTCAAAAAACACTCTATCCTAAGTAAATTGGTGAAATGATGAAATAATAAGCTTTGCTTTTATTTATTCACTCTACTTGGTCATTTAGTGTATTTTTGTGTATTCCATCTCCCCTTGCCATATTAACTTTTAACTTATGCTATTAATTCCCTAAAAATACCTTATCCTATCTATATAATTCCCTTTATCTAAAATACCCCCTAAAATCCACTATTATAAAGATTTTAGACCAAAGATATTATCCACATGCTAAATTAAAAACCCAAATAATGATCCCTTTGGTCTAAAACTAACGTTAATTAAATACCCTGCCTCTTATGGTTATTAGACCCTTCAGTGGTCTAAAAACTATATAATAAAATAGATAATGAAATATGGCTTTCTACGCATATCCTATGTATTTGGAAACGCAAAAAAATTGCCCTGCCCATCACATTTTTATCCTAAGTGTTAAAGACAGATTAAGTCTTTTATAAAGGTTCAACCCCTGTGCCTTTGAAATACACTTACCAACCTTTCCTCACATCAGCTTTTAACCCAAGGTGCTATCACGATTAAGACTAAGGCTTATTTTCCATTGAAATTAAACTTTTCCTTTGTATCTTATCCCCGCTATGTAAAGCCCCAAGCTTTACATAGGCTAAACCGTAGTTAACCATATATCCCCGCCTCATGCGCCTCCACCCATATATATAAAAATCTTTTATATATAAATACCATCATTTAACCCTTTTTTAACCTTATATTATCCCGTATACATAAGCCCCGCTTACACATACTTTAAAATTTTATCCATTGAAAAACAAAAGGTTTAAACCCCGGTCCCACCATCTTTTTGACCGCACCTTCCCAAGCAAATCATGACTGTTCGCTTCTTTTCCGCAGATCCAACGACGCAAGATTGATGTTGCGCTCACAAACTGATTGTCCGCCCAAAGCCCAAACGGACGCGAAATGGGTTGTTTTACCCATTCCGCCTCCTGTGACGTGGCATCCTCTCATAGGATTGCATTCGTTTCAACAAAAACTACTTACCGCCTAAGCTCAACGTGAAAACTGCTGACAGTTTCATTTTTTGAAAATCCAAACCGCTCCCGCCAATGGATTAGACCTGCATTTAATGCATTTTATGATGATTCATATCAAAGGTTAAAACCTTTGATATATCATTTTTTATGTTTATTTACGCATTTCAAACTGTAAAAAGCTCTAATAAACTATGTGAGAACCCTTTGTCCCAAATTGTCGATTTATACCCAGAGAAAAACAAATTTGACTACAGATTCCCTATTTGAAGACCAGAAAATCCATTCTTTGCTCCAGCAAGTCGAACCAGACCTCACATTTGGCCTCGAACCTCTGAAACCCTTTCAAGCATACAAATACCTGCGATTTAAGGTAATTTTCATTAGATTAAAACCCTGCAAAGTCAATTCTAAACCGTCCATAAGTAAAAAAATATTTTAATTAGAAGAACTCACCAGAGAAATTGCCCAAAAACGCCCAAAACAGGCTGAACCTTGGCCAATTTTTCCCAGAAAATTCCGTGTTCGAAAAAACCACTTTTGAAGCCAATCTCCTCAATTTGTGACCTTTGAAGATCAATTTCAAAGACAAAAAAGGGTTTAAAGCCTACATATATCTTAAAAACTCCTTTTTTGCAGACCAATCTATTCAGGAAACCCTCATTTTCTGTCTTATCCCAGTTGATATCCTCTAACAAAGAAAAACAACTCCTGCAAACAATTTAAGCTTGCAGTAGTTATTCCAAAATGACCAAAAAGAAGATCATAGCTAAACCTGGAGGTTCTAAACCAACCAAGCCTGGAGGATCCAAACCTCATAAATCTGTAACATCTAAAGCTGTTAAATCTACTCTAGTCCTCACTGCTAAATCCACTGTATCAGTAAACCCCCTCCAGCCACCTGTAGCTGCTGTAGAAACCCTTCCATTGACTGATATGGACTACAAGATTGTTGATCCTGTTCTAGAATTAAACCTCTTATAAATACATAATTGGTGCTACGATAAATATTTGGAAAATGATGAAATGCCTATTTGGGAGACTCATTTGCCCAAGTATGTAGTTCCATTGACCCACCCTAGACAAGACCTTGTTAGATTATGTCAAAAACATTATGAACTAGACCAAAGGGCCATTGTTAATGCTAACAAAGAAATCCTTTTTACCATCACAATAGAGTCAATAAATCAAATGCTGCAATTACAGTCTAATCCTCAATCAGTCCCCCTGTCTATAGAAGCTTTGACCCAGTTGTACTTAGGCCTAGATTTCCCAAAGAAGTTTATGATATTTCAAAACTTTTTACCTTCCCATGTTGACATTCCTAAAATAAACCCTCCTTATTCTACTGCCAAATTTCTTGAAGGGTCTAGACATATAATCTCAATGCTATCTTTTATATTGGGATACTTTACAGATGGATTCACTGATGAATCCATTCTAGGCTTTCTATCCACCTTATCTCCAGGCCAACCTCCAGGAATCATTTTTGATTATGCCAGATTCATAGCAGACAATATTCATCATCAGTTGACCAAACTACCCACTGAAGGGGTTTTTATATACTCATCTTACTTGTTTCACTTATTTTTATTCTTCCAAGCTGATAATTTTCCAATTGCATTGCAAAATATGGACTTGGAGGGAAAGCCTTTGTCCATTATCTTCTGGACTTCCTTGCTTAGGAAAGAGGGCAATAAATTCACTTATACAGATTTTTCAAAACTTTTCCTGCATCCAGCAATGAACATTTTGTACAAAGCAGAGCAGTCCAGAGTCAATGAAGAAATGAAAATAATCTTGCAACTATCAGAACAGAATAAAATGGGAGACTGGTTTCTTTATGAAAAGCATACAGAGATAAGAATTTTTGGATCCAACTTATTACCTTATAAGTTGCCAAAATATATGAGCATGAGAATTTTTGCATTGGATTATTTAAGACAAATTCTCAATTCTGACTCTATTAACTTCTTAGTTGTCAGGAAAAATACTCAATTCAAGCTAAAGAATCAGATTGATCCTTTCATCATAAACAACAGAGAGGCAGAAAAAGAAATCACAAAGAGACTAGCAGAGTATAAATTTCAAGAAAGTTTTCCATGGGACTATGATCCTCAAGGGATCCTGAGCAATTTAAGGGTAAAATGTAAACTAACACCCTTCATACATGAGCTTAAGCTAGAGATTGAGAAGTTTTCCAATCAAGCAGAATGGGTGGAGAACACATTGATGGATACAACTACTAATACAGAGATAGCAGGAAAAATGAATACAACACAAGCTCTTGAAGTTGTAAAGCAGCCAGAAATATCAGCAAAAAGAGGCAGAGACGAAGGAGCATACACAACAGAAACAACTACAGAAACTAAATTCAAACTGATTTATAATAAAAGGCTTAAATTCAGTTCAGTTGGGAAAGAAAAGGTAATTGACATTGAAGATACAAATGCTCCAGAAGTAAATAATGATGAAGCAACATTGATAGTCAATGAAACTCTTGCAGAGATTGAAAAAGAGAAAACAATAGGTAAAGATGATACTCAAATGATTGAAAAGCCACAAAATATGGAGGCCTCTTCCTCACAAACAACTGAGGAAAAGGATTTAGATATCAAAGAGAAATATAAGAAGATAAAATAGAAGAATGAGGAGATCAAGACTGAGATATATTCTCAATTCCTCAAGCAAAAACCAGGGAATCAAAATAGGCTACTGACAGCCTTTGATTATTCTACAAACAAGATGAATATGTCATTTTTGCAACCAACTACTTCAGCACCAAATATAGTGGCAGATTATAAAAAGATGGAGTTTGAGGTAGACACTAAAAATGTTCATGAGCTGGACCAAATTGAATTTCATAGACATAGCTCTGAAATTTTGTATTCAACTATGGTCACAAAGGCAAGGAGTGCTACCAAGTTACAAAATAATGTTCTTAATATGCAGGATCAAATGAAATTGGATAAGACATCTCTATATGCCAAAGATCTAAGGATTAAAGCCTTAGAAGATTTAGTTTTATAGGTGGGATGTGATCCCTCAAATATTCAAGTAGCTGAATTGTTGATAAAGAAGAAAAATGATGACATTGCAGCTATGAGGAAACATTTTAAGCCTCCTCAAAGTGAGCATCCACAAACCAAAGAAATCCTTCAAGATCAGGCTGAGAAAGAAGAGATGATGAATCTCATCCTCAAATTAACTGCTCAGATCAAAGAAATGGAATCCAAAATGGACCAGCTTGTCCAAGAGAAGGAAACTGTGAAAGAAACTGACACTCCTATCATTCCTTCAGTTATACCAGTGATTACCAAAATAGTGGTTTCCACATTAGGAGAGAAACTAGCACCAAAAGAACCACTGGCAACTGTAGTGCCAGTGATTTCAGCTACTACTTCAACCACAGATTCTTCTACAACACAGGTTCAACAAACAGATGGAGCAGGTAAAATTGTTAAAGCTATGGAGGAAATGTCCTTAAAAACCAATGAAATCAATGGCTTAAAATAGATGATTGAAAGCCTTGAAGCTACAAATAATACAACACTAGTAACTACTAAAAATCATGAGCAAAAAGTAGTAAGACTTGGAGAACAAATCAAAGGCTTACAAAAAGAATTAACCTTTACTAAGCAGATTTCATACATAAAAAACCATCTATGGACAAATATAATTGAAGCCATTCCCCCTTTTAATTTATAAATTTCGTAGGACCTGTCTATTTTCTATTTTGTAAAGAGCAAGTTGCTATACAAATTTTGCAATTTTAGGAATTTTTCTTCTGTGATCCATAAATTGTGACTAGAATCTTTCGGTGAAAATCACCTCAAAATAGATTAGGTTGACACATTTGAATTGGCTGGTTCGAAACGCATCGACCTAATCTATTTTGAGGTGATTTTCACCGAAAGATTCTAGTCACAAATTTTGCAATTGTTGGTAGCCTCAACCTGCTCGAAGGAAACCAGGTCTGTTGGCCACCTCAAAGAGTTATAAGCCAACCAAAATTGGTATTGTTTTTTCCTTCTACTAACAGCTAACAATCCTTTACTATGTCCATAAAAACTACAAATAAACTAGAGAGTAGACTTAATATCTTCAAAAAACATACAAAATTGAACTTGTGAAAGAGTTAACCATTTGATGAATCAACAGGTGCAGGGTATTTTGCAGTTGACCCTGGCATCTCAGCTTGCTGCATATTGAGAAGTTGCTGTTGAATCCTTGTTATTCTCGCATTTACTTGTATTTGCGCCTTTTTCATTTCCCTCATATGTTGTTTAATCTGCTGAAGCTCAAAAAGCAGGGAAGAATTGATTTGCTTTTCCTGCATACTTGACAGTGCCTTTGCTAGAACACATTTGATTTTCCAATATGTTTTGACAGATTGTTGAAATAAAGAAACTCTTCCTCTTGTATTACTTGGGTCAGAAATAAAATCTATTCCTTCCTTCTGTTCTTGAATATCCTCATATTCATCATCACTATCCCTTTCCCATCCCTGTATAGTTTTCCAAATATCCTTTGGAATCCCAGTTTCATAAATATTTGCTAGATTTTCAAGGGTTTGTTGATTACTCTTTCTTCCTCTTTTGGTTGGACCAGTTGCCTGGGGTGATTGTAACATCCTTCTCTTGCCTTTTGTCATTCTGCCCTGAATGCCACTGTATAAAATTTTGACTGAAAATAACCCTGTATATCGAACCGTAGAAAGTACATAAAAATTAGGATCAAAATGAAATTCCAAATGAGTAATCAGAATCTTGGGGTATGGACTGCAATTTTCTTTCGTTCAGATGTTGACATACCAAGTCTTCCCATTATCATAATACTTCCACAGATTGTGGGTTATTAAAGCAGTATTGACGAAATGGGTAGAGTTTCGAGTAACTCCACGAAGATAACAATTCATAGATAGAAGCTTTGAAAAATGAAAAGGTTGCTGATTTCTCAAACATGAAGGATTACTAAAAAACGAAAAGTAGTTGGAATTCTGTCGATTAAGGAAATGGGGGCAGTAATAGCAAAACACAGAAAGCCACCAAACATCTGCTATAACCTCAAACGTATGCTTTGGGTGAACATTCTTAAACATGCATTTCAGAATGCCGAGGAGCAGCCGAGAATCCCAGACTTGAATGCAGTACTGGAAAATCATTTTAACAGAAATTACCGAAACCAAACTATCCGAGACACAACATACACAGTAGTAAGACCCATTTCTATTAACGAAACAGAGACTTAAATACAGTTGGTATCCAGGACTTCTAAAACAACATGGAAGTGTGAAATGAACCAGCAGATGTAATCGGAAACAGTAACCAGGACATCGAAAATAGGGTAAGATGTGGATTTGAATTTCCAAATTGAAATCGATATGGTAATCAGGATTGCGAAAACGAGGTGGAATTTTGAAATGAACCCCCTCTATCATGACATGCAAACCAAAGAAACCAAAAAAATTACTATAAAACTCCAATAGCTCTGCATGGCCTATAAGAGCTTTTAAGCTCATTGACTGTATACGAACATGCAAACTTAAAATTGAAGCCAAAGTGATTAGAACCAGAACATACCCAGTAAGGCTGCGCTTCCTATCCTACACCTTCTGCTTTTGCAAATCCCCTGTCGCTTCGTTGTATCTGCCTTCAGCTCTTGGAGGAATAAACTCTTTAGAAAGACATATTAACCTTATCAATCCCCTACCTTGCAACCGATAATCTGTCAGTGCTGCCATGCATTTATTGTAATAAATCAATCGCATTGTGAAGGTAAGTTGGACGCATGTGGAATGATCCCACCACACCTTGCCATGAACGGTAATTTAATGGTCAACTGACACGCCTATTACGTGGCGGTGTCATGTTGCCAAACTCCCTTAGGTGGCACCCCGATTGGGGAGAAGCCATTCACACTCAATAGCCTTCAATTTAGGTTATTTATGAGCAGAGAGATTTATTATTAGCAGCCCAGAAAGAAATTCAAAAGACCAAGGATGAGTTAACTGATAAGCCAACTCAGGCTTTAAAACTCATCACATTCCTGAACAACAAGAACATAGAAGAATTGGAAGAATTACAGGTATTGGACATAACAGAAACCATTTTACAGATTAAAAAGGTGGTAACAAAGAAAAAGTTGATGAACAATCTGGAAGAGAAATGTGAATCAATGAACATTGCCATAACAGAGTTTTTGGCAAAATACACAAATTTGAGACAGAGAGGTCTGCTAGATATCCATGTTTTCAATAAAAAATTGATGGCCCACAAGGATTATGATAAAAAGATAAGGGAATTTGCCAAGGAGCAAGTCAACAAACCATTACCACAAGGCACTCCCACAGGAAAAGTCCTCCTTCAACACTTTGAAGATTTGTTCTTTCTACAACATGATATTAAACATCTCTTTGTGTTCAAGCCTACCTTTGCTAGATACACAGAAGCCGATGAGAATTTCAGGAAGCTAAAGAATGTCAAAATTCCAATGAAGAACAGTGGAAAACATTTACAAATTTAATGTAACAATGAGAGGTAAAACAATGAAGAAAATGACCTTGAAAAACAGTAAAAAATAAACAGTAAATAAAAGGACAGTCTGCTGATTTTTACTGCAAAATGATATATTTTTACATCAGTAAACAATGGAAATATCAGTCAAAAGTGTATCGATGTTAAAGAGTAGCGTTAAAGAGTTTCAGATGAAAGAGTATCAGCTAAGGCAACTCAAATGAAGATATTTTCTAGCAGCTAGCAAGTAGGACAACTAATCACTCAAAAGCTCCTTGTTAGATAAAGTAGTTCTATTTATTTTGGATAAGAGGACAACTTGCCGATTTGTTAAGCAGCTGTCCCTCTTATTTTGTAAAGATATTTTCTATTTCCTAAAGATATTCCTAAAATTATCCTAGGATATTTGTAATAACATTTTCTATAAATACTTCTACATTAGAAGTATTCAGTGTGGAATAAAATTGCTGGAATTACTACAAACATTTTTGTTGGACATTAGAGGCTCTTGTGTGTTTGAATTCGAAGTAGCAGACTGGACAAGCTGATTGGAATCATAATTCAAGATCCCTGTGATAAGCTGATGAGTGAAGTACTTCCTACTTTTCACTGTTTCATTTTCTAAGTTTCATGCATTGATTTTATGTTTGTTCTGTCTGAATGTGTAACTAGAAGTATTACTACAGGATTAGTCAAGTGCTCCCTGTCTTTAACTAGTTGCCATTTTAATGTTTTCTTCTGATTTTCGGTGCAAGGAACCTTTAATTTCTCCTTCTCCCGTTTGACCTGTTAGTGACCTATAAATATAGGAGTCATAATTTTGACTTGACTGATGGTAATCTTGTAAATATGTACATACTTGGCCTTCTGCAAGTTGTATTCCCATATTATGTAAAAAATAAAAAAATCAAAATATCAAAAAAGAGGGTAAAAAGTCTTAAAAGAAAGATCAAAGGACTTAGAAAAAATAATATACCCCAAAAAGAAAAAAGATGAATAAAACATGAAAGTGTGCAAGTCTAAATGCCACTACTTTTACCTTTTGTAGTTGATTATTGCAGAGTGTCAATAAATGCCATAATCCATGATGAGTTAAACAATTTAATCTTGACTTGTCATGTTTCAATTTCACTTGTTGTAGATAGAGAATAAAGAATTGTCATATAGTTTAATCATGACAATTCAGTAGTTAGGTAGAGAATAAGTGAATCCAATAGCTTAATCTGGATTCATGGATGAAATAAGTGTAGAAGTAGATAGTTTTATTGCTTTCAGAAAGAATAAATGTTGTAAAGGTTGCTAGCTCAAATGCACCCAATCAAAATGGAAGAAAAAATGTTAGCAGTTAAAATTGGGTAGGTAGAAGAAGGTGAGAAACATCATTGTAAATATTATTTACCAGGGCTACAAATAACTAACTTCCCTTCCCCATAGCCATTTATCATTCTAAACTATCAATCAGAAAGGCTCAAGGCATTTCCTTGACTTCTGTTGGGACCGGACCCAACGCTTTATGGCTGACTAGTTGAAAATGTTAAGTTGTTATATTAATCCCAAAAATCACATCATTTTCCATTCATGCATTCATTTCCATGAAAAATCATAAGTAAAAAATCTCATTTTACTTAATGATACTCTAAATTCCCATTTGATTAATTCCCCACATTTCATGAAGTATAAAACCCTCAAAATGACATTTTATCCTAAGTAGAAGTGATGAAATTATCATAAATGCAAGTTTTGCTTTGATTTTCACTTTTATTGGTTATAATTGTACGTTTTGAGTATTCACTTTTCCCTTTCCATATTAACACCTAACATATTTTATTAACTCCTTATTAATTATCCTAGTCCTATTAATATAGTTCCCTTTTATTAAATAGCCCCCAAAACCCATTAATATAACTTTAAGCCAAAGTTTATTATCCCCACATGTTTAAAAAAAACCCACATTAAACCCCCCTTTGGCTAAATATATCATTATATAAATATCCCGCCCTCTATGGTTATTAAATCAATTTGATTTAATTAACTATATAAAAAAAATATACAAAAAATCATTAAACATATTTTATATATGTTTAAAACAAAAAATGTAATTCCCGAAGTTTAATTTAAACTAAACTTCATAACACTTATCCCTATGTTAATTTTTCCTTTCCCGACTACCCTTAACCCAAGGTTAAAACTATAACCTTATCCATTTTCCCCGATACATATCCCTTTACCACAATCTTAACCTTGGGTAAAGCCCCTTTTATCAAAGTCCTAACCTTTGTTAAAACCCTTTAATACCCTGCCCATCCACTTTATTCAATGTATAAAATCTGTTTATACATAAAACTTTAACAAATCCCTACTCACCATTGGGTTTAATATCAACCTTCAGATCATTCTAATCCTTTTGATCTAACGGTTTAAGATGAGCACGATTAACCAATCCTCAGGCCCCATTCTTCCCGATCATGTTACATTACAACCGTTAGATCCTCAATAACTTTTTAAATCTGACGCTCCACATTTAACCTGATAACTCATTGTCCCCGTCCCCACCATCCTTATTGCGTTAAACATCCACCGTAGATCTATTACTCATCAGATCTACGACCAGCATTCAAAGCCCCAACCCCATTGCATTTACCCCGCATCTTTCAGCGAAATCCTGACCGTTTGCATCTTGGAGCCAGATCCGATGATGCATATCAAATATCGCGCGACTAAAATGATCGTCCAATGTTTTCAAAAAATCACACGATAAAAGCTGTTTCCCGATACCACCCGCTGTCGACGTGTCAACATTTCATTCGATCGCATGCAAAAAGTGAAATACAGCTTACCACCTCAAAGCTGCGCGAAAACCGCTCGGTCCAAATTAAAACCACTCCCGCCATTAATAGCATTCCTACAATAAATGTGATTAAATTTTGATTAGAATTAAGGTTTTATGCCTTATGTTTTCACTATTTTCATCATATTTCACGCATTCACCATTCAAACTACTGAGAACCCTTTGCAGAGCCTCCCGACGCCATTTTCGAGTCTTCTTTGGACTTGTAAATCATTTTTACTCTGAAAGTTGTTCCCGAGAATCTCCACAACCTCTGCCAGCCAAATTCAATAGAATTGAAGATTGTTGTAGACCAGTAACTCCTTGCGACCGCAAATCATACCTTTCACAGGTATTTTTCGCCATTTCAACCTGTAAAAATGCTTAAATTCCAAGGAAAGTAAGCTAATTGAACTACCATTTACTAAAGAAAGTTGAATTACCCTTCTGAGAAAGTACTGAACCTTCAAAATACAAGGGAAACCCTGTCAAAATTTCTCTAGAATCCACTGTTTCCATTTTTAAGGTTTTAAACTATTCCAAGACCATTTTCACTGTCGAATTTGATCTAAAAGACCTTCTGCATACAGTAAACCTATTCTGTCACCTTAAAACCCTACCCAGAGTCTGAATTTTCCAAAAAAGCCTTTCAATTGCCTCTTGTTTCTCAAAAAGAACTTAGCAAACTGTTTAATCTTGCTTTGTTCATCCAAAATGACTAAGAAACAAATCACTCCGAAGTCTGGAGGTCCAAAATCCTAGAAAAATGTCTCTAGCAAGTTACCTCAGCCTGAGCCTTCCAAACTCAATAAGCCCACTCTTGCACTTACTGCTGAAACAACTGAAGCAGTCAGACCTATTCAACCTCCCATAACTTTTCAAGAAAGTAGCTCATTAATTGATGTTGATTATAGAATATTTGATCCTTCAATTGAGTTCAACCTGCTAGAAGTCCAAAATTGGTGTTTTGGAAAATCTGTAGAAAAGGTCAAAGATGATGTATCCATTTGGAATTCCAATTTGCAAAAATATGTTGTTCCTCTTACTCATCAAGCTCCAGATTTTGTCAGACTATGTCAGTTGTATTACCTCCCAGATCATATGTGTATTGTTAATAAAGATAGGAAATTCATGTTCTATATCAATGCCGAGTCCATTAATTCCATGCTGCAAATGAAACATGACCCTAATTCAGTCTCACTGTCAATAGAGGATTTGATCCAGCTTTACTTGGATTTAGATTTTCCTACCCGGTTCAATATCTTTCAGACCTTTTGGCCAAATCATGTTGATGTCCCTAAAGTAAATCCACCCTATGATACATTTGATTTCCCTGAAAATACAAGGCAGATTGTCTCCATGCTGTCATTCATACTTGGATATGACAATGATGAATTTACTGATGCTTCTATCTTGGGTTTTCTATCCACATTGACTCTTGGCCAGCCTCCATCCATAATCTTCAATTTTGCTAAGCTTATTGCTGAGAACATGCACTACCAATTGACAAAATTACCAGAGGAGGGGGTATTTAGATATACATCATATCTACTACATCTTTTCTTGTATTATCAAGAAGAAAAATTCCCTATTGAGTTGCAGAAATTAGATGTAGAAGGGAAACTTCTGTTAGTAGTGTTTTGGACATCTATTTTAAGGAAAGAAAACAGTCAATACAACTACACAGATTTCAATGACTTGTTCATAATACCAGCTATGAACTTGTTGAATAAAGCTGAAACTCCAAGAATAAATGAAGAGACAGAGGATTTTACAGTTGTCTGAGAACTGTAAAACAGGGGATTGGTATTTATACAGGAATCACACAGAGATTAGAGTGTATGGTGCACTCTTGGCTCCATACAAACTACCAAGGTTTGTAACTACAAGAATCTTTGCCTTAGAATATTTAAGGCAAATCTTAAATGCAGATGCAGTAAATTTCATGGCCTCCAGGAAGAAGACTCAATTCAAACTCAAGAATCATATTGGACCATTTATAGTTAACGATAGGGAAGCTATGAAAGAGATAACTATAAAATGAAAAGAGTACAAGTTCCAAGAAAGCTTCATGTGGAATTATGACCCTCAGGGTATTTTGAGCACTATCAGGGTAAAGTGCAAGTTGACTCCTTTCCTACATGAGTCAAAGCCACAAATTGAGAAATTTTCCAATCAGAATGAATGGGAGCCAAATACTTTGATTGATGATGATGCATAGGTCAGGGAACACAGGTGAATAATGCATAGGTGACTACAATTGATAAAGAAGCAGAGGTATCTCACAAAATAAGCGGAGAAGAGATCAATTATATTGCAGAAACCATCACAGGAAAGAAATTTAAAACCTCCTATAGCAAGAGAACCAAATTAAATACTGAAGAGAAGGATAAAGCAATGGAAATTGATGATAATAATGGTAAGGAAACTGATGATGAGGCAACAGTGATAGTAATTGAAACACTTAGAGAACTTCAAAAGAGCCAAATTGAAACACAGGATAAAGATACAGTGATGGTTGAGAAAAAAACTGATGTAGAAATTCCTTCTTCCTAAAATGAAACTGATAACAGAGATTCAGACATTCAGATCAAGTTCAGGAAAATTAGGGAGAAGAATGAAGAAATAAAAAATGAAGTCTATTCCAAGTTTCTCAAAGAGAAACCAGGAAATAATGATAGACTTCTCACTGCTTTTGACTATTCATCCAATAAATTGATAATGTCATTTTTAAAGCCTACAGTCGCTGATCCTAAGACAGTGACAGATTATTCAAAGACAGATTTGGAGGTAGATGCAGACGCTATTCATGAATTAGACCAAATAGACTTCCATAGAAGCACTACAGAGATGTTGTATTCAAAAGTGGTCAATAAAAAAATGAGTGCTTGTAAGCTTCAGAAGACTGTGTCAAATCTGCAGACACAAATGAAATTGGACAAAGCATCCTTGCATGCTAATGGATTGAGAATCAAAGCATTAGAGGATTTGTTAATTGAAGCTGGAGCAGATCCAGCTAATATTGAAATTGCAAAGGCTTTGATAAAATAGAAAAATGAAGATATTGCTCCCCTGAGAAGGCAACTCAAATTACCTCAGAGTGAACATCCCTAGGCAAAAGAGATCCTTCATCAAAAGACAGAGAATGATGAATTAAGTCAGCTCGTTCTAAATATGACAGCTTAGATAAAAGAGATGGAAAACCAAATAGAATCTTTAATGCAAGAAAATGAAAGTCTGAAGAAAGCTCAGCAAGTTTCCATTCCTACATTTATTCCAACTATAAGTACAACTATTCCCTCAACATTGGCAGAACATTTGGCACCAAAAGGAGTATTGGCTACTGCAGTGTCAATCACTTCTAAAGATATCTCTGCCACTTCTTCATCTACTTCACAGGTAAATCCAACAGGGGAAACAATTTCCATAGTAAAGACTATGGAAGACATGTCCTTAAAAGATAAAGAAATAATCAACTTGAAAGGCACCATCAAAAATCTTGAAACATCTAACAGAGATGCCTTAATTACATCCAAAGAACATGAGCAAAGAGCCAGCAGATTGCAGGAACAAGTAAAGATTCTTCAACAACAGGTTAATCTCACTGAGCAGATATCTTATATTAAGAATTATCTATGGAACAATATCATTGAAGGCATTCACTCACAATGGCCTTCCATTCAGATCATTTATGAGAAGAAAGAGTTGCAACAGGCTGTAATTGCAGAAATTGATAAAACAAAGAAAGAACTTGAAAATAAGCCACCACAAGCAGTCCAACTCATTGCATTTTTGAACAGCAAGAACAAGGAAGAATTAGAAAAGTTGAAAATTGCTGACAGAACAAAGACCATTCTACAAATTAGAAAAGTCCTCGCCAAAAGAAACATTATGAATAATCTAGAAGAAAAGTGTGATACTATGAACATATCAATTGCTAAATTCAAGACCAAATATGACCTGCTGCTAAAATCAGGCCTTCCATATATCCATGGATTTAATGAGAAATTAATGGTGCAAAAGGACTATGAACAGAAAATCAGAGCTTATGCTAAAGAGTAGGTGAATAAACCTTTACCACAAGGGTCTCCAAGTGGTAAAGTAGTTTTTTCTGCAGAATGAAATCAAGCACATATTCATAGTAAAACCAATTTTTTAAAAATATATAGAAGCTGATGAAAGTTATAGAAAACTGAAGAATATGAAGATTCCCATTGCTGAACAGTGGCAAGATTTCACAGATCTGATGTGAATTTGACAGACAAAGAGCAGAAAATTACATGAAGAAGTCATATTTTACTGTTACCTCAGGGTCAAAAATTAGTGTCAAAGAGTATCAGTAAAAGAAAATGTTATTGTTGGTTATTTTTCAATTACAGCAGTAAAACAGTGAAAAAACAGAGTTAAAGAGTATCAGAGTAGAACGTGGAAAAGGAAGATAATACTCCAAGTCATCTTCCACAAGATAATTTCCCAAATGCCAGCTAATAAAAAAATCAGTTTGAATAGATAAACTATTCTATTTTTCTTGTAAAAGAGGACAACTTGCAAACTGTTTTGCAGCTGTCCCTTTTCTTTTGTAATAATTCCTATTTTTTCTTGAGACATTCTCTCAAACTTTTGAGATATTTTGTAAGTAATTTACTTGTATAAATACTTCATTCTTAGAAGTATTTTGGTGGTGGAAAAAAATTATCAAGACTACCATAGAATTTTTTGTTGAAACATTGGGATTTTATGTGAGTTAAGTTGAAGCAGCAGGCTGGAAACTGAAGCAAATAGACATCATAAATAATGATCCTCGTGCTGATCAGATGAGTATTGTATCTTCCAGTTTTCATTGTTTATTTCTTTAAGTTTCATTCATACATCTTGTGTTATTTTCCATCTTAAATGAATAACTAGGAAAGGTATTACAGAAACAGTGTAAAAAGCTCTCTGTTTTTAGTAGTTTTCATGTTTATGTTTTCTGCTGATTTCCAGACTTTAGAATTCTTAATTTCTCTTTAGTCTTGTTTGAATTCAATTTCCCTTTCCTTTTCTATGATCTAAGGATTCTTAATTTCCCTTAGTCCAAATCATACCACTTCATCAAAATAGCCTTTTTAAACCCTCTGAAGATCATCTATCTTGCCCTTAGTATATTTGTTCTTTTGACCTTAGTTTTCTAGTCTTGTTTGCTATAAATTTGACTCCATTGCCCAATGGTTAGGTAGATCTTTCTATGGTTTCCCTTGTAGTCCTTTATTCCTACCAACATTCAAAAAATCAAACCAAATTGTCCACTCATAGCTAGCCTAAAACCCATTACAAAACAAAGCTAAATCTTAAGGAGAGATCCCTCTCCAGAACTCAGGAAAGCTAGATCCTGAATTATAAAAGAGGTTCTTGGTTACCCCTAGTTTTCTTTAACTTTAAACCAAAATCCCACGACCTAAGAATTACTAGGGTGATAACATGACCTCTACCTTCTACTTCCATTTTCCGGATCAAAGGATCCTTAAGTGTCCTTTATCTCGATCAGACCACCTCACAAAAAACACTTTCCCAAATCTCTGAGGGTTATCTATCTTGCCCTAAATACATTTGTACCTTTTTGTCCTTGATTTCTAGTGCTGCTAGCTTGATTTAGACTCCATATCCCAATGGACAAATATATTTCTCTCTATCCTACCTCCAAGTGATTTTTTTCCCACCAAACCATTTAAACCAAAACCAAATTGTGCTTTCATAACTAGCCTAATATTCTAAATCAAAACAAAGATAAATTTTAAATAGAGAGCCCTCTCTGTATTCTATGAAGGCTGGATCCTAGAATTTGAAGTAGGTTTGTGGTTACCTCGGTGAGTTCTCTCTTGAACTTGGAGAAATTACTGAGTGATAACAGAATGATGGACGGAGTAGTTACTCAATTGGCATGTTGTATCGGAATCTCTGTTGGTGCAGAATCACCCCTGGAACGCAAAAGTGGCACGAGTTGGCCTGTGATAGGCACCCAGTGGGGAAAACATGACCAAGTCCCAGAAACCAAGCACGGTTAGTTCACCTAGTATGCTGGCTCAAGGGACTACTGTACAAGAGAAAGCTTCGGTGAAGGCTGGCTCAAGGGACTACTATACAAGAGAAAGCTTCGGTGAAGTCGGTCACTAGACGGGAAGGGAACAAGGAAAGCCTTAGATGACGAACAGATATCCGAGAAAAACTCAAAGGTCCTTGTATAGACGAGGAGCAACCTCTCTTGCAAGCAAAATAAGTCAGGATCCCTCATCCACCCAGACAATACTTGCCACCTTCTAATAAGTGCCTTGAGCATAGTCAAATATGTGCCTCGAGCACATTCAAATAAGTGCTATTAGCACATAAAATAAAGGGTAAAGGATTGAGAAAGGCTTCTTGCATAGAGAGGAAATGCGACGAATCTGCCGGGGTACTGACCAGGCTTTCTAGCAGCGGAGAAAATTTTGTGACTCCTAGGAAGTGACTCCGTTGGGACCACTAGGTTCGCCGGTAGTGGAGCAACACAATAAGGACCAAACAAGTATATCGGATCCTAGAAATATTTGAAGTTTCTCCAACCCTTTTGGTCTGGTCTCCAGAAATGAAAACACAGTGAACCAGCACCTTAAGCCATGCAAACAGGCGAAGCAAAAGCACAAGGTCCGAAGGATGAAATTAGTGGGACCCATAGGGTGAAAGGAAAAACCTGTTAAGCCCCCCTTCCCCCCTCAAGATGAAGCACCGACAGAGATTTTGGGTCCTACCAGTGAATCACCATTTGTTGTAGCCGCTACAACACCCTCCAAAATTCCCCCCCATCTAAAATTTCTGAGCCTCTGAACTTTCAGTAAAGATGGATTTTGATCCTGATCTAGTTTTTAACTGCCAGTCGTAGAGTCGAAAATCTCATTAAATCCAAAAATTTGTGATCGTGCGACCTTACGACCCCCCCAGGTCGCGAGGTCGCAAGGTCACATATTGATCTAAAACCGAAGAATTGTGACTGTGCGACCGTGCGACTTGGCGACCTCTAGGTCGTGAGGTCGCACAACCCTCAACCAGATTTAATTTGCGACCTTGCGACCCTCATTAAATGACCGCATGTGCGACCCCTTTATAAATAAAAGGGTCACGTAGGTCACATTCGACCTGCGCGACGGAGCAAGTAACGCCTTTGACAAGCCAATTGGAGCGCGTTTTTCCTGGGTAAGTTGCCTAATCCTCCTGTTTTTTCCTTTTTGATTAGTTTTTTCCAATCCTGCCCTTGCCCCTGGCCTACTTATCCCTGCCTTGACCTCTTTCAAGCTCCCCGACAGCCCTGGGCAAGATCTACCTTTCTCCCTCATGACATATACCTTTTTCTTTGTCTCTGAAACCACTCTTCTCCAATATCTGTCTCAAACACCTTTCCTAACTCACCTAGCGAAAGCCTCAAGGCCCATATGTGTTCTTTATGATTTATATGTGCATTATTTCACCTTTTGCCCCCCCCGCGGGCCTTAATCGCCATATAAAACATAAGAAGGCCTTAACACAACCCTGCGACCTAGTCGCTGAGTCGTAAAGTCGCCAAGTCACTCACCACCTAACATCAGCTCACCCTACGACCCAGCGACTTAGGGACCTTGCGACCTAGTCGCAAGTTTCCAAGTCGCCAAGACGTGTTTCTTTGAGTGTTCACATCGACGCGACCTAGCGACCCAGTGACCTGGTCGCAAGTCGCCAAGTTGCGTAGTCGCAGTTCCTTGAAAGTTTGCATCGACACGACCTAGTGACCTAGTGACCTGGTCGCAAGGTTGCCATGTCGCAGGTTTATCCATTTCCTTGGATAATAGTTAGCAAAGGTAGAAGCAAACTAAATATTTATAATTATGACATCTGTCTTATCATGGGACTATTTCATGAATATGCCAGGGAACATCAAAGTCAAGCTTGAGTGTGTGTCCATCTCGTTGGACTCTAGTGACATGGGGCCCCCAGTAGTGTGAAAGAGAAACAAAAGCCCAGAAGTGGAAATATCAGAAGAAGGCGCGCCCCCTTCCCCACCCCCCATCAATGGAGACACCGCCTGTGTGCTCAGAAAAGGAGACAAGATGAGTTGGTGCCAGGTATATCAGGAGTTCACAAAGCGTGAGTTCCCAGAAGATCTTCCAGACCGATAGGTGTACGTCTAGGTCAAGAGGTCCAAAATCCACTACGCAGGCCCCCATCCACCTATATTTCCATGTGCAGAGATTGTTGAATGGATCCTCCAAAAGGTCGACTCCAGGATGTGGGTTATTCGTGATCACTAGGGGAAAAAATTTGCTAACCTAAGGGGGCAAGATGCGGAAGTATACTATGCACTCCCCACCCGAGAACAAACTTTCAACACTGATTGGGCAGCCACTCATGCACTACCCATAGCAGAAACTTTGAAGGGGTGGTGGGAGGACCCCGAAAAGTTCAGGTTTAAGAAAGATCAAGAATATAAGACATAGGGTCTAAGGAAAGTTTACAAGCTGGTGGCAGCAATGTTGTGCAAAATGTACGTCCAACCAAATTCCACTATGTTCAATGGTACTTGGATCCCCCTAATGTATGTCGTCACTACATATGGTACCTGTTTCAACTGGGCCAACCTGATAATAGTGACCCTCAGGTCAAACATTGATGCAGCACAAGCACCTGATGAAGGATGCGCATCTGAGTTTTATATGGCCTCTTACCTTTTGGATGTAGTATGCGCAAGGTGTCATTTTGAAGGATGGGTGCAGAACTAGGATGCGGAGTGCGACGGACCAATCCATAAGGAGTTAAAGGTTTTATGGGCTTCTAAATACAAATAAGATATAGAGTCAATCTCGCACAACTTCTTCCCCGCGATCTATGGAAAGCTGTTTGGAAAGAATGGCCTAGGCATGTCCAGGCGAGCCATGGAAACAATAATCAAAGTGGCCAACTGGTTTCCAATTACAGATAGTACTTTCATCAGGGTCTTCGGGTCATACAAGGTGTTGTTATATCAACCCTCATCACTCAAATGGGATTAAAGACTATTATCTTAATAAGAAATGGTAAGAAAGACTTAAATGAGTAAGCGGGTTGGTTTGTGTGAAAATGCATATAAAAAAGGGGACAAGACATAGAGTTTTAACTTTGTAGTAAAACCTTACTCAACACAAAGGAGCATATATGTGCAAGAAATCTGGATAGAGCGGGACTCGCCTAAGTGGCGAACAGTCAAAATAGGAGAACAATGCTAAGAATTTCCGGGGGTATCAAAGAAGGCTGGGGAAAGCAGAAGCTCAACCCCCCGGAAGCATGAGGTGATGTGATAGCGATGGGGCCCTAGGAGACACATTTCGTGGGGTGATGGCCGCGGGTTTAGAGCCGCTCCAAGATCCCGCCAGACTACTTAGTTGGCCCATTCAGGTAACAGTTGGCGCAAGTAACACAAGGGTTAGGTAAGTCCTAGGACACCCGGTACAAGAATAGTATCGGTATTTAACCCGACGTGTGGTATACACCTAACCAAACTTTGATAACCAATAGCCAAATGCCACGCGTCCCAATGTCGAAGTCCTTATGATGTCAGCCCTACAAGTGTCGTCCTAGCCTTGTTTTTCGGGTAATCTAAAGCCGTTTAACCTTGTTCTATGTTCACTGTGGTAAAATACTTTCTTTTACGAGATATCGTATAGCCAAAGCGCGAGCTCCCAGTACCAGGTCTACCAAGTTGCTTTCAACTTCCCTGCGTCGTTTTCTCCCGAGCATTTTCCTTATTGCGCAGGTATTCTTTCCCTCTTTCACTGTCTAGTTTCCTTCCGCTTTTCATTTTTCATAATGGTCATGGGTAGAATCAAGATTAAGAAGTCGGAGCCCGAAACCCCCCAAGTTCACGCGTCCAGGGCTGCCCCTGGACCTGAGCCATTCACCGACATGCAAGCCCACATTCGAGACCCACAATACCCTTTCCTCACCAGTAGCATCAAACCTGACATATTTAGGAAACATTTGGAAAATATGGATAGGCTCAGAGTTGTTTTGTCGGGACTATACCACCAAATTGCTCCGCCCGTCTACCCAGTTGTGGAATTAATATGTTGGCTCAGAGAAGCTTATGATGAGCACCGAGATATGTTCCTATCAACTCAAGGGAACAAGATATTTAGTATATCTCCTGAGATCATCAGGAAAGCCCTCTGGTATCCACCCAGTTCAAATTATGTCAGTTTCACTGAAATGTCTTTATCCCGTCAGTTTTCCAAGTTACCCTGGAGGCAGCAGAGCGATTTCATCGCTGCTATTTCCGACTCCCGCCTTACAGCTTTCCCATCTTTGGACTTGGTGCTTCTGAATACATTCAAGGAAAACCTTCAGCCAACACTTGCTCTCATTGCAGGGTTACTAGGTATAGAGGGGGTCAAGTGAGTCTCGAAGGAATGTGTAGCCCTTTTATGGTTGATGTCACAACCAGGTGTTATATTGGATATCCCTGGTTTCTTGGCCTCTGCCATCCAAACCCAGTTTCAAGACCTCCTGGCCACAGGCCATTTTCGTTTATGCTCCATGGTGTTCTACCTCTTCCTCTTCCAACAGGCTGATAAGTTCGAGGGTTTGGGTCTGGAAAAGGCTTCTAGGATAAATTCTCAACCAAGAACTATCTTTGAGTGCAACCTCGCAGTGCATCAGTTGGCTAATGGGGTGGGTTATTCAAACTTCTTGAACGAATTCATGACAATAGCCTATACTATTATTCATGACAATCCTCCGCCCAAGATTTTTCCTGAGCAGAGGAACTGGCTACAGTTCAGTGAGGAAGAAAGCACAGGAGATTGGTACCTATTTAATGACTACACTGAGATTAGGGTCTACGGTGCAGAGGTTCCCCCTTACAGACTGCCAGTTTTTCCCGCCATACGGATTTTCGCCTTGGAGTACCTCCAGAAAACCTTGAAGGCTGGCTAGCTCCACTTTGTCCCTGTGAAAAATGGGTTCATTCTTAAACTTCCTACCACCATCGGCCCCTTTATTTTTAACTCAAGGCATGCCCTCCCCATAGTGGAAACCCTGCTCAAGGGTATGGATTTAAGGCAAGGGAAAGCTTGGCCTTATGACCCAAAAGACATCATCTCTAACAATAGGAGGAAGATTAAGTCAACTACATATGCTCACAAATCTAGGCCCTTCATCGAGTGGAGAGATAATCTTGATACCTGGCCTTTGCTTTCACATATGGAGACTGAGTCATCAGGGATGGGGGAAAAAGGGGACACTGCGTCAACACGAGAAGCAAGAAAGAAACAGGTTGAAGAAGCCGGGGTCACAGGAGAACAGGTAGAGGTGGACACAGGAGAAGGTTCTCGGCCCCCTAAAAGGAAGAGAACAAATGATGAGGAAGATGTCGAGGAAGAACTGCTGCTCGAAAAAGTGGCACTACATGGAGAGTCAAACAAAGGAAAATCAGGTTTTACGGTGAGATATGATGGTCCATCTTCATCTAATTTCTCAGAGGTGTCACAAGCCATCTCCATTAACAGGGCCGAGGTGGGAGACGAAATAAAGGGCAAAAACAGATCTATCAGAGAGAAGCTTTGGTCTGAATTATCTGGATATGTAGACAAATATCATACTCGGCTTACTGCAGAGCTTGATATGGATAAGGAGCAGCTACTAATGGCCATGACAGAAGCAGTTCTAGATCCAGAGGCCAGGACCACCAGCTATAGAGCTCTGGATGTTGCAGTGAACATGTCACAAGTCCCTCCAATCGACAAATGCAATTTGTTTCAGTGTTTCGGCGACATGTTGAAAGAAGAGGTCGTGAAGCTCTCTCGCACCCTAAGGAAGCTGCAAACTAAGTATATCCAAGTGGTTGAGAACCTCAAACGATTTGTGGAGTCTCCAAGAAGCTATGAAGGGCAAAGGGAGCGGTAAATTTTATCCTCAGGGTCATGTTATTTCGGAGTTGCAAAAACAAGTCGCAGCTTTGAAGCATAAATTGAATATGCTTGGTTTTCAGCATGTGCAAACGACTGAATTAGCTCAAATAGAGAAATATAAATCCAACGTCGTTGACTCCCTGGCTAAAGAAAAAGAGGAGAGAGCTAAGATCGAGAATGAGATGGTTTCCCTCAAGCAAGAGAGAGATGAATTGCAAACAAGATGGGATACACATGTATGCGATGCTCCCATTCCGAAGGTTTTTGATACCACTCTTGCACAGTTAACAAAAACGCAGACCGACCTTCAAGTGGTAGAGATACATGTTCATACTGCCCAACAGAAGAAGGCTCGAATTAAGGAGAACGGAAAAATGGTAGCAGCCTTATAGAAAGAAGTGGAAGAGGCAAAACAAGAGTAGCTTCAACAAGAAAAGAGTATCAAGGACCTGACGAACCGAATGAAGGGAAATGTCACCCTCTTATAAGCCAGATGCTTGATCTGGACGGACATTATCGCAGAGGTAAGAAAGCGTTGGGCCTTTCTTACTTTAATTGAAGAAAAGAGGGTAGCAGTTCGTCGGTTCAGAAGAATGCTACACAAAGGACACACAAAGGCTGCAACAAAAGTGGAAATGGCCAAAAGGTATATCACCTTCCTGAACAACCCGAGCTCCGAGGAATTGGAAAGTCAAGGAGTAGAAGACAGATTCAAGAAGGTAACAGAGCTCAGAAGGGTAATGGAAAAAGAAGCCGCACGCACTCATGCATTAGGCAGTCTGGAAAAGATGGTGACAAGTTTGGAACATTTCGAAGAGGAGTGGATCGAACTGACTAAGGCAGGCCTTCCATCATGTTGGGAGCCCGAAACAACTGTGTTTCAGCTGTTACAAGTATATGATCTCAAGATGACAGAAGTGATGAATCAGACAGACGTCCCGCTTGAAAAGACCACTCGGCTCAAGGTTGAAACTATAATTGCCTCTCTCGGTAAATAATTCTCCCTCCTATGTCAGATCAAGCAGCGATTGCCCATCCAAACAGAATATGTTGAGTTGATCGAGGTACATGCTCTGGTTGATGCCTTTGTTACAACACCTACTCCAGCAGCCGACATCTGGAAGAAGTGTAACGATCTTACCAATACTCTGATTACCGCATCTTCACCTCTGCCAACACCACCTCTGAAGCAGAAAGAAAACTCTTCCACGACCTCAGTGCCACCTCCTCCATCAGCAACAACTGCCCAACCTCTCCAGAAAAAGCGTTAGCTCATGTTTTTGGCCCACGTGGCCTTTAATTTATTTACTTTTTGTAATTTTGGGTGAAAACTGCATTTCACCTTTGGCAATTTACTTTCAGTTCAAAAGTTGTTTCATTTTTAGTTAGAAATGGTGTTAAGACCACTCTGTAAGATGATGAGATGCATTCTACTTCATCATCAATTTTGTTTTTGAATAGGACTTTAAACAGCATATAGGCATGCGGAAAAGATATTTTCTCAAAATATCTTTCTGCATACGGGAACCATAAAGCTATAAAAACAAAAAGGAAACACTAATATAGGGTTCCAAATTTTGAGAAAAATTGATCAGCTAAAGCAGTTCTGTATGATTATTTTGTATGAACTTAATAGTTTTTGTTGGAGATCACATTGGGATTCAGATATAAATATTTTGTCGCAAAGGGCATTCCACATGAAGTGTTTCACAGTTTGTAATCTTTCCTTATCGTTATTGTTTTAAATGAATGTTCATTTCGTCTTCATCCATATTTCTTGTATCTCAAATGTTCTGGAATGCGAGTGCTTCATGTTTAGATGTGAATTTATCACAATTGATACTCATATATGTTTATTTTTAGCACTTTAAATATGGCTCAGGCATGATACTCTGCCCATTTTTTGTCTCATTTCTGCTATTCTTCTAATACGAACTATAATGGATTCTGATCTTGGAATAAGCCCATTTGTAGTTAATATCT
The DNA here is from genome assembly GCA_034641835.2 of Pinus albicaulis. Classification (NCBI taxonomy): domain Eukaryota; kingdom Viridiplantae; phylum Streptophyta; class Pinopsida; order Pinales; family Pinaceae; genus Pinus; species Pinus albicaulis. Next base: position 1,901,308,950 of record CM076578.1, read on the forward strand.
CATTTCACATTCTACCATAGTTTTCACTATCACTGAACTTGATCACTGTGTATTCATTTTATAGTTGGCCCTCTTTACAACATTATGATTTATAGCTGTCTGATGCATTCATTGTTTCAGTCTCATACTTATCCTCTGCAGTTTTCTTAGTTTCTGTGTTTATTATTAAGGTCTCGGTCCCACTCTTTTAAAAACTTTCACCAGTTGTTAATTGCAAGGAAGCCTAATATTTCCAGCTACAAATAGTTTAGTCAAAGTTCCTTGCGTTTTAAGATGTCCTAGGCACTGGTCCTTTTAAAACTCAGGGCTGTCTCTAGGAGTTACAACATATTTTTGGCGCCGTTGTCGAGGACCGAAGTTAAAGATTTAAATCCCTGGGATACGACAAAAACACAGTCACCCTTCAAAATAGGTGAGCAGGAAGGGTTGAGAGTTGTAGATCCCTCACCTTGGAAACTCCACTATCATCCAAAGTGTTAATCTATTTCGCAGTCCTGGCTCATAATAAGCCCCACCTGAGGTCATATATGTCTCAACTAAGGACTCCTTCAGTGTCTAACCCTGAGAAGATATTACGCAAAAGAAATTGGAGAGAAAAGCAGTCTGCTTATACTGATATACCAAGATTCTCCTTAGAATACTCTCCATATTCCTCACAGTTAGCTCAAGTTCAAGGCCCTGATACCACTGCTAGAATCCTTGAATACTCTCCATATAATCTTTCCCTTGAGCATATAGAAGTCAAAGATGAGGCTGAATCAATAGACACTTCAAGATTTTTCTCGCACCCCACTCCTGAAACAGAAGAGGTCAAAGAAGTCACAACGGTTACTACCTCCCATACTCCATTGGTCCAAAAAAACCCACAAGACACTGTTCAGTATATTCCTATTATCATTCATCAAAACCCTCCTCCACCTCCTCCACCTATAATGGTTTTTCCCGGGTTCTTATTGAATAAATATGCCCCCCTGGCGTTGCCACAGATCTTGCATGACATGCCTCAAGATTATCTGAAGGTCCTACCTCGCTTTAATGGGGAAGATGACACTGCCGGCCAGAAAAACTTGGAATTTTTTTGTGCCTTTGCAGAAAAATTCAATGTTGAGCATCTAGATGTAGTATTGAGACTTTTTGTTCAGTCCTTAGATGCGGAGGCTCGAAAATGGTTCAAAACCCTTGGGGACTGCTCTATTACCACTTGGGAGGAAATGGAGAATGCCTTCACTAGGATATGGGGAGAGAAAAAGGATCATGGATATTGTCTTACTGAATTCAATGCCCTAAAGAAAAGAGATGATGAAGACGTTTCTGAGTTCATTAAGAGATTTAACAAGCTCTATACTAGTCTACCAGTAGATATGAAACCTCATCAGATCACCGCTAAGGTGGTGTTTGTAGCAGCATTTGAATCAGAGTTCGGATTCTCCCTTAGGGAGATAAAGTCTGCCACTCTGGACCAAGCTCAAACTAACGCTTTAGAAGTGGAAGCTAACTTATCTTCTACGGGAAAATCTAAAGGGAGGTTGTACCGTGATTCTAGACGTAGGGGCAAAGAAGAAACCTCTACCTCAAATCTAGGAAGGGAGGCAGTGGATTATAAGATCGAGGAAATGAACAAGATGATCAAGAACCTCTCAAGAAAGCTGGTGAAGCTTGAGATGGAAGCAAATAATTCATCCTTTAGACCACCTCAAGCTGATCCTAACAGGGGATATAACCCTCTGTACAGAAAACAACCTTTTCAAATATTGCAGAGGGACCAAAAGGAGCAACAAGATCACATACAGCCCCCGCTGTATCTTGAAGGGAAAATGGATAGCCCTGCTAAAGAAGTTCCTAATGGGCAAGATGATCAATACCTTGCCTACTCAGAAGGTGAGGAGGTGGAACTGTCTTTGCAAGAAGATGAGGAGGTTGAGCTTCCTTTGCAAGAAGAAGTTGAGAAAATAGGTGTTGTTGAAGATCCTGATATTGATTATTACTGCAAACAATTTGTGGACTTCATGCAAGCACAATTCCACAGAAAGTATGATCCCTGGTCCTCCAGGAAGAGGACCTGAACACAAGAGCTAGAAGAAGAGTTGCCTCAAAAGGAGTCAGTTGTTCAAAAATTTGAAGACAAAGGTAAGAAACCTATCAATGAACCTGTACATTCTAATGTTTCCATCCCCTCTTCTTCTAAGCCTATAGCCAATTCCCATGTAAAGGTAAAACATATTTCAATGGAGGAGAAACCTCCAGTCATTCCAAAATAACCCAAGGAAAACCAAATAGAGAAGTCCCCTACTGTTTTTTGTCTTCAAAAAGAGTTGGAGAAAGTCAAGATCCCAGTCCCCCTAACTGAGCTTTTGAAACAGCCTGCCTACCAAGCTCAAGTGTCTCAGTTCATGTTTCCTCAGGGAGTAACCTCAATCCCAGATAGTCTTAACCTCCAAGAGGAAAGGCCCATGGTAGTGTTTGGTCCCCATGTGGAGGAGTTGGATTCATCAACCCCTCCTTTCTATGTCTCCCTAGTGATTCATGACTTGTTGTTGCATAACTGCATGCTGGACTCGGGGGCATCCCATAACTTATTACCTCTGTCAGTAATGGAAAAATTGGGACTGCAGATTACTTGTCCATACAAAGAACTATACTCTTTTGATTCTAAGAGAGTCAAATGTTTGGGGATGATCAAAGATATGGTTGTAAATCTGGGTCAAATCCTAGCCAAGAGTGTGGTAATGGATATAGTTGTTGCTGATATCCCGACCCATTTTTGGATGCTATTATCCAGATCATGGGGGACAAAGATTGGGGGATCCATCAAGCTGGATCTGACATATGCAACCATCCCTGTATTTGGAGGCCAAGAGAGAAGGCTATACAGGGAGACAAGATTTGTAAAGATGGTGACCAGGGCTGATAACTCAGCCAATTCACCCGTATATAGAAAATACGGGTAGTTCTCTTGTTTGATGCTCAAAGAAGACGAGGATTTCTTGCAGGAGCTGACCTTCTGCCAATTGAAGGCAAAACAGTCGAAAAATGTTGAAGAGAGGGGTATTTGGACCCTACATTTTGATGGAGCGAATTCCAGAGAAGGGAATGGAGCTGGGGTCCTTTTGATTTCTCCTACTGGACAGTTAGTTCCATTTTCCTTCAAATTAGAATATGAAGCCACAAACAATGTGGCTGAATACGAGGCGCTGCTGCTAGGGTTGCAGACAGCCAAAAACATGAACATCCAAAGTCTGAAAGTCTATGGGGATTCGGAGTTGGTATTAATGCAGATCAGGAATCAGTGCCAGGCAAAGCATCCCCAATTAAGGGCTTACAGAAATGAAGTATGGGACCTAGTGGAGAAATTATTCCTGGCGTTCAATATACAATATATGCCAAGGGATCAAAATAGAATGGCCGACTCTCTCGCTGTCGTAGCAAGTAATTTTAGGCCACCTCAGAATCCCCTCCTAAGATATGAAATAGAGGTTCGTTATCGTCCCTCTATCCCTGATAATGTCAAGCACTGGCAAGTGTTTGAAGATGAGGAGAAAATTCAACGCTTCATGGAGACTATCAGAGAATTCTGCAACCTAGTCATTGATGCTGGTGACGAAGAGACAAAAGATATACCCCAAAATAGATGGCTAGATACCGTGGCTGGACATAAGGTATTGCAGCTGAAAGGAAATGTGATCCCTAGAGGTTTGGTGCCTTTAGAGAGGTTGTTTGACAAAAATAATTTCCCGATCAGTGCTAACAAGATGGTGGAAGAAGGACAGGTGGACGATTTAAACCTCAGAACAGAAGCAAATACCAAGATTGTAAAGCTGTCCAAGAAGGTCCCAGAAGAGTACAAAGACCAATATCTGAAATTATTCCAGACCTACAAAGATGTATTTGCCTGGACTTATCAAGACTTAAAAACTTTTGATATTAGCATCATAGAGCATAAAATCCCACTGAAAGGAGATGCTAAGCTACACAGGCAGAAGTTAAGACAGATCAATCCTCTACTTCTACCTTCAATAGAAAAAGAAATCAAGAAGCTGCTCAAAGCCAAGATTATTGTGCCTCTGAGATATTCTGAGTGGGTGGCCAATTTGGTCTCGGTTCGAAAGAAGAACGGAGAGATAAGACTGTGTGTTGATTTTAAGAACTTAAACAGAGCATCCCTTGAAGACAATTATCCACTTCCAAAAATGGATCACATATTGCAGAAGGTGGTGGGATCCTCACGCATGTCCATGGTGGATGGTTTCTCAGGGTACAATCAAGTGGCAGTTCTTCTAGAAGACTAAAAGAAAACGACATTTACCACTCCATGGGGTACATTCATATATGCCCGGATGCCATTTGGGTTGATAAACACAAGTGCCACATTTCAGAGAGCCATGGACATCGCTTTTGTAGGTGATCAGGACAAATTTTTGGTGGTTTACCTGGACGATATCACAGTTTTCTCCAAGGATGATACCGAGCATATCGATCACTTGCACAAAACCTTTGACAAATGCCGCAGGTATGGGCTATCTCTGAACCCACAAAAATATGTGTTTCTTTAGAAGAAGGGAAATTGTTGGGTCACATTGTAACTAAAGTTGGGGTCAAAATTGATCCAAAAAGGGTAGAAGTAATAAACAACATATCCTTACCCCGAAACAAGAAGGAAGTTCAAGTGTTTCTTGGACGCATAAATTTTTTGAGGAGGTTCATACCGAACTATGCAGAGATAGTTCGGTATATAACGGAAATGTTGAAGAAAGATAATGATGTGAAGTGGACTGCCGAGTCGAGGGAAGCGTTTAATAGAATCAAAAGTGCTTTCGCAAAAGCCCCTGTACTCGCAGGGCCTGACTATGGTAAGCCCTTCATGATTTTCTCATTTTCATCTCCTCACACTGTAGCAACGGTACTATTACAAAAGAATGCGGAAGGGTACGAGAAACCCATTTCATTTTTTAGTTAGGTGCTTCGAGACGCTGAGATAAATTATAATATTTTGGAGAAACAGGCCTATGCCCTGGTCAAGTCCCTGAAGGCTTTTTGAATGTACGTATTGTAGTTAGCTATAACTGCTTTTGTACCCACTGCTGCAGTGAAAGATATTTTGATCCAAGGTGACAGCGAGGGTAAAAGGGGAAAGTGGATAGCAAAGATCCAAGAATATGAGTTGAATATTTGCCCTACCAAGCTTATAAAGGGATAAGTGTTGAAAATGCAGCAAGATGATGGAGCTTAGTGAAATGAAGTCGCCTTCACTAAGTGGGCCTGCAGGCGATTTTTGGCGCAAAGTCTATTTTTAGACATATGGAGCATGGTCCAGGGGTTGCAGTATGTTATTCTTCGAGTATTGGTAATGTTGGTAAAAATAGATGGACCTCTATTTTTAGACATTTAGGTCGAAGTCTATTTTTAGACTGCCTATCCTAAAAATAGGGAAGTCAAATATTATTTACCCTTAATAATATTTGGACTCTAAACTTCAGTTTACTCTCTTGGAGCACTTCAGTTCGAGCTACAGAAGTGGCTCATGCATCCGACAGAGGAATTACGCTATTCCTAGGGGTTTGGTGAGCTCATGCATGGTTGACTTCAGTTAGGACTTCAGTGGTAGAAGTTTGGTGGAGTTGATGAGACAGTTGGTGGAGTTGTGTTCGGTTTAACTTAGTTGAACTGGTTGAGATTAGTTTAACTAGCTAATCAACTAGTAATGAGTTGAGTGAATTAAATATTATTTAATTCACTAATTATTAACTCATGATTCAACTCAAGAACACATCAGTTCACTACAGTGCATGGACAGTTCAGTGGAGACCAGTGAAAGAAGTAGATGAAAGGGTTGAGTTAGCTATCAGTTGTGACATCAATTGTGCATGAGATTTGCACCACACTTGGAGGAATTGCCCATGATGATTGCACTGTCAATCCAAGGAGATTCGAACCTTGGATCTCTCATTATACCAGCCTTGATTGCGCAATAGAGGTAGGCAATTAGTGGATGTGTTTTGAACCTGTGACTTGTTCAAAACCAAGCTAGTTTGTGTGTAACTTCATGAGATAGTACTGAGTACTTGTGAGGAGTATTGTACTGAGATTGTTACATGTTTTCTCCATTATAATATACAAAATAACTGCGGGGTTTTCAGCTATAAGCTTTCCCCATACATATTGTGTAATGTGTGTGATGTTTTGATGATTGTTTGATCGCATACTACTTGTTTTATTTCCGCATGTGTGATGATCTGAGTGGAAGAGATTATGTGTTGCATATGAATTCGAATTGATATGTGATTAGGATAATCTCGGTGGATAATTAATCATTATTCAGCAAATTTATACATGGTATCGGAGCTATTGAAGCAGAGATTGATCATCACAGTGATTACAAACTTATTTCGGTAGACAGAGTCTGCATGCGGGCCAGGTAGCCTCTAGATCCATCCTTTCCTTTGAAAGGTGATATATCCATTAAATGCCCCTGCAGTCGATCTCTGTGCTAGAAATAATTTTTTCTCACAGATCAAGAGCGGTTGAGCTTTGAGCTTGGAATTCGAATTTTGCAGCAGTTTTGTTTTCTTGGTGTCGGAGTTGAAAATGTCTTTCAACGGTTTGCGACTCGAATATGCTCTTGAAGGCAGTTCGAATTATGTTGCATGGAAGGATCGCATGGAGGCAGTATTAGAAGATAATGGACTAAAGGAGTTTGTAGATACGGATGTCCAAAAGCCCACTGATCCTGCTGAAGTCGAAGCTTGGCAAAAGAAGATGGCGAAATGTCGAAGGATTCTGTTGGAGGGCGTCAAGGATCATATTGTATCCAGCCTGCATGGAAAAGCTTCTCCATATTTAATGTGCAAATCCTTGACGGATCTATTCCAGAGTAAGAGCGACCAAAGGAAGCTGGCGCTCAAAGATAAGCTCAGAAACATCAAGATGGAGAAAGGCGATAGTATCGCTAAGTACCTCACGAAGTTCACTCAATGCAGAGATGAGCTGGGAAGTGTGGGGGTGACTGTCGAAGAAGAGGACATGGTCAACCTGGCTCTCCTTAGTATTCCGAAGGCTTGGCATTCATATCAAGATAGTGTCAATGGTCGGGAGAAGTTGCCGGGATGGGAGCACCTTTGGGCGGATCTCATCCAGGAGGAGATAAGGAGGACTACCAGGGACGGATCTTCATCAAAGGGAGCTGATGAAGAAAATTGCGCTTTGGCTGCCAAAGCAAAGAAGGGGAAGGGTAAGAAAAATTCTCATTCCAGTGCAAAGGGAAAGAAGCAAGACATGGCGAAAGTGAAGTGTTTTCAATGCCATGATCACGGACATTATGCCACCAATTGTCCGAAGAAGAAGAAAAACAAGCAAGCGAGAAGATCTGTAGATGGAGAGGCTTTGGCTTCGCAGTTCGAGCTTGAATTTTCACTGATCGCATGCTTGGTTTCAAGTGTGATGGGATTAGTGTGGTTCTTGGACAGTGGTGCGTCATTTCACATGACGGGAGATTAGGATTTGTTCTCAGATCTGGAGGACAAAGATCTGGGCGTGCACATCGAGATGGGTGATGATGGTAGATACAGTGCGATTGGTATCAATACCATATCCTTTCAGAGGGAGTCTGGTACACCCTTCGTGTTGAAGGATATCATGCATGTACCTGGATTGAAGAAGAACTTGATCTCTGTGGCGATGTTGGAAGATAAGGGGTATGATGTGGTCTTCAGCGAAGGAAAGGCCTTCCTATGTAGTAAGACTACTGGAGAGACCTGGAAGATAGGGGTTCGAACCAAGAACCTTTATCAGTTGCAAGTAGATGGCTGCGCAGCAATGGCATGCAAGGCAGGAGAAGTGGTGAGCCGGGATGATGAGGGCGAACTGTGGCACAGGAGATTGGGCCACCTTCACCACGGAGCTTTGAAGATACTGCAGCAGATTTCTACTGGACTTCCTAAGGGCACTCTTGCGCAGTCAGATCAGTGCAAGGGGTGTACTTTAGGGAAGTATGTGAAAGCCACCTTTCACGAGAAGGATAGTCGCGCCACGACGATCCTTGAGAGAGTTCACACAAACGTGTGTGGTCCTTTCTTAGTTGCTTCGACAGCAAAGCACAAGTATTATGTGATCTTTGTTGATGATTTCTCTCGAAAGTGCTGGATCTTCTTCATGCAGAAGAAGAGCGATACATTCGCAAAGTTCTATGATTTTAAAGCATTGTTCGAGAAGGAGTCGGGGAAGAAGGTGATTGCTCTAAGGAGTGATAACGGTGGTGAATTCATCTCGGCTGAATTCAAGGAGTTCTGCAGCGCAGAAGGGATTCGGAGAGAGCTCATCGCACCCCATAACCCACTGCAGAACGGGGTGGCTGAGCGGAAGAACAGAACGATCGTGGGTGCTGCACGGGCGATGTTGCATGATCAGGGCCTACCCCTTCACTTGTGGGCTGAGGCATGCAATACAGCAATGTATGTGCAGAACCGTTGTCCTCACAAGGTTCTTGGCATGAGTACACCGGAGGAGGCTTATTCTGGTAAGAGACCTGACATTTCTCATTTGAGAATTTTTGGTTCACCTGTCTACATGCATGTGACGAAGGATGCCAGAAAGAAGCTGGATCCGACCGCTGAGGTTGGAATATTTGTGGGGTACACTGATACACCTCACAACTATCGGGTGTATTTGTCAGACAGTCGAAAGACTTTTGTGCGACGGGATATCAAGTTTCAGGAGGAGAAAGCCATGCAGTGTTCGCTTGAGAGGGAGCTACACTTGCATGCAGATGAGGAGCTGTTAGTTCCTAAGGAGGAGCTTACGGATGTGGATCAGCCACAAGAGGAAGTTCAGGAGGTGGAAGAAACCACCCATGCAGTGCCAACCATCAGAGGGCGCATGCGCACTACAGAAGCTGAGCGACTGGCTCGAGATGCAGAGAAGGTTGTAGGACCACCTACAGCACAGTGCAGACAGAGGCAGTCACCGGATCGGTACATTGGATACATGGCTCTTGTGAGTCAATGTGTCGTGACGGAGCCATCCTCTTTTGAGGAAGCTGTGGAGGAACCCGCATGGGTAGATGCCATGATTGAAGAATATGATTCGATCGTCAGAAACAGTGCATGGGAGATTGTCCCAAGACCGGAGGGGAAATCAGTGGTGGGTTCGCGATGGATCTACAAAGTGAAGCAGGCGGCTGACGGGAGTGTGGAGAAGTACAAGGCGAGATTTGTCGCCCGTGGCTTCTCACAGATCGAGGGGATCGATTATGAGGATACCTTTGCACCTGTCGCAAGGTACTCTTCCATACGGACGATCCTTGCTCTCTCAGCGCAGATGGGATGGCACATCCATCAGATGGATGTGAAGACTACGTTCCTCAATGGAGTCATTGAGGAGGAGGTGTACATAGAGAAACCTGAAGGTTTCGAGATCTTCAGCAGTGAGTCGCATGTGTGCCGACTCAAGAGAGCACTGTACGAGCTGAAGCAAGCACCTCGTGCTTGGTACACACGGATTGACAGTTATTTCACCGGGCTTGGATTTTCCAAGAGTGAGGCGGATCCTACCCTATACCAGATTGTGGTGGAGGGGAAGCTTCTGATCATTGTACTGTATGTAGATGATATGATTTTGATGGGTGATGAGCTGTTGATACTTTCATGCAAGGAGGACCTTGCTAGAGAGTTTGAGATGAAGGACTTGGGCCTCCTTCATTATTTCCTGGGATTGGAGATTTGGCAGCGTAGTGGAGGACTGTTTGTTTCTTAGGGAAAGTATGCTCGGGAGATTCTGGAGAGGTTCAACATGCATGGTTGCAAGCCTGTTGACACTCCTCTTCCTGGTGGTTGGAGGAAGGAGGATGCTACTTCAACGGAGGTAGTGGATGCCACTGTCTATCGACGGTTGGTGGGGTCGCTTATGTATCTGGTCAATACACGACCCGATATATGCTATGTTGTTAACTAGCTTTCGCAAGCTATGGTTAAGCCTACCAAACTCTTCTAGAAGGCAGGCAAGCATGTATTGCGCTATCTTAGTGGCACATAAGGATATGGTCTATGGTACAGACAGGAGGATGGAGCGAAGCTTTCCGGCTTCACTGATGCAGATTGGGCAGGGAGCCCAACGGACCAAAAGAGCACATCTGGAGGAGTTTTCAGCATTGGGTCGACAGCAGTTTCCTGGTACAGCAGGAAGCAGAGATCCGTGGCACTCAGTTCAGCAGAGGCCGAGTACATGGTAGCAAGCTTGGCTGCATGCGAGGTTATTTGGATGAGGAAGATTCTCGTTGGATTGTTCGGGTTGCATTTGGAGCCTACATTGATTTACTGTGATAACCAGAGTTGTATTAAACTCTAGGGTAATATAGTATTTCATGATAGATCCAAACACATCGACATCAGATACCATCATATCAGAGATTGCGTTCAGCAGAGAATCATGATGCTTTCATATGTTCCCACGGAGGATCAGGATGCCGACATCTGGACGAAGGTGCTCACCAGGAGCAAGTTAGAATTCCACAGAGGCAGGATAGGGGTTGTAGATAATCCATATCTTGCTGAGAGGGAGTGTTGAAAATGCAACAAGATGATGGAGCTTAGTGAAATGAAGTCGCCTTCACTAAGTGGGCCCGCAGGCGATTTTTGGCGCAAAGTCTATTTTTAGACATATGGAGCATGGTCCAGGGGTTGCAGTATGTTATTCTTGGAGTATTGGTGATGTTGGTAAAAATAGATGGACCTCTATTTTTAGACATTTAGGTCGAAGTCTATTTTTAGACTGCCTATCCTAAAAATAGGGAAGTCAAATATTATTTACCCTTAATAATATTTGGACTCTAAACTTCAGTTTACTCTCTTGGAGCACTTCAGTTCGAGCCTTGGAAGTGGCTCATGAATCTGACAGAGGAATTACGCTATTCCCAAGGGTTTGATGGCATCATGCATGGTTGACTTCAGTTAGGACTTCAGTGGCAGAAGTTTGGTGGAGTTAATGAGACAGCTAGTGGAGTTGTGTTCTGTTTATTTTAGTTGAACTATTTGAGATTAGTTTAACTAGCTAATCAATTAGTTATGAGTGGAGTGAATTAAATATTATTTAATTCATTAATTAGTAACTCATTATTCAACTCAAGAACACATCAGTTCACTACAGTGCATGATCAGTTCAGTGGAGACCAGTGAAAGAAGTAGATGAAAGGGTGGAGTTAGCTATCAGTGGCGACATCAGTTGTGCATGAGATTTGCACCACACTTGGAGGAATTTCCCATGATGATTGCATTGTCAAGCCAAGGAGATTCGAACCTTGGATCTCTATTTAGACAGGCCATGATTGCGCAATAGAGGCAGGCAATTAGTGGATGTGTTTTGAACCTGTGACTTGTTCAAAACCAAGCTAGTTTGTGTGTAACTTCATGAGATAGTACTGAGTACTTGTGAGGAGTATTGTACTGAGATTGTTACATGTTTTCTCCATTATAATATACACAATAGCTACGGGGTTTTAAGCTATAAGCTTTCCCCATACATACTGTGTAATGTGTGTGATGTTTTGATGATTGTTTGATCGCATACCGCTTGTTTTATTTCCGCATGTGTGATGATCTGAGTGGAAGAGATTATGTGTTGCATATGAATTCGAATTGATATGTGATCAGGATAATCTCGGTGGATAATTAATCATTATTCAACAAATTTATACAATAAGGACTAGCAAATATCTTGTCCGAATCTAACTGTCAAGCCTTGGGAATAAACTTAACCATGGTAGTTGAAGAGGTACTTGAAGGTACAGGCGAGTAGCCTGGCATAGAAACTGTCATTCAGAAGACTCACATGAAATACCTACTCAGTGCATGGTACAAGGAGATTGTAGAGTATCTTCTAACTCTCAGGTGTCCCCCGAGTTGTGATAAGACGAAATACCGAACTCTGAGATTAAAATCCTAAAATTTTATTATAGAAAATGGCTGGTTGTATGGGAGAGACCCCTCATGAATCTTGCTCTTATGTCTCACAGAGCCTGAGGTGGAGGAAGTTATGGATGAATTCCACGAAGGCATTTGTGGAGGACACTATAGTTGGAGGGCCACAGTCCAAAAAAATTTGAAGGTAGGTTTCTTCTGGCCTAAACTCTTTGGAGATGTTCATGCTCAGGTCAGGGCTTGTGAAAAATGTCAAATATTCGCTGAGAAGCAAAAGTTTGCACCCTTTCCCATGATCCCAGTACAGATAGAAGAGCATTTTCAACAGTGGGGAATTGACTTCATAGGAGAGATTCATCCTGCATCCAGTGGGCAACACAAGTGGATCCTGACAGCCACAGACTACTTTACTAAATGGGTAGAAGCGGTGGCAATGGGGAATGCCACAGAGGCAGTAGTGATCAAGTTCATGGAGGATAACATCATATCCAGGTTTGGCTGCCCTACCAAGATCGTAACTGACAATGCACGAGATTTTAAGTCTACCAAGTTCATTAAATTATGCCAGCAATACAATATTGTGTTGGGACACTCCACTGCATACTATCCACAGGGAAATGGGCTGGAAAATTCCTCTAACAAGACATTGGTAAGAGCATTGAAAAAATCCATAAATGAAAACCAGAAAAATTGGGATTCTCAGCTCAAGTTTGCACTATGGGCAAACAGAATTACCAACAAGTGATCAACTGGCAAGTCTCCGTATGAATTGGTCTATGGACGAGCAGCGGTGTTTCCAGTACAGCTAGCTCTACCTGTAGCTCATTTCCTGCAAGACAGTAAGGAGGAGCCAAATGATCTTATCAGAAGAATGAATCAGTTGGTTGAGTTGGAAGAAACCCGAAGTCAGGTAAACCAAAGGTTGACAGAGTATCAAGAAAAAATGTAAGACTTGTTTGACCAACATACTAAAGATAAAGAAATACAGGTTGGAGATCTGGTACTAAGGTGGGATGTTAGGAGAGCCGAGAAAGGAAAGCATGGGAAGTTCGATCCATTGTGGTTTGGACCATTCAAAATTGTAGAAACTAGAGGAAATAACACTTTCAGGCTGGAAAATTTGGAAGATGATCTTCTTGAAGCCCCTGTAAATGGGAAATTTCTAAAACCTTATTTCCAGTACTGATTCAGGTTGTGAGGTCTGCTGTATATATATATATTGTACAATATTTGTTTTCTTTTACTCTTATGTTTGTTGTTTTTGATTAAGACCTAAGGAAGGTAGAGGTGTCGCAAAGGTTGTGCCTACAGAAAGAAGTTAACAGCTGGTCTGCGAAGTTCTCAACACGTTCGAGGACGAATGTGTCATCCCCAAATGGAGCCAATGTTTTTATATCAACCCTCATCACTCAAATGGGATTAAAGAATATTATCTTAATAAGAAATGGTAAGAAAGACTTAAAGGAGTAAGTGGGTTGGTGTGCATGAAAATGCATATAAAAAAGGGGACAAGACATAGAGTTTTAACTTTGCGGTAAAACCTTACTCAGCACAAAGGAGCATATATGTGCAAGACATCTGGACAGAGCGGGACCCGCCCAAGTGTCGAACAGTCAAAAGAGGAGAACAACGCTAAGAATTTCTGGGGGTATCAAAGAAGGCTGGGGAAAGCGGAAGCTCAATTCCCCAGAAGCATGAGGTGACATGACAGCAGTGGGGCCCCAAGAGACACATTCCATGGGGTGATGACCGCGGGCTTAGAGCTGCTCCAAGACCCCGCCGGACTACTTAGCGGGCCCATTCAGGTAACAGCGGGCGCAATTAACACAAGGGTAAGGTAAGTCCTAGGACACCTGGTACACGACCAGTACTAGTATTTAACCCGACACGTGGTATACGCCTAACCAAACTTTGATAACTAATAGCCAAATGCCACGTGTCCCAATGTCGACGTCCTTATGACGTCAGCCCTACAAGTGTCGTCCTAGCCTCATTTTTCGAGTAATCTAAAGCCATTTAACCCTATTCTATGTTCATTGTGGTAAAATACTTTCTTTTACGAGATATCGTATAGCCAAAGCGCGAGCTCCCAGTACCAGGTCTACCAAGTCGCTTTCAACTTCCCTGCGTCGTTTTCTCCTGAGCATTTTCCTTACTGCACAGGTATTCTATCCCTCTTTCACTGTCTAGTTTCCTTTCGCTTTTCATTTTTCATAATGGTCATGGGTAGAATGAAGATTAAGAAATCGGAGCCCGAAACCCCCCAAGTTCGCGAGTCTAGGGTTGCCCCTGGACCTGAGCCATTCACTGACATGCAAGCTCACATTCGAGACCCACAATACCCTTTCCTCATCGGTAGCGTCAAACCTAACATATTTAGGAAACATTTGGAAAATAGGGATAGGCTCAGAGTTGTTTTTTCGGGGCTATACCACCAAATTTCTCCGCTCGTCTACCCAGTTGTGGAATTAATATGTTGGCTCAGAGAAGCTTATGATGAGAGCCGAGATATGTTCCTATCAACTCAAGGGAACAAGATATTTAGTATATCTCTTGATCATCAGGAAAGCCCTCTACTATCCCCCCAGTTCAAATTATGTCAGTTTCACTGAAATGTCTTTATCCCATCAGTTTTCCAAGTTACCCTGGAGGCAGCAGAGCAATTTCATCGCTGCTATTTCTGACTCCCGCCTTACAGTTTTCCCGTCTTCGGACTCGGTGCCTCTGAATACATTCAAGGAAAACCTTTAGCCAACACTTGCTCTCATTGCGGGGTTACTAGGTATAGAGGGGGTCGAGCGAGTCTCGAAGGAATGTGTAGCCCTTTTATGGTTGATGTCACAACTAGGTGTTATACTGGATATCCTTGGTTTCTTGGCCTCTGCCATCCAAACCCAGTTTCAAGACCTCTCGGCCACAGGCCATTTTCGTTTCTTCTCCATGGTGTTCTACCTCTTCCTCTTCCAACAGGCTGATAAGTTCGAGGGTTTGGGTCTGGAAAAGGCTTCTAGGATAAATTCTCAACCAAGAACTGTCTTTTAGTGGAACCTCGCAGTGCATCAGTTGGCTAATGGGGTGGGTTATTCAAACTTATTGAACAAATTCATGACAATAGCCTATACTATTATTCATGAAAACCCTCCGCCCAGGATTTTTCCTAAGCAAAGGAAATGGCTACAGTTCAGTGAGGAAGAAAGCATAGGCGATTGGTACCTATTTGACGACTACACTGTGATTGGGGTCTACGGTGCAGAGGTTCCCCCTTACAGACTGCCAGCTTTTCCCGCCATACGGATTTTCGCCTTGGAGTACCTCCGAAAAACCTTGAAGGCTGACCAGCTCCACTTCGTCCCTGCGAAAAAGGGGTTCATTCTTAAACTTCCTACCACCATCGACCCCTTTATTGTTAACTCAATGCATGCCCTCCCCATAGTGGAAACCCTCCTCAAGGGTATGGATTTAAGGCAAGGGAAAGCTTGGCCTTATGACCCAAAAGGCATCATCTCTAACAACAGGAGGAAGATTAAGTCCACTGCATATGCTCACGAATCTAGGCCCTTCATCGAGTGGAGAGCTAATCTTGATACCTAGCCTTTTCTTTCACAGATGGAGACTGAGTCATCAGTGATGGGGGAAAAAGGGGACACTGCTTCAACACGAGAAGCAAGAAAGAAACAGGTCGAAGAAGCTGGGGTCAGAGGAGAATAGGTAGAGGTGGACACAGGAGAAGGTTCTCAGTCCCTTTAAAGGTAGAGAACAAATGATGAGGAAGATGTTGAGGAAGAGCCGCCGCTCGAAAAAGTGGCACTACATGGAGAGTCAAACAAAGGAAAAGCAGGTTTTACGGTGAGATATGATGGTCCATCTTCATCTGATTTCTCAGAGGTGTCACAAGCCGTCTCCATTAATAGGGCTGAGGTGGGAGACGAAATAAAGGGCAAAAAAAGATCTATCAGAGAGAAGCTTTGGTCTGAATTATCTGGATATGTAGAAAAATATCATACTTAGCTTACTGCAAAGCTTGATATGGATAAGGAGAAACTGCTAATGCCCATGATAGAAGCAGTTCTAGATCCAGAGGTCGGGACCACCAGCTAGAAAGCTTTGGAGGTTGTAGTGAACATGTCACAAGTCCCTCCAATCGAAAAATGCAATTTGTTTCAGTGTTTCGGTGACATGCTGAAAGACGGGGTCGTGAAGCTCTCTCTCACCCTAAGGAAGCTGCAAACTAAGTATAACCAAGTGGTTGAGAACCTCAGAATAGAGAAGACTAATGCCCAGGCACTTTCAAATGATTTTCGGAGTCTCCAAGTAGCTGTGAATGGAAAAGGGTGCGGTAAATTGGATCCTCAGGGTCATGTTAGTTCGGAGTTGCCAAAACAAGTCGCAGCTTTGAAACATAAATTGAATATGCCCGGTTTTCAGCATGTGAAAATTGCTGAATTAGCTCAAATAGAGAAAGATAAATCTGACCTCGCTGACTCCTTCGCTAAAGAAAAAGAGGAGAGAGCTAAGATCAATAATGAGATGGCTTCCCTCAAGAAAGAGAGAGATGAATTGCAAACAAGATGGGATATGCATGTATGTGCTGCTCCCATTCCGGAGGTTTCTGATACCACTCTTGCATAGTTAACCAAAACGTGGGCCAAATTTCAAGTGGCAGAGAGATAGGTTCATACTGCCCAACAAAAGATTCAGGGGCTCGAGGCTCGACTTAAGGAGAACGGAAAAATGGTAGTAGCCATACAGAAAGAAGTGGAAGAGGCTAAACAAGAGAAGCTTCAACAAGAAAAGAGTATCAAGGACCTGATGAACCGAATGAAGGGAAATGTCACCCTCTCAAAGCCAAAAAAATGATATGGATGAACATTATCACAAAGGTAAGAAAGCGTTGGGCGTTTCTTACTTTAATTGAAGAAAAGAGGGTAGCAGTTCGTCGGTTCAGAAGAATGCTACACGAAGGACACACAGAGGCTGCAACAAAAGTGGAAATGGACAAAAGGTATATCACCTTCCTGAACTTCCCGAGCTCTGAGGAATTGGAAACTCAGGGAGTAGAAGACAGATTCAAGGAGGTAACAAAGCTTAGAAGGGTAATGGAAAAAGAAGCCACGCGCACTCATGCATTAGGCAGTCTGGAAATGACAGTGACAAGTTTGGAACATTTCGAAGAGGAGTGGATTGAACTGACTAAGGCAGGCCTTCCATTATGTTGGGAGCCCGGAACAGCTGTGTTTCAGCGGTTACAAGTATATGAGCTCTGTTGGGGTTCCTGTGTTTTGGCCAGATTGGCAAGACCAAAAGACGAGACAACATCAAAACCACTTTCAGACCTTAGGATCTAGCCCTCCTAGGTCCAGAGAGGGATCTCTCTATATGAGTCAAAGTGTATGTCTTTCAAGCTCTAAGTTATGATTTTAGCCTAGTTATATGCACAAGGTTTGTTTATTTGGTTAAGATTTTGGTTTTTGGGAATCAGGAAGGAAGGGTTCATCATGAGACAGGACTGAGCAAAGAAGAATTTAGGCAAAGGAGAGATAATCCAGAGAAAACCAAGTTCATTGGGTAATGGAGTCAAGAAAGGATTTACTTGCTATCAATATGCAAGCTTTCAATTGGGCTAGTCATATAAATCCTTGGATCCTAAAGTGATAGGGTGGTATGGGACATTAAGGACCAAGTGTGAAGGAGGGAGAACCAACTAAACCCATCTATAGATCAGGTCAGAGGTCATTTAACTCCAGACCTGCTTGGACAAAATCAGAGGTAGCACAAGGAAAATTGGAAAGGCTTAATCAGAATGGAAAGATCCTAGTGAGGCAGATACAGGGTTCTAGACCTCCCAGTGTTCTCAACACATTTCATTAAATCCTAACAAGAACATCTAAAAATAGATTTCGTTTTCATACATCAGCTAGTAGGAAACAACATCTACTACACTGGTTAAATCAATTGAAATAAATCTCTAGATAAACACATTAAGCAGAAAACATAAAGGGCTGGGAGAGCAGCAAAATAAGGCACCTAACAAGGGTGAATATTATGCCAAATTTCTGATATGAGCCAGATGAAATGAAATGTAATGGAAATAAACTCAGAGATAGAAAAACATCACCACAGCTTTAGATCGGGATCCAATGAAATGTGCTTATCATATTAAACATCAAGACCAATCAGGTACAACATAGCCAATAGCTTGGTCATTCAGTCTGAATACATCTTCCTCAGCCTATCTTGCAATTATACACATAGAAATTATCTCAAGAGAAACTGCTTGCACTTCTCTGTCGTCTCATCAACAACCTTTACAACAATTTTCTCATAGTTTTTATAACTGAAAAAGAGTAGAGGAAGTAGGTAGAACACTAAATATAACATTAAACTCAGAAAAGAAGGAGAGGGCCGAAGCCCATTCTGTTTTAAACTCTAAGCATTAATTTTTGGCACTCTTTGGAGAAAATAATGGTCTTCGTCAAGCTTCATTAATTCCAGGTATGTCTCTGATGCATTCTGGTTTGCTGTATTTTGTAGTACCTTTGGTGAATAAACAAAATGGCAATAAAAAATGAAATGATCTACCATACTTGAGCAACAAATGCTCTGATATCATTGGACTGCGTTCTGGGCGGAGATCTCCTCTGGAGCACGGTATGGAATAAAAATCGTATGGGCAACCCGTCCTTTCTGGGAGGAAAACATTCTGCTGATGTAGAGAAACCTGTCATATATTAATTTCCACGCCTCTGCTAGTAAAAACCTTGCTGTTGTATCCATACTACGTATTTATGGAGGTGTGTCCACCTTCTGTACCCTGCGGAACATGCAATTGGATTGAGAAAAACAATGTAATGGAAGGGTGGATGAAATGGTAGCGCGACGGCGGAATGGTGGTTTTTCACTAAAAATGGTGACAAAATGCAATGAAACAGAGGAAACTATGAGTAATAGGGTTTGGTGGTGGAATGCAGTGCCGAACATTAGATCATGGTCAGGGGACAAAGATCGACGACAGAGATCGAGCGGCGGAGTGATATATGAAATTGGGCGGAACAACAGTGAAATATAAGACTTTAGTGTAAAGTTTTGAACCTTGGATTTCGAACAAAATACAAAGGAAAGCGAAGGAAACGTAACGAAATGTGTGGACGTAGATGTACGAGGTGGGACCAAGCTGGAGGCGGAGGGCGATTTGCTTTGAACCGTTAGATCTTAAACCCAATGGTCGGTCAAGATTTAGTTGGAGAATCGCAATCGCGATGGACAAGAGGGACGCACACTTACAACTTCCGATTGCGATCGAGGAAGGAGAAGCGATTGGGAAGTGCGATGACGGTTGGATTCACATGGGAATCGATGGTGGAGATGCGGATCGGGGGATCGCAATCGACGAGGACACAAAGGAACGGCACTAACAATCTTCCGATTGCGATGAGCGGGGACAAGCGATAGCCGTTGGATTAGACAAGGGGATCAATGGCTGGGATGATATCGGGAGATGGCGTGATCAGGGATCGGAAGATAGGACTTGCGATATTGCGCAGGCCGTCCGATCGGTATGGTAGATCAATGGTGGATATCAAGTCGCGGGACTAGTTAACAAAACAATCGCATCAGAGTTTTCATGATGTTACAAAGGATTTTAACGCTCCGCTTGGTCTTTTCCGATGCGATTAGCGCTTAAAGCTTAAGCGCTTGGCCTTTGGATGACGGGAATATGTGGGGAAGTGGTTAGGGATGACGGGAAAAGGGGCTAAGCCCTATTATAAGGTTTAAAGTGGGTTTTGAGCCCATTTCAATGGATTTTAGAGCCATAAGAGGGTAACGATAAGGAGATAGAGGGGAAATTTGAGGAAACCGAGGGGAAAAGGTGGGATTTCATGGGGATTTTGGGAAGATTTATGAGAGTAAGGGGGAATTTAGGGGGAACAAGAAGGGACTTTGGGAAAAAAGGAAAAAATATAAAGTGGGGGAATTCTGCAGAGATACAAGGGGCGAAATAAGGCCTTTTGAGCAAAAATTTATTGTTCAGCGAGGCTTATTGACCTCATGACAGCAGGGGGAAACAGGAAAAGGCAGGGAATTATGAAACAGGCTTCAAGGATGATGTGTTTCCGAAGGAAATGCATTCCTTGAAGGCTCAAAAACATTTAGCCCCCTGTTTTCTTGTCAAAAATTTATAGGGGGCTAACAGTGGCTCCACATGGGGCTGGCTTCTTCTTGAAGGAGTCAAGAATTCAGAAATTGATCTTTGGTGTAGGCCAGATGCCCACTGCCCAAGCCACCTTTCTTCTTTGATTTTTAGCTGCCAAAAATATGATAGATCAACAGAAACATTCTTTAACAGTCTACCTACCCATTCTACAATCCTAGCATTTTTTCTTCTAGGGTGCATTTGAACTAGCAGACCCTTTACATCATTTATTTTTACAACAGAAAATAATCATATTCTAAATCTACCCTTATTGCTCCATGAGACCAGATTAGACTGTTGGTCTCATATGTTTCTCTACCTAGTCTAATACTCGCTGGGATTAAACTGTCCAGTCGATTTCTTCTCTACATTCTAAGACAGAAATTGAAAAACAGCCAAGCCAGGATTAGATTGTCTGACTTGCTGAAAACTGAAAACAAAACTGTGAAGGCTTGAAATCTGCAACTTTGAAACATCCTTCTTTCTTTGTGACTCAGGTTTTGAGCATATTAGAGTCACCTCCTTTTCTTTGATTTTAGCTCTGGTTTTGGGCATGTTAGAGTTGATTCTTCTTTCTTCTTTGCTGGTCCAGATTTTGAGCATGTTAGGACCAACTTCTTTGCTTCTAATGGCTCAGACTTTGAGTTTACTTAGAGCCAATATTTTGCATATCAGAGGTTCATGTTTTGGGCATGTCTGAACCTCCTCTTTCTCTTTGTTCTCTTTCTGACACAATTTTCTCTTGTCCTTGAAAATAAATAAAGAAAACTGCAAAGGTATGTACAATGGAAATGAAACTGGAAATGTAAAATCAGCAGAAATAGTGTTTGAGCATCCTGCCATTGACAGGACCCCCAAACAGCTCTGTACCGTCAAGCTCTTGTAGAAAAAACGCATTGGGACCCACAGTGGCCTAGATTATGTATGGAACTTGCCACAAACGGTCAAACTTGCCATTTTTACCTTTGTCCTCTCTTCTTGAGTCCCATTTCAGAACTTTGTCTCCCACTTTGAAATTTGAAGCCTTGGTTCTCTTGTCAAACAGTCTTTTGATGTTTTCCTGAACTCTGACAGCTCTGTTATAAACCTGCTCCCTCGTTTGCTGAAGATGGATTGTTTCATTAATTCTTCTCACCATACTGTCTTCCTCTGTCTGAATCTCTTGGAAAAGCTTAACCACTGGCATGCCAAGGCTAGTGTGGAAAACCGCTTCTGCTCCATAAACAAGCTGGAATGGTGACATGTTAATAGACTTCTTTGTTGTAAGCCTGTCGGCCCACAAAGCATGCACCAATTTCTTATGCCATGACTTTTTGTTTTCTTCCAGCAACTTCTTGATGATGTTCACTAGGCTTTTGTTTGAATATTTAGCTAGTCCGTTACCTTGAGGGTAATAGGCAGTTGAATGACCAAGTGCTATTCCATACCTGTGACAGAAATCAACCATTTTCTTGGATCCAAAAGCAGCAGCATTGTCAGTGATTATTTTTCTTGGACAGCCAAACCGAGATAGGATGAAGTCTTCTAGGAACCTAATGATGACAGAATCAGTGGGATTCCTAGTGGGTATGGCCTCTATCCATTTGGTGAAGTAGTCTGTGGCTGTTAGGATCCATTTGTGTTGTCCAGAATAAGCAGGGTTTATTTCTCCAATAAAGTCTAGGCCCCATTGCATGAAGGGACCTTCTACAGTGATGGGTTGCAAAGGTAGGGGGAGGAGCTTTCTTCTGCCTTCAAAGATTTGCCATTTATGACAGGAAGTTACCATTTTATGGACATCATTGAAGAGTGTAGACCAATAGTAGCCAGCCCTAAGTATCTTGTTTGCAGTGGATTTCCAACTCAGGTGGCCTCCACATTCTCCAGCATGTAATTCTTGTTTAATTCTTTCAGCTTCAGTTTCTGGCAAACATTTAAGCAATAGGCCATTTGGATTTTTCCAGTATAAATTTTCATTCAGAATGCAGTAATTTCTAGCTTTTAGTTTCAAGAATCTGGCCTTGGTCTTTGACAGTTCAGGTGGGACATTGAGATTTGTGAGCACGTAAAGGATATCAGAGTACCAAGGAGAGTTTTGAAACTTCTCCTCAACAGTGGGATCGGGCAATCCTTCCTGCTCGTCTAAGGCATCAATCATGTTAATGTCAAGGGCTTGTAGATTTGATTCAGCCATCAACTGGGCCAGGCCTTGACCTTTGATCAGCTTGGTGGGTTTTATCTCAAGGGCGTATTCTAAGATTGTAGCAATCCATTTGCCCCTTTTCCCATCTGGGTCTTGGGACAAGATATCTTTGACCACTATATTTGGAACATAGGCTATGGTGTGGGAATGCAGAATGTACACCCCGAAGTCTTTCAAGGCCTTAACCAAAGCATAAGCCTGTTTTTCCATAATGCTGTATTTCAAGGGTGCGTCTCTTAAGGCTTTGCTGAAAAAGGCAATTGGCCGTTCATTACCCTCTGTGTTTTTCTGCAGCAAAACTGCGGCCACTGTGTGCTCGGAGGCAAATGAAAAAATCAGAAAATATTTCGAGAAATCAGGGCTAATCAAGACAGAAGCCTGGGTGAGTGCAATTTTTACTGATTCAAAAGATTGTTTAGCTCCAACAGTCCATTTAACTCCCACTCCTTTCTTAATCATGTTAGTCATATTCTTAAGGTGTTCAGCTAGGTTGGGAATAAACCTCCTAAGAAAGTTAATCTTCCCAATGAAGGACTGTAACTCCTTGACACTTCTCGGGTGTGTGATTTGTAGTATTCCCTCAACTCTCTGTGGGTCTATCCTGATCCCCTTCTCGGAAATGATGTGGCCAAGAAGCTTACCCTCTTGCAGCCCAAATACAGTTTTCTTGGGATTCAATGACAGACCGAACCCTCTACATTTTTCAAACACTTTCCTCGGATGTTTTAGGTGTTCTTCTTCGGTTTTAGAAGATACTGTTAGGTCGTCTAAATAAATCACAATGAATTGTCCTATCTCATTTGAGAAAGCTATGTCCATTGATCTCTGGAAGGTGGCTCCAGCTTTCATCAGTCCAAAGGGAATTTTTACATACATAAAGGTGCCCCAGGGAGTGGTAAAAGCTGTTTTGAGTTGATCTTCTGGGAGTACTAACACTTGGTTGTAACCTGAAAAGCCATATAACAAGGAGATTCTTCTTGAGCCTACTACTTTCTGAAGGATGTGTTCCATTCTTGGCAAAGGATAGTTGTCTTTGAGTGAGGCTCTATTCAAATTTCTGAAGTCTATGCATAATCTGATCTCCCCTATTTTCTTTCTCACTGCCACTAAGTTTGATACCCAATCAGAGAACCTCACAGGAACTATTATGCCTGCATCATACATCTTCTTAATGTCTTTTTCAACTGCAGGAAATTGTTTCGGATTGATCCTACGAAGTTTTTGTCTGAAAGGCTTCTGATTTTCCTTCAAGGGTATTTTGTGCTGAATGATGTTTGTGTCATAGGCCTTTAAGTCTTTGTAACTCCAAGCAAACACATCAATGAATTCTTTAAAAAGGTCAATGTATTTTTTCTTCATGTTTGTAGTTAAAGACTTAGCTAGTTTAATCATTTTGGGTTTATCTTTAGTGCCTATGTTGCATTCTTCCACATCTGAATCTGCGTGTTCTATAGTGGGCTTTTTTTCTACATCGTCAAAGTCGAACAGGTCCTCTAAGGGTGCTAGGCCTTTGGGTATATTCTTGTCTTTGGCCTGAACACCTCCCTCTCTTCACTACCCGCGTTTCCACATTTTTCTATTGGAATTCCAGTTTCTTCATTCAGGGTGTTTATCTCTAAGTTACAGGGTGTTTCTTGTTTATCTAGGGGATCCTCACTTGGGCAGCCGTCATCAGATTTTGAGTCTGAATCAGAAAATTCAAACTCATTTCTGCCCACCAGAAAATCTTCAATCTGTTTGTCTCCTTCAAAGACCCGCCAATACTTTTCATTGTCTTGCACTACAGGTCTGAATTTGGTCTGGATGGTGATCTGTTGGTTAACTAGAGTCTTAGGATATGAGCTAGCCAGGCAAGCTAATCCATTGGCAATGACGTTTTGACTCCTAGGAACAAACACTAATTCGTATTCAATAAACGTTTTCAATAAATCCAAAGTGTCATTCCTATATGCCCTCAACCTAGGATGTTTTGCTGCGTATTCACCATTTTCCTACTTTATAACTAACTCTGAGTCTCCCTTCACAGCTATCCTATGGGTTCCTAACTTCTTCAACAAATTCAAGCCCAGGATAAGAGCCTCATACTTTGCAATATTGTTTGTACATTTGAAATGCATATTGACAGCATGGCTCTCTACGTAATTACCTTCTGTGTTACGTAACCACACCCCTGCTCCACCGTTTTCCTAGTACAGGACCCATCGAAATTCATCTCCCACAGGGATTCGCCATTATGTTGCGGGGTGGGTTCGGTTCTAGTTTGTGAATCATTCAGTTGTTCATAGTGGGTATGGGATTGAGGGAGGTGGACATATTGCTGTTCGTTTTCTGTTTCTGTTTCACTCAGAGTTTAGTTTTCAGTATCTTGCCCTTGGTTTTCTTCATCGTATTCCTCCAGAGTAGCCATTATGTTTACGTCCATGGGCTCAGTGTTGTCCTTTGCATCTTCGTTTTCTGATTCTGGTTCTCCTATGGATTGGTCATTGTACAGGATGAATAAATCTAGATCTGTATGCACAGAGTATAAAGGGGATTTTTCGGGCTTCTCGGGGCTACTGATTAGGAATTTCATCTGGGACTCCCTATACAGTCTTCTAAGTTGGCCAAATATAGGGAAAGTGGCATATGAGCCATCCATCTGCATTTTTCCTTGCAGTTTGGCTCCCCATGATCTCGATAATAACATGCCATACTTGGGTGGCACATTTGCCACCACAACATCCATGACCATACATTTAGCAGGGATCTGGGTCAAACTCACACATAAGTCTTTAATTAAGCCAAGGCATTTTACTCTGCTGGAATCAAATGAATACAAATCTTTGTAAGGGCGGGTTATCTCTAGACCTAGTTTCTCCATAACTACCTTGGGCATTAAGTTGTGAGATGCTCCAGAGTTATGCATTGCATTCTGAAGAATCTTATCATGGATATTCAGACTGATATAAAAAGGTGGTACTACCCCCTCCTGAA
The DNA here is from genome assembly GCA_034641835.2 of Pinus albicaulis. Lineage (NCBI taxonomy): Eukaryota > Viridiplantae > Streptophyta > Pinopsida > Pinales > Pinaceae > Pinus > Pinus albicaulis. The sequence goes on from CM076578.1 coordinate 1,901,334,199, forward strand.
ACTTTCCCTCAATCTTTGGACCAAACAGGAGGGTAGCTTGATCATCACTTAAATTCACGGTGTCATTTTTTTCCCCCGGATTTAATGCTTTCAAAATTTGGCCTTTATATACATCTTGAGTGGCCAACTCAGATAATGGTACAAATATTTTAATCTTTGCAATCTCACTTTCCAAATTGAAAGTGGATTGGGACTTTGGAGTGCTAAACTCTGTTTTATTTGCCACTGTCTTAGCGGCTGAATCAGTTTGTGATTTCTCACTATGTACATGGTTAGAGACTGTTGTATTAGGAGCACTAACTGCAGTGCTAGTGCTGCTAGTGGGTTGGCTTTGTTTTTCAGTGTTTTGGTTGTCTTTCTCTTTGTCTTTCTCAGAAATCTCAGCTTTTGATTTGTTATTTTGAGCAGTTGCTTTAGGAGTTTTCTCAGGCTTTTTCTTGATAGTGACTTTAGGAGTTTTGGGTTTGGGGGTGTCTTGGCTCTTTTTTCTCCTAAGCTCATATTGTTCCCTGACCTGCATTATAGCATTTTCAAATCCAAGTCTGTAGGCTTCAGATTCTAATCTCTCCTCATCCCAATATGAGGGAGAGGGTTGATCTTCTTCTGCATCATAGTTATGGATTGAGTCCTTTGCTTCAAACACGTTTATTGTATTCCCTTCAGACTCTTCTATGATTCCCTCATCTTCATCAAGAAAGTTTTGGAATGGGGGAATGAATTGTTGATCTGATTCTTTTTGTCTGTTGGGAGTGGTATTGTTTCTCCTAAAGTTTTGGTTCTGATTTTGGTTTCTATTTTGATTGCTAACTGTGACAACCACCTTTTCCATCATTTGTTGCAGCTTCTCCACGTTCTTAGATAATCTATCACAATTGGGATCAGATGTGGAGGCTACATTGTCATCTCTATACGTTACCCTCTTTTCAGCTCTCAATCTTGCCCTCTTCTCCAACAAGTTTGCCTCTATAGTTATGGCCCCTTTCTGCATGTATTCCAATGTGGTGTACTCTTTATCCCTCAGTTCATAGGCCATATCAGCATCGAAGCCTTCAGGATATTTTGTTAGGGCCATACCTTGCGGAGGTTTCATATGTGGGGGAAGAGCGTTGTAAATGTTGTTAAATCTCGTGGAGTAATCATGGACACTCTCCCCTACATTCTTTTTCAGACTCATGTATTCTGCTAGGAGTTGTTGAGGGTTAGCCCTAACCTCCCATTTTTTAATGAAGGTCTGATATAAAGCAGGGATATCTCGAATACTGCCCGGGGGCAGGTTTTTAAACCATTTATTTACATCCCCTCCCAAAATCTGTGCGAAAATTCTCATTTTGACTATTTCATCATCTATTTCCATATAGTCAAAAGAGTCTTCCATTTTATCTACATGTTGTTGGGCTATTGTAGGCTCTTTAGCAAGGAAGTGTGGGATTTTTTATTGATAATCATTTGGTAAGGGTACTAGAGGTTGAGGTAACACTAGAGGGGCATACCAGGCTGCCATTATGATGTTCTGATGAGGTAGAGGATTAGCCTGAGCAGCTGGTATATGGATGACAGGGATTCTAGGACTAGCAGAAGCTTGTTGAGTAGATCTAGGGTGAGAGAGCCCCAAGCTTTGGATGAAGTGAGTGTCTTGGGGTGTAGATGGATGTGTTTTTCTGTCCCTAGTGTGTTGGCCACCCTGAGGAGGTGACGTAGGAGGCTCAAGCTCTGGTTGATTTAGATCATTGAATGACCTAGTTCTGGGTAATCTGTTTTGATGGTCTAGGTCAGGGTGAAAATGTGCTAGAGCTGTAAGGTCTCCCGGTGCAGAGTTAGCTCTATAGATGTGGCTAGAGATAGTTGATCTCTTGAGGATGCCTTCAGGGTTATCAAATATTTCAGGTGGGTTTAGGTTAGGATGTGCTCTTGTATAGACGTTCCTTGAAGCCAGAATGTTGCCTTTTAACCCAAAGCTAACCCTACTTGATTTTCCTATTGTGGTTGATGTTGTTTAAAAGGCTAGTCTCCTAGTGGAGTCTTATGTGAAACCAAGATAATCAGCAGGCCTACTGATCACCAGCGGAGTCTTTTATCTTTGAAAATCATGGAGTCGCCTGGTGGAAGGTTTAGGGTGTTCTAGGGGGTACATTGTCCACCACAGTGCTTAAGTAATGTCACCTTTCAAGAATAACCTCAAAACACAACAAACCCCAACCAGAGATTGACTGGGAGGGCATTTACCAAATATGTCACCTCCGAAGGAGTGTGAGATCTGGAGGCTACCTGGCCCTTTCCAGACTCTGTCTAGGAGTACAAGAGAACACAGCAAATTGTATAGAGGCTATTCGAGAACAGAACTGACTTAATACCAACCTAACCGGAGATTCTAGGCTTTCTGATGTTAATGATGTAGTGAGTGGGGAAAATATTCAGAAATCCCCAGCGGAGTCGCCATTATGTTGGGGTTCCCGTGTTTTGGCCAGATTGGCAAGACCAAAAGACGAGACAACATCAGAACCACTTTCAGACCTTAGGATCTAGCCCTCCTAGGTCGAGAGAGTGATCTCTCTATACGAGTCAAAGTGTATGTCTTTGAAGCTCTAAGTTATGATTTTAGGCTAGTTATATGCACAGGGTTTATTTATTTGGTTAAGAGTTTGGTTGTTGGGAATCAGGAAGGAAGGGTTCATCATGAGACAGGACTGGGCAAAGAAGAATTTAGGCAAAGGAGAGATAATCCAGAGAAAACCAAGTCCATTGGGTAATGGAGTCAAGAAAGGATTTACTTGCTATCAATATGCAAGCTTTCAGTTGGGCTAGTCATCTAAAGCCTTGGATCCTAAAGTGATAGGGTGGTATGGGACATTAAGGACCGAGTGTGAAGGAGGGAGAACCAACTAATCCCATCTATAGATCAGGTCAGAGGTCATTTAACACCAGACCTGGTTGGACAAAATCAGAGGCAGCACAAGGGAACTTGGAAAGGCTTAATCAGAATGGAAAGATCCTAGTGAGGCAGATACAGGGTTCTATACCTCCCATCATTCTCAACACATTTCATTAAATCCTAACAAGAACATCTAAAAATAGATTTCGTTAATTCATACATCAGCTAGTAGGAAACAACATCTACTACACTAGTTAAATCAATCGAAATCAATCTCTAGATAAACACATTAAGCAGAAAACATAAAGGGCTAGGAGAGCAGCAGCATAAGGCAGCTAACAAGGGTGAATCTTATGCCAAATTTTTGATGCGAGCCAGATGAAATGAAATGTAATGGAAATAAACACAAAGATAGAAAAACATCACCGCAGCTTTAGATCAGGATCCAATGAAATGTGCTTATCATATTAAACATCAACACCAATCAGGTACAACATAGCCAATAGCTTGGTCATTAAGTCTGAATACATCTTCCTCAGCCTATCTTGTAATTATACACATAGAACTTATCTCAAGAGAAACTGCTTGCACTTCTCTGTCGTCTCATCAACAACCTTTACAACAATTTTCTCATAGTTTTTATAACTGAAAAAGAGGAGAGGAAGTAGGTAGAACACTAAATATAACATTAAACTCAGAAAAGAAGGAGAGGGTCGAAGCCCATTCTGTTTTAAACTTTGAGCATTAATTGTTGGCACTCTTTGGAGAAAAGAATGGTCTTCGTCAGGCTTCATTAATTCCAGGTATGTCTCTGATGCATTCTAGTTTGCTGTATTTTGTAGTACCTTTGGTGAATAAACAAAATGGCAATAAAAAATGGAATGATCTGCCATACTTGAGCAACAAATGCTCTGATATCCTAGGACTGCGTTCTGGGCAGAGATCTCCTCTAGAGCACGGTATGGAATAAAAATCATATGGGAAACTCGTCCTTTCTGGGAGGAAAACATTCTACTGATGTAGAGAAACCTGTCATATATTAATTTCCACACCTCTGTCAGTAAAAACCTTGCCGCTGTATCAATACTGTGTATTTATGGAGGCGTGTTCGCCTTCTGTACCCTGCGGAACACGCAACTGGACTGAGAAGAACAATGCAATGGAAGGGTGGATGAAATGGTAGCACGACGGCGGAATGGTGGTTTTTCACTAAAAATGGTGACAAAATGCAATGAAACGTAGGAAACTATGAGTAATAGGGTTTGGTGGTGGAATGCAGCGCCGACCGTTAGATCATGGTTAGGGGACAAATATCGACGACAGAGATCGAGCGGCGGAGTGATATATGAAATTGGGCGGAACAACAGTGAAATATAAGACTTTAGTGTAAAGTCTTGAACCTTGGATTTCGAACAAAATACAAAGGAAAGCGAAGGAAATGTAACAAAATGCGTGGACGCAGACGTACGAGGTGGGACCCAGTTGGAGGCGGAGGACGATTTGCTTTGAACCGTTAGATCTTAAACCCAACGGACGGTCAAGATTTAGTCGGAGAATCGCAATCGCGATGGACGAGAGGGACGCAAACTTATAACTTCCGATTGCGATCGAGGAAGGAGAAGCAATTGGGAAGTGCGATGACGGTTGGATTCGCATGGGAATCGACGGTGGAGATGTGGATCGGGGGATCGCAATCGACGAGGACACAAAGGAACGACACTAGCAAACTTCCGATTGCGATGAGCGGGGACAAGCGATAGCCGTTGGATTAGACAAGGGGATCAACGGCTGGGATGATATCGGGAGATGGCGTGATCGGAGATCAGAAGACAGGACTTGCGATATTGCGTGGGCCGTCCGATCTATATGGTAGATCAACGATGGATATCAAGTCGCGGGACTAGCTAACAAAAAAATCGCATCGGAGTTTTCATGACGTTACAAGGGATTTTAACGCTCCGCTTGGTCTTTTCCGATGCGATTAGCGCTTAAAGCTTAAGCGCTTGGCATTTGGGTGATGGGCATATGTGGGGAAGTGGTTAGGGCTGACGGGAAAAGGGTATAAGCCCTATTATAAGGTTTAAAGTGGGTTTTGAGCCCATTTCAATGGATTTTAGAGCCATAAGAGGGTAACGATAGGGAGATAGAGGGGAAATTTGAGGAAACCGAGGGGAAAAGGTGGGATTTCATGGGGGTTTTGGGAAGATTTAGGAGAGTAAGGGGGAATTTAGAGGGAACAAAAGGGGACTTTGGGAAAAAGGGAAAAAATATAAAGTGGGGGAATTCTGCAGAGATACAAGGGGTGAAATAAGGCCTTTTGAGAAAAAAATTATTGTTCAGCGAGGCTTATTGACCTCATGACAGCAGGGGGAAACAGAAAAAGGCAGGGAATTATGAAACAGGCTTCAAGGATGATGTGTTTTCGAAGGAAATGCATTCCTTGAAGGCTCAAAAACATTTAGCCCCCTGTTTTCTTGTCAAAAATTTATAGGGGGGCTAACAGTGGCTCCACATGGGGATGGCTTCTTCTTGAAGGAGTCAAGAATTCAGAAATTGATCTTTGGTGTAGGCCAGATGCCCGCTGCCCAAGTCACCTTTCTTCTTTGATTTTTAGCTACCACAAATATGATAGATCAGAAGAAACATTCTCTAACAATCTACCTACCCATCCTACAATCCTATCATTTTTTCTTCTAGGGTGCATTTGAACTAGCAGACCCTTTACATAATTTATTTTTACAACAGAAAATAAACCTATTCTAAATCTACCCTTATTGCTCCATGAGACCAGATTAGACTGTTGGTCTCATATGTTTCTCTACCTAGTATAGTACCTGCTGGGATTAAACTGTCTAGCCAATTTCTTCTCTACATTCTAAGACAGAAATTGAAAAACAGCCAAGCCAGGATTAGACTGTCTGACTTGCTGAAAACTGAAAACAAAACTATGAAGGCTTGAAATCTGCAACTTTGAAACATCCTTCTTTCTTTGCGACTCAGATTTTGAGCATATTAGAGTCACCTCCTTTTCTTTGATTTTAGCTCTGGTTTTGGGCATGTTAGAGCTGATTCTTCTTTCTTCTTTGCTGGTCCAAATTTTGAGCATGTTAAGACCAGCTTCTTTGCTTCTAATGGCTCAGATTTTGAGTTTACTTAGAGCCAATATTTTGCATATCAGAGGTTCATGTTTTGGGCATGTCTGAACCTCCTCTTTCTCTCTATTCTCTTTCTAACACAATTTTCTCTTCTCCTTGAAAATAAATAAAGAAACCTGCAAAGGTATGTACAATTGAAATGAAACTGGAAATGCAAAATCAACAGAAATAGTGTTTGAGCATCCTGCCATTGACAGGACCCCCAAACAGCTTTGTACCGTCAAGCTCTTGTAGAAAAAACGCATTGGGACCCACAGTGGCCTGGATTATGTATGGACCTTGCCACAAACTGTCAAAATTTCCATGTTTACATTTGTCCTCTCTTCTTGAGTCCCATTTCAGAACTTTGTCTCCCACTTTGAAATCTGAAGCCTTGGTTCTCTTGTCAAACAGTCTTTTTATGTTTTCCTGAAATCTGATAGCTCTGTTATAAACCTGTTCCCTCATTTGCTGAAGATGGATTGTTTCATTAATTCTTTTCACCATACTGTCTTCCTCTGTCTGAATCTCTTGGACAAGCTTAACCACTGGCATGCCAAGGCTAGTGGGGAAAACTGCTTCTGCTCCATAAAAGAGCTATAATGGTGACATGTTAATAGACTTCTTTGTTGTAAGCCTGTCTGCCCACAAAGCATGCACCAATTTCTTATGCCATGACTTTTTGTTTTCTTCCAGCAACTTCTTGATGATGTTCACTAGGCTTTTGTTTGAATATTTAGCTAGTCCGTTACCTTGAGGGTAATAGGCAGTTGAATAACCAAGTGCTATTCCATACCTGTGACAGAAATCAACCATTTTCTTCGATCCAAAAGCAGCAGCATTGTCAGTGATTATTTTTCTTGGACAGCCAAACCGAGATAGGATGAAGTCTTCTAGGAACCTAATGATGACAGAATCAGTGGGATTCCTAGTGGGTATGGCCTCTATCCATTTGGTGAAGTAGTCTGTGGCTGTTAGGATCCATTTGTGTTGTCTAGAAGAAGCAGGGTTTATTTCTCCAATAAAGTCTAGGCCCCATTGCATGAAGGGACCTTCTACAGTGATGAGTTGCAAAGGGAGGGGGAGGAGCTTTCTTCTGCCTTCAAAGATTTGGCATTTATGACAGGCTGTTACCATTTTATGGACATCATTGAAGAGTGTAGGCCAATAGTAGCCAGCCCTGAGTATCTTGTTTGCAGTGGCTTTCCAACTCAGGTGGCCTCCACATTCTCCAGCATGTAATTCATGTTTAATCCTTTCAGCTTCAGTTTCCGGCAAACATTTAAGCAATAGGCCGTTTGGATTTTTCCAGTATAAATTTTCATTCAGAATGCAGTAATTTCTGGCTTTTAGTTTCAAGAATTTGGCCTTGGTCTTTGACAGTTCAGGTGGGGCATTGAGATTTGTGAGCACGTAAAGGATATTAGAGTACCAAGGAGAGTTTTGAAACTTCTCCTCAATAGTGGGATCGGGCAATCCTTCCTGCTCTTCTAAGGCATCAATCATGTTAATGTCAAGGGCTTGTAGATTTGATTCATCCATCAACTGGGCCAGGCCTTGACCTTTGATCAGCTTGGTGGGTTTTATCTCAAGGTCGTATTCTAAGATTGAAGAAATCCATTTGCCCCTTTTCCCATTTGGGTCTTGGGACAAGATATCTTTGACCACTATATTTGGAACATAGGCTATGGTGTGGGAATGTAGAATGTACACCCTGAATTCTTTCAAGGCCTTAACCAAAGCATAAGCATGTTTTTCCATAATGCTGTATTTCAAGGGTGCGTCTCTTAAGGCTTTGCTGAAAAAGGCAATTGGTCGTTCATTACCCTCTGTGTTTTTCTGCAGCAAAATTGCGGCCACTGTGTGCTCGGAGGCGAATGAAAAGATCAGAAAATCTTTCGAGAATTCAGGGCTAATCAGGACAGGAGCCTAGGTGAGTGCAAGTTTTACTGATTCAAAATATTGTTTAGCTCCAACAGTCCATTTAACTCCCACACCTTTCTTAAGCATGTTAGTCAGATTCTTAAGGTGTTCAGCTAGGTTGGGAATAAACCTCCTAAGAAAGTTAATCTTCCCAATGAAGGACTGTAACTCCTTGATACTTCTCGGGTGTGTGATTTGTAGTATTCCCTCAACTCTCTGTAGGTCTATCCTGATCCCCTTCTTGGAAATGATGTGGCCAAGAAGCTTACCCTCTTGCAGCCCAAATACAGTTTTCTTGGGATTCAATGACAGACCGAACCCTCTACATTTTTCAAACACTTTCCTCAGATGTTTTAGGTGTTCTTCTTCGGTTTTAGAAAAGACTGTTAGGTCGTCTAAATAAATCACAATGAAGTGTCCTATCTCATCTGAGAAAGATATGTCCATTTCTCTCTGTAAGGTGGCTCCAGCATTCATCAGTCCAAAGGGAATTTTTACATACATAAAGGTGCCCCAGGGAGTGGTAAAAGTTGTTTTGAGTTGATCTTCTGGGAGTACTAACACTTGGTTGTAACCTGAAAAACCATCTAACAAGGAGATTCTTCTTGAGCCTACTACTTTCTGAAGGATGTGTTCCATTCTTGGCAAAGGATAGTTGTCTTTGAGTGAGGCTCTATTCAAATTTCTGAAGTCTATGGATAATCTGATCTCCCCTGTTTTCTTTCTCACTGCCACTAAGTTTGATACCCAATCAGAGAACCTCACAGGAACTATTATGCCTGCATCATACATCTTCTTAATCTCTTTTTCAACTGCAAGCAATTGTTTTGGATTGATCCTACGAAGTTTTTGTCTGAAAGGCTTCTGATTTTCCTTCAAGGGTATTTTGTGCTGAATGATGTTTGTGTCATAGGCCTTTAAGTCTTCGTAACTCCAAGCAAACACATCAATGAATTCTTTAAAAAGGTCAATGTAATTTTTCTTCATGTTTGCAGGTAAAGACTTAGCCAGTTTAATCATTTTGGGTTTATCTTTAGTGCCTATGTTGCATTCTTCCACATCTGAATCTGCGTGTTCTATAGTGGGATTTTTTGCTACATCGTCAAAGTCGAACAAGTCCTTTAAGGGTGCTAGGCCTCTGGGTATATTCTTGTCTTTGGCCTGCAACACCTCCCTCTCTTCACTACCTGCGTTTCCACATTTTTCGGTTGGAATTCCAGTTTCTTCATTCAGGGTGTTTATCTCTATGTTACAGGGTGTTTCTTGTTCATCTGTGGGATCCTCACTTGGGCAGTCGTCATCATATTTTGAGTCTGAATCAGAAAATTCAAACTCATTTCTGCCCACCAGAAAATATTCAATCTGTTTGTCTCCTTCAAAGACCTGCCAATAATTTTCATTGTCTGGCACTGCAGGTCTAAATTTGGTTTGGATGGTGATCTATTGGTTAACTGGAGTCTTAGGATATGAACTAGCCAAGCAAGCTAATCCATTGGAAATGACGTTTTGACTCCTAGGAACAAACACTAATTCGTATTCAATAAACGTTTTCAATAAATCCAAAGTGTCATTCCTATATGCCCTCAACCTAGGATGTTTTGCTGCGTATTTTCCATTTACCTGCTTTATAACTAACTCTGAGTCTCCCTTCACAGCTATCCTATGGGTTCCTAACTTCTTCAACAAATTCAAGCCCAGGATAAGGGCCTCATACTCTGCAATATTGTTTGTACATTTGAAATGCAGATTGACAGCATGGCTCTCTGCGTAATTACCTTCTGTGTTACGTAACCACACCCCTGTTCTAGCATTTTTCCTAGTACAGGACCCATCGAAATTCATCTCCCACAGGGGTTCGCCATTATGTTGCGGGGTGGGTTCAGTTCTAGTTTGTGAATCATTCAATTGTTCATAGTGGGTATGGGATTGAGGGAGGTGGACAGGTTGCTGTTCATTTTCTGTTTCTGTTTCACTCAGAGTTTCGTTTTCAGTATCTTGCCCATGGCTTTCTTCATCGTATACCTCCAGAGTAGCCATTATGTTTACGTCCATGGGCTCGATGTTGTCCTTTGCATCTCCGTTTTATGATTCTGGTTCTCCTACGGATTGGTCATTGTACAGGATGAATGAATCTAGATCTGTATGCATAGAGTATAAAGGGGATTTTTCGGGCTTCTCGGGGCTACTTACTAGGAATTTCATCTGGGACTCCCTATACAGTCTTCTAAGTTGGCCAAATATAGGGACAGTGGCATATGAGCCATCCATCTGCATTATTCCTTGCAGTTTGGCTCCCCATGATCTCGATAATAACATGCCATACTTGGGTGGCACATCTGCCACCACAACATCCATGACCATACATTTAGCAGGGATTTGGGTCAAACTCACACATAAGTCTTTAATTAAGCCAAGGCATTTTACTCTGCTAGAATCAAATGAATACAAATATTTGTAAGGGCGGGTTATCTCTAGACCTAGTTTCTCCATAAGTACCTTGGGCATTAAGTTGTGAGATGCTCCAGAGTTATGCATTGCATTGTGAATAATCTTATCATGGATATTCATACTGATATAAAAAGGTGGTACTACCCCCTCCTGAAACTTTCCCTCAATCTTTGGACCAAACAGGAAGGCAGGTTCATCATCACTTAAATTCACGGTGTCATTGTTTTCCCCCAGATTTAATGCTTTCAAAATTTGGCCTTTATATACATCTTGAGTGGCCAACTCAGATAATGGTACAAATATTTTAATCTTTGCAATCTCACTTTCCAAATTGAAAGTGGATTGGGACTTTGGAGTGCTAAACTCTGTTTTATTTGCCACTGTCTTAGCGGCTGAATCAGTTTGTGATTTCTCACTATGTACATGGTTAGAGACTGTTGTATTAGGAGCACTAACTGCAGTGCTAGTGCTGCTAGTGGGTTGGCTTTGTTTTTCAGTGTTTTGGTTGTCTTTCTCTTTGTCTTTCTCAGAACTCTCAGCTGCTGATTTGTTATTTTGAGCAGTTGCTTTAGGAGTTTTCTCAGGCTTTTCTTGATAGTGACTTCAGGATTTTTGGGTTTGGGGGTGTCTTGGCTCTTTTTGCTCCTAAGCTCATATTGTTCCCTGACCTGCATTATAGCATTTTCAAATCCAAGTCTGTAGGCTTCAGATTCTAATCTCTCCTCATCCCAATATGAGGGTGAGGGCTGATATTCTTCTGCATCATAGTTATGGATTGAGTCCTCTGCTTCAAACATGTTTATTTTATTCCCTTCAGACTCTTCTATGATTCCCTCATCTTCATCAAGAAATTTTTGGAATGGGGGAATGACTTGTTGATCTGATTCTTTTTGTCTGTTGGGAGTGGTATTGTTTCTCCTAAAGTTTTGGTTCTGATTTTGGTTTCTATTTTGATTGCTAACTGTGACAACCACCTTTTCCATCATTTGTTGCAGCTTCTCCACGTTCTTAGATAATATATCATAATTGGGATCAGATGTGGAGGCTACATTGTCATCTCTATACGTTACCCTCTTTTCATCTCTCAATCTTGCCGTCTTCTCCATCAAGTTTGCCTCTATAGTTATGGCCCCTTTCTGCATATTTTCCAATATGGTGTACTCTTTATCCCTCAGTTCATAGGCCATATCAGCATTGAAGCCTTCGGAATATTTTGCTAGGGCCATACCTTGTGGAGGTTTCATATGTGGGGAAGAGCGTTGTAAATCTTGTTAAATCTCGTGGAGTAATCATGGACACTCTCCCCTACATTCTTTTTCAGACCATGTATTCTGCTAGGAGTTGTCGAGGGTTAGCCCTAACCTCCCATTTGTTAATGAAGGTCTGATATAAAGTAGGGATATCTCGAATACTGCCCGGGGGCAGGTTTTTAAACCATTTCTTTACATCCCCTCCAAAACTCTGTGCGAAAATTCTCATTTTGACTGTTTCATCATCGATTTCCATATAGTCAAAAGAGTCTTCCATTTTATCTACATGTTGTTGGGCTGTTGTAGGCTCTTTAGCAAGGAAGTGTGGGATTTTTTATTGATAATCATTTGGTAAGGGTACTAGAGGTTGAGGTAACACTAGAGGGGCATACCAGGCTACCATTATGATGTTTTGATGAGGTAGAGGATTAGCCTAAGCAGCTGGTATATGGATGACAGGGATTCTAGGACCAGCAGAAGCTTGTTGAGTAGATCTAGGGTGAGAGAGCCCCAAGCTTTGGATGAAGTGAGTGTCTGGGGGTGTAGATGGAGGGGTTTCTCTGTCCCTAGTGTGTTGGCCACCCTGAGGAGGTGAAGTAGGAGGCTCAAGCTCTGGTTGATTTAGATCATTGAATGACCTAGTTTTGGGTAATCTGTTATGATGGTCTAGGTCAGGGTGAAAATGTGCTAGAGCTGTAAGGTCTCCCGATGCAGATTTAGCTCTATAGATGTGGCTAGAAATAGTTGATCTCTTGAGGATGCCTTCAGGGTTATCAACTATTTCAGGTGGGTTTGGGTTAGGATGTTCTCTTGTATAGACGTTCCTTGAAGCCAGAATGTTGCCTTTCAACCCAGAGCTAACCCTACTTGATTTTCCTATTGTGGTTGATGTTGTTTAAAAGGTTGGTCTCCCAGTGGAGTCTTATGTGAAACCAAGATAATCAGCAGGCCTACTGATTACCAGCGGAGTATTTTATCTTTGAAAATCATGGAGTCGCCAGGTGGAAGGTTTAGGGTGTTCTAGGGGGTACACTGTCCACCACAATGCTCAAGTAATGTCACCTTTCAAGAATAACCTCAAAACACAACAAACCCCAACCAGAGATTTACTAGGAGGGCATTTACCAAATATGTCACCTCCAAAGGAGTGTGAGATCTGGAGGCTACCTGGCCCTTTACAGACTCTATCTAGGAGTGCAAGAGAACACAACAAATGGTATAGAGGCTAGTCGAGAACATAAGTGACTTACTACCAACCTAACTGGAGATTCTAGGATTTCTGATGTTAATGATGTAGTGAGTAAGGAAAATATTCAGAAATCCCCAGCGGAGTCGCCATTATGTTGGGGTTCCCGTGTTTTGGCCAGATTGGCAAGACCAAAAGACGAGACAACATCAGAACCACTTTCAGACCTTAGGATCTAGCCCTCCTAGGTCGAGAGAGTGATCTCTCTATACGAGTCAAAGTGTATGTCTTTGAAGCTCTAAGTTATGATTTTAGGCTAGTTATATGCACAGGGTTTGTTTATTTGGTTAAGATTTTGGTTGTTGGGAATCAGGAAGGAAGGGTTCATCATGAGACAGGACTGAGCAAAGAAGAATTTAGGCAAAGGAGAGATAATCCAGAGAAAACCAAGTCCATTGGGTAATGGAGTCAAGAAAGGATTTAATTGCTATCAATATGAAAGCTTTCAGTTGGGCTAGTCATCTAAAGCCTTGGATCCTAAAGTGATAGGGTGGTATGGGACATTAAGGACCGAGTGTGAAGGAGGGAGAACCAACTAATCCCATCTATAGATCAGGTCATAGGTCATTTAACTCTAGACCTGCTTGGACAAAATCAGAGGCAGCACAAGGGAACTTGGAAAGGCTTAATCAGAATGGAAAGATCCTAGTGAGGCAGATACAGGGTTCTAGACCTCCCGGTGTTCTCAACACATTTCATTAAATCCTGACAAGAACATATAAAAACAGATTTCATTAATTCATAAATCAGCTAGTAGGCAACAACATCTACTACACTGGTTAAATCAATCGAAATCAATCTCTAGATATACACATTAAGCAGAAAACATAAAGGGCTGGGAGAGGAGCAACATAAGGCAGCTAACAAGGGTGAATCTTATGCCAAATTTCTGATGCGAGCCAGATGAAATGAAATGTAATGGAAATAAACACAGAGATAGAAAAACATCACCGCAGCTTTAGATCAGGATCCAATGAAATGTGCTTATCATATTAAACATCAACACCAATAAGGTACAACATAGCCAATAGCTTGGTCATTAAGTCTGAATACATCTTCCTCAGCCTATCTTGCAATTATACACATAGAAATTATCTCAAGAGAAACTGCTTGCACTTCTCTGTCGTCTCATCAACAACCTTTACAACAATTTTCTCATAGTTTTTATAACTGAAAAAGAGCAGAGGAAGTAGGTAGAACACTAAATATAACATTAAACTCAGAAAAGAAGGAGAGGGCTGAAGCCCATTCTGTTTTAAACTCTGAGCATTAATTTTTGGCACTCTTTGGAGAAAAGAATGGTCTTCGTCAGGCTTCATTAATTCCAGGTATGTCTCTGATGCATTCTGGTTTGCTGTATTTTGTAGTACCTTTGGTGAATAAACAAAATGGCAATAAAAAAGGGAATGATCTGCCATACTTTAGCAACAAATTCTATGATATCCTTGGACTGCGTTCTGGGCGGAGATCTCCTCTGGAGCACGGTATGGAATAAAAATCATATGGGAAACTCGTCCTTTCTGGGAGGAAAAAATTCTACTGATGTAGAGAAACCTGTCATATATTAATTTCCACGCCTCTGTCAGTAAAAACTTTGCCGCTTTATCCATATTGCGTATTTATGGAGGCGTGTCCGCCTTTTGTACCCTGCGGAACATGCAACTGGACTGAGAAGAACAATGCAATGGAAGGGTGGATGAAATGATAGCGCAGCGGCGGAATGGTGGTTTTTCACTAAAAATGGTGACAAAATGCAATGAAACAGAGGAAACTATGAGTAATAGGGTTTGGTGGTGGAATGTAGTGCTGACCGTTAGATCATGGTTAGGGGACAAAGATCGACGACAGAGATCGAGTGGCAGAGTGATATATGAAATTGGGGGGAACAACAGTGAAATATAAGACTTTAGTGTAAAGTCTTGAACCTTGGATTTCGAACAAAATACAAAGGAAAGCGAAGGAAACGTAGTGAAATGCGTGGACGCAGACGTACGAGGTGGGACCCAGCTGGAGGCGGAGGGCGATTTGCTTTGAACCGTTAGATCTTAAACCCAACGGTCGGTCAAGATTTAGTCGGAGAATCGCAATCGCGATGGACGAGAGGGACGCACACTTATAACTTCCGATTGTGATCGAGGAAGGAGAAGCGATTGGGAAGTGCGACGACGGTTGGATTCGCACGGGAATCGATGGTGGAGATGCGGATCGGGGGATCGCAATTGACGAGGACACAAAGGAACGACGCTAACAAACTTTTGATTGCGATGAGCGTGGACAAGTGATAGCCGTTGGATTAGACAAGGGGATCAACGGCTGGGATGATATCAGGAGATGGCGTGATCGGGGATCGGAAGACAGGACTTGCGATATTGCGTGAGCCATCCGATCTGTATGGTAGATCAACAGTGGATATCAATTCGCGGGACTAGTTAACCAAACAATCGCATCAGAGTTTTCATGATGTTACAAAGGATTTTAGCGCTCCGCTTGGTCTTTTCCGATGCGATTAGCGCTTAAAGCTTAAGCGCTTGGACTTTGGGTGATGGGCATATGTGGGGAAGTGGTTAGGGCTAACGGGAAAAGGGGCTAAGCCCTATTATAAGGTTTAAAGTGGGTTTTGAGACCATTTCAATGGATTTTAGAGCCATAAGAGGGTAACGATAGGGAGATAGAGGGGAAATTTGAGGAAACCGAGGGGAAAAGGTGGGATTTCATGGGGATTTTGGGAATATTTTGGAGAGTAAGGGGGGATTTAGGGGGAACAAAAGGGGACTTTTGGAAAAAGGGAAAAAATATAAAGTGGGGGAATTCTGCAGAGATACAAGGGGCGAAATAAGGCCTTTTGAGCAAAACTTTATTTGTTCGGCGAGCTTATTGACCTCATGACGACGGGGAAATAGAAAAAAGGCGGGGAATTATGAAACGGGCTTCAAGGATGATGTGTTTCGGGAAGGAAATCACATTCTTGAGCTCAAAAAAATTTAGCTATGTTTGCTTGTAAAAAATTTATAGGTGGGCCTAGCAAGCTCAAGATGATAGAAGTGATGAATCGGACGGACGTCTGCTTGAAAAGACCACTCGGCTCAAGGCTGAAACTATAATTGCCTCTCTCGGTAAAGAATATTCCCTCCTATGTCCAGATCAAGCGGCGGTTACCTTTCCAAATAGACTATGCTAAGTTGTAGAGTGCATGCTGCGGTTGATGCCTTTGTTACAACGCCTACTTGAGTATTTGACATCTCGAAGAATGCTACAATGATCTACCAATACTTTCCGTTACGCATCTTCACCTGCGCCAACACGGAGTCTGCGAAGTAGAAAGATAGCTCTTCCACAACCTCATTGCCACCTCCTCCATCGTAACAACTACTAGCCTCTCTAGAAAAAAGCGTTAACTCATGTTTTTGGCCCATGTGGCCTTTGCTTTATTTTTTGTAATTTAAATTGAAAATTGCATTTCACCTTTGGAAATTTACTTTCGGTTCAAAATTTGTTTCATTTTTAGTTAGAAATGAATTGTTAAGACCACCACAGCCAAGATGATGAGATGCGTTCTACTTCATCATCAATTTTGTTTTGACTAGGACTTTAAACAACATACGGGCATGCGAAAAAGATATTTTCTCAAAATATCTTTCCACATACGGAACCATAGCTATAAAAACATAAAGGAAACACTAATACGAGTTCGAATTTTGAAAAAGCCCTGATCAACTAAAACGGCTACGTATGAGTATTTTGTATGAACTTAATAGTTTTTGTTAAAGATCACATTGGGATTAGTGAATGTAAAGATTTTGTCACAAAGGGGATTCCACATGAAGTGTTTCACGGTTGTAATCTTTCCTATATCTGTTATTGTTTTAAATGAATGTTAATTTCATCTTCATCCATATTTCTTCCCAACATCTCAAATGTTCTAGAATGCGAGTGCTTCATGTTTAGATGTGAATTTATCACAATTGATACTCATATACGATTCATTTTTAGCGCTTTAAATATGGCTTAGGCATGATACTCTACCCATTTTAAATCTCATTTCCGCTATTCTTCTAATACAAACTATAATGGATTCTTATCTTGGAATAAGCCCATTTGCGGTTAATATCTCATTTCACATTCTTGCCATAGTTTTCAATATCAACAGACTTGATAGCGTATTCATTTTATAGTGGTCCTCTTGACAACATTATGATTTATAGTTGTCACGACGCATTCTTGTTTGATCTCATACTCATCCTCTGTAGTTTTCTTAAATGTTGTGTTTATTATTAAGGTCTCGGTCTACTCTTTTAAAAACTTTCACCGGTTGTTAGTAGGAAGCCTAATATTATTATTACAAATAGTTTAGTAAAAGTTCCTTCCGTTTTAAGATGTCTAGTATGAGATCTTTTACAACTCGGGGTTGTCTCTCGGAGTTACAACACAAGGCACTCCACATGCGCTTGCCTCGGTTCATCAGCGATAAAATTCTCTTGCGAAGTGTGCTACCCCGGATGTGAGTGGGTTTTCCAAGGTTCTCACCAGGGCAAGAAAAATCCATGGCCCACCCACTCCCGCTTACTATCGACGCCTACACGATCAGAAGTTTGAGTAGTAGAAACGGAGGAGTTTGAGAAACCAAAGGGTTTCATTTACCACCCATATCACGCGGGTCATATGATCTGAAAGAATCATCCCCGTGCATTGCAAATGGGCCAAATTAAAATGGAATTACTAGCATGGAATGCCACAGAAAGATCGAATCAAGAAGCTGGTACAACAAGGACGGAGAGAACAACGCTAGAAGAAACAAGCCCCGTCAAGGGAACGAGGATGATCTAATTTTAGAGGGAAGAATCGACACGCTAGGAGGAGCCTCATCTTCCAAAGCCAAGAAACCAGGACGGATACGGGTAGTAGTCTCTCTAAATAGCAACGAACGAAGAGACAAAGAGGCTAAAGCACAAGAAGCCAAGGAGAAGGAAAAAGAAGAACTCAAAAGGACCCAAGATTCCTAGCACAATATAAAGAGGAGGATAAGCAGAAAGAAACAACTAAGGGAAGAGCGAGAAAAGGCCACGGGAAAAATGAGAGGAAGAGGAGCAAAAGAGGAAAGAAGAGGAAGAGCGAAAAGAAGGCTAAACATAAGCTAAAGGAAGAAGCGGGGAGAAGGCGGTGAGCGCCGGCCAAAGAAGAGTAGGACAGAGAAATTTGAAGAAAGAAGGAAGAAGAAGAAAGTCAGTCCTTTGGGGAATATCCCTCCATGGAAGTAGGGGGAAGCGAAATCCACTCCTAGGGAACGGGGGGGGAACGAACGGAAATTTGCCACACATTGATGTACCTCGAACTAACCCTTATGACAAATGTGCGTTTTCATCTCTCGGGGAAATTGGCACCTTCGAGGAAAAAAGAAGATGAAGTCTTGGATCTAACAAGGCTAACCTATAGCAGTTCACACACGAATCGGGCAAGAGAAAGAGAAGATGTCTAGCGCGGAACCTGCCGCACACTCTCAACCACAACGGAAAAGGACTATAGTCTTGGATACTAGGACTAATCCAATCATGATTTCATCGGTTAGTCTTGCATTTGCGGTGGCCACGAAGAAATGTTAGCGGGATGACGAGAGAGATTCTCCTCTTTACAAAAAAATGTTTGCAAATTTACGAAGCGAGCCGGCTCGGGCGGAACGAGGAAGAGGGGCTAGAGGAAGAAATTCGGAGGCTACATTTCCCGCAACCGCCCAAGCCAACGTATTTCCATTCACCATTAAAGGGCGTTAGGCACTCTGAAGCCACCATGAAAACAGTGTATGAAGAGATGTTCACAATAAAGCAGACGATCGCTCCATTGCGAAAGCACAAGTGGAAACAAAGGAGGGTAACACAACTAAAGGATGCCTCCAGCTCATACTGGATAATATGCTAGAATGGTCAAACATATACCCATGACTCTACACCTTCCCCAGGAAGGACGGGTGCACCGAATGACAAGGTTCAAATTCAAATAAATATACAATCCAAAGATAAGGCTGGTCAAAGATCTAGAGAAAGTAATGTATGCATAATTCACCGCATTCTTTCTCAGGTACATTGGACGCGAAAATGAGAGAAGAGGTTGCTCGGGACATTCAAACATTCTTGCAACCTATGAAATATATGACGATTGCCTCTTAGGATCTTTCGGCCTCACGGGAAAATCTCATTCGGTTCTTTGTCACTCGGTCAAAATCTACACTAAATTTGCTTTGCTATCCAATCGGATCGCGATGAAGGCGCCGGCTTGATCCCGGATGTTCTTGGTACTTCCATAGACTAAAGAAGATACTCCCAGGGTAGCTTCCGGTTCTTAAAAGATTATCAAGCATGGAAAATGTATCTCAAAGATCAGCAACAAGTAGACGTACCGAGACCTTGCAATCACACGGTCGCTGACCAAGGAAAAGGCACAAGAGTCGCGGGTCGCAACGGGCGAAATCGCGGGTCGCAACGGACGGGGGTCATAGGTCGCATCGGGAGTTGGAATTCGCGGAAGTCTAAAATGTCTCGGAGTCGCAGGTCAGTCCAGCCGATCGGGGATGTGAAGAGTCGGGGACACCTAGGCGTCAATTTTTTTCTATAAATGCTTCCTCAGGGTAATAGCGATATTTTTTGGGCTCTAAAGGAGAGAATTGTATAGCATTGAATGCATGTTTGCGAGAATGAATACAAACAAATTTTCGATTCCTTGTGGATGCGATGAGGACTCATGTGTTAACATTATGAATATTTTGTCTCATATATTGGCTATATTTTATGATTAAGCGATACGTGTTTTACGCTTATGTCATTTATTCGTTTAAGCTCCCTTGATGTGTTAATGATATGGGGAAATATTTAATTGAGAAATGTTGCCAACTTTGTTATTAACTTTATCTTATCTTTCGGAAAACGCTCGGAATTGAAAGGGTGTTTTGACCATGAAAACTATTTCTTGGTTTGGACAACTTTACAAGAATGACCCTAATGATGTGTTGCTAGCAACATTTCCTTTAGTACATGCTTTAACTCGCTTTACTATTTGTAATGTTTTATGTTCATTGAAACTCATCGACCATTTTGTCTTGTATTTTTGAGTAACTATGTATTCATAGGTCTATAGTGATCGTTCTCTGTCAGAAAAAGGAATATTCGGCGGTAGTACGACTACACACGGACGGGATCCCTAATACAAACAATTTTAGAGTCTAATTGGGACTTTATACAAGGAGATCCCCTGCGGTAGTGAGATATTTCTTCTGTTAACGGAGAGGAGTAGCAAGTTTCAAATTGTCACCTCTGAGATACCTTTTGCTATGTCACAGGATACCTTTGTATTCCTTCAAAGAGCATGCCAAGATGATTTTGAAGTGCACTACAAGGTGGAGTCCTTCAGGCATTTTGGGTTGAGAAAATAGTGGCAGTCTTGCGAAGTATTTAAGCCCCTTGCTTCGACGGGATGTCGGGAAATACATCAGTCACACTTGCTTGCCTACGCCATTTCCAAAGTGACCATGTCAAAGCAAGGCATCTATACTTTGCTACCTACCCTCATCGACCTTGGGAATCCATCTCCATGGATTACATGTTGGGCCTTCCTTCTACTAAGCATGGAAAGCATTGTTTTTCGACGTCGTCTTGAATTCTTGAAGATGGCCATTATGGTGGCATCGAGAATAATATGAACAACAAATCCCTTGCTAAATATTCTTTGAACGAGTGGAGTACACTTTGGGATCCCACAATCTATCATCCCGGATTGGGACAACGGGTTCCTCGGTACATTACATTCGGCCTCTGAGTCAATGATGTACACCAAGCTCACCAAGTCCACAACTTTCCATCCCCAAACGTGGCGTAGATGGAAGTCATCAACGGTATGATCGTACATATTCGCATGTAAAACAAGACATCCTTATTTCTTTTCAATTATTAATTTTACCAATTAGATCACTTATATTTAGAACACAAAATGAACAATGATGGAATATATATTTTTATTAATTTCTTCTTTCCAATAAGTAAAGAACAATAATGATATAGGGCTCCAACCCTAGATGAAGACTCCAATCTTCCGGGCTCAGCACCTTGTGTTCCAAGCACCAACTTGGTCTTTCAGAAACCAACCTTGTCAATTTGAGGCACCAACCTCTAGGGCTCCAACCCTATCTCTGATGAGGCTTCGACTTAGTTTGTTGAGAATCTAATCCTATAAGGCTCTACCCCTATCTTCAGGCACAGAGCCTTGTCTCTATGAGCTCCAACCTCTTGGGCTCCAACCCTCGGCTTCATTTCGTTAAAATATGTTTAGTAGTATTCACGGCTCCCAATGTCTTCTTCAATAGACCTGTCAATATTCAACAATGTCTTCACCAAATTACTTTATCAGTGACAACCTTGTCTTTTGAAGGTTTCACCACTACTTTCATATTACCCAAGCTAGATCTCAAGCTCATGTCCTTGAGGACTTCCATCAATGCATTATGAGGTCTCCCTTGAGCTTTCTCCAAGGCAACTACTAGCTCCAACTAGATGTCCTCGAGATACTCTTTAGGTCTGCTTTAACAAAAAGGCTTCCAAGCCTACTTCAACGATTACCAAAAATACCTAAGGAATTCTTGAAAGGCCGATTCACGAGTAGCTTAAGATCTTGTCCAAAATAGCCTTTAAAATTTTTCTCCAAATTCACTCAAAATATGATTCAAGGTAAGTGAATAAGTATTCCAAAGAATCTGATCCAAGGAGGGTCACTAGAAGGACTTATTGCCAGAAATTATCAGGGTAACGAAAAAGTCGATTTCTAAAATGCTTATAGAAGATACTCAGAGGAAGACTGACTCCACGAGTTCTCTAAGTACGCTCAACTTGTAGTCCAAATAAATCTTCCGGATTTCTTCACTAGATACCTACTTCAAATGCACTCTTAAAATTTTGTTCCAAATACTTCAATAGTGTCTTCAAAAGATGCTCAAAACTTTCTTGCTTTAAATTCCCAAGCTGACATCTGACTATTATACCTGAATCTTATTTAGCAAGAATGCTCAATATATCTACAAAGTAGCTGCGATGATGTCTTCAAAAATGAGTGTGGTTTCTAAACTTCTATTTAAGAGAATTTGCTCCAAAATTTGAGTTTTCTACTTAGAAATGTCTATTCCGAATTTTGAAAACAACCATGAGTGCTAGGTCGAGTCTGGAAACTTCCCATGATCAGAAACTTAAATTCGAGGTGAGGAGGCTTGTCTCCACGGGACACACGCCTCACGGTTTTAGAAGCATCTGCTCCATAATGTAGTCACTATTCCAATATCTTCACTTTATCAACTCTTAAAGGATAACCCAATCACAAAAATTATCCCAAACATTAAACTTTTATGTCCACTTGGCCTCCACGTAATTTACTTGTCTTTTCTCTAAAATGATCATGAAATTTTGATGCTAAAAATGAAGCTTTCAACGTCAATTTATAATAGGTTTCGACCCTTAATGAAGAGACACGTCTCATGGAGAAATTTGACATGAATAGTTTGTGTATAGGTCGGCTAGCTACTAGGATTAATTTCCTTAATTTAAATCAATATCTTTCAAACCACTTGGAGTTTAGGCTGAGTAATAGCTCGTTGGAAAGACAAAATTATGCTCTTCAGATGGTGTAGGTTTCATTAAGGAATTTTGCCTCTAAGGTAGCATTTTTTTTATTTTTATTTTTATGTGACTAATTATTTGTAGTACGAAATGGAGGTAGGCCAATGCCTTTGAGTGTAGGGCTTCTTTTATGGTTTATTTCTTCGTTGATTTTCTTCATAATCATGTCCTAGACTTCCTTCAACATAGGGTCACCATAATCTTTTCCTTTCCTTCTTCAACATAGGGTCAATATGTCGGTTTTCCTTAATACGGTGTAGAGATATTTCATCGATCAAATGCGGCATCGTTATGTAGTCTTCATCATAAGGACATCAAGCTTCAAATCATTGGAGATTTTTCTGTCATCATCAATTATCGGAGGTAGGACATGTAATGTAGTGTTATCTATAAGTCATTGGAGGTAGGACACGTCATCATGTGTATGTATTCTAGTCCTTCATCCAAGTGCGGTGATATGGTAGTTTTACATCATGATCATCAAGATACATGATTGACACTTGATTTGTGTCTTGACATCTTAAACAAGAGTTGTATTCATTTGTAATCATCCTCTAGCATCTTCTGAGAATGTGCCATCTTGACCTTAGGCATCGAGTTGACATCAACTATTGACATCAATGACAACTAGATTAATAATCTCCCCTTTTTATTTATGAAAATATTCTTTCCCTTTGACATTCTCTCCCCCTTTGACATCAATGGCAAGCGGGGTGCCGATGTACTCCCATGACAAGTTGTTTCTTTTCTTCATGAATAGTAAGTAGTTCTTCATAGGTATGTTACTTCCCCTGTCATGGTGCTCTTTCTTTAAAGCAATGTGGTCCATGATATGTTTGCATTTATTCATGTGATGAACCAACTCCCCACCGCATAACCTCCTCCATCTTGAAAGATTTTTTGCCTTGTGATCGGGTGGAAGAAGTCAATATTGGAATCATGTTCTTCAGTAGACCCCTCACGAAGATGATCTATCAAAGGATGAATTTCCATGGGTGACTCATCAAATATTTCATAGGGCCCATTCACCGAGATAACTTACGGAATATCAATGATGACTTTATCAAGTCAACAACATGTGTTCTTGTTGGAGTGTTCAAGATACTTCCGGATTCAACTTGCTTCCTTCTCCATATGTGTAACTTTATTATACGAAGCGAGGGTTTCATGGTTTTAACTTGTTTAGGAACCCAATTCAAGTTAAATCACGTGCCATATGTCCAATGTTATGGAAATTGAAGTACTCTATCTTATTCATAAATGAGAGATCATGACTTATTCTTGCAAATTTTCTTCTGAAGTGTGAGGACCATTATATTTTTCCTTGTGGTATGCCCACAATCCTTTACCATGTGCCCAAAATTTGTACCGCAAGAATAACAATAACCAAATATATGTCTTTTGTACCTGGAGGATGGAGATTGCCTTGATGTACTTCTAAAATAATTGTCTTGGGATCCTTTTGCTCAAATTTATTGCCTTTAGCATTCTTGACACCATCAACATATCTTCTTGGAGTAGGGTTTCTTCAGTAATAAATGCTTGACTCTTCTTCTTGCCTTCTTTGGAACTTGGGGCAAAAATATTTCTTCCAATATTTTTCACATCCTTGTTGTTTGAAGCATTAGGTATTGCATCATTCTTATTTCCAAGATTCACCTACACCCAACAAGACTAGATTTACCAAGAGGAGATCTTTGATGACTCAAGATGTCATCTAGGGTTTGGGAGCTCTTTGAGCTCTTGTTCGGATTATCAACTTCCTTTTTAAAGGATATCAATTTCTTCTTTCATTTTCTTGCATTATTCATCATTCTTTGATAGATTGATCTCCATTTCTTCCTTCATCTTGGTTGCTTCACATGATTGGGCCTTTAGAAGATTGATGTCTAATTTTAGTTTGAAGATTTATTCCATCCTTTTCTTCTAGTTGGCATATCATGGTGTTTCTCTCCTTTTTTGCTTCATTAACTTGTCCTTCTATGAATGCCAAAGTTTCCATCACCTTCTCGACTCCTTGTGCTTGTTTCCTTGATTCTTCTAGTTGAGATCTAAGAGAGGAGACCTCTTCCTTGTATTGACCAATCTCTGCTTCAAGATTGTTCAAGCTCTTAAGTCTTTGTTCAAGGTGGCTTGACAAAGTTTCTTCCCTTTTCTTTGCCTTATCCAATTGATTTTTCATAGATATGACTTCTTCATGATGCTTTCTTTTATTTTGATGAAATTCCTCTTTAAGTTTGGCGAGCTCCTCATCTCTTTCTTGTACTTGAAGCTTGACAAAGTCAACTTCCTTCCTTGTCTTGCCTTGGTTACCATCTTGCGCTTTCTTCTTAAGTTCCTCATTTTCATTTTTCAAATTGTTAATCTCTTCCATGGAAGCCATAATTTTATTCAAGAGATCTTCTTTAAAGTCTTCTTTGTTCTCTTCATCTTCTAGGTTTTCTTTAGCCTTGTTGTCATCTCTCTTATCTTCAGCTTCCTGACGGATTCTGGACTTCTTTCTTTTTTTCGATCATCTTCTTGACTAGAGATCATTGCCAATGCTCCTTTTGAGTGAATATCACGAAGTTTGTCCCATATGACTTTTGCTGATGAACATTTTTCAATTTTGGCCTTCACAGAATTTGGTAAACCATTCAAACTTGCTTTCATTGCTCTTGTATTATACTCCTTGGATTCTTCATTCATCGTGTCATTAGTAATCATTGATTTCCAAACTTCAATTCCTCGAGTCTTCAAGAAATTCCTCATTCTTGCCACCCATATATCAAAATTTCCATTGAATAATGGAGCCTTCGCAAATTGATTTACTTCAATTTCAATGTTTGAGGAAGACACATCTTTAGGAGGATTGAAGACTTTCTTCCTTGGCTTTGCCATTTGTGTTCTAATGATCAACCTTCAAGTTGTTAGGCTTTGAGTGAAGGTAATGGCTCTGATACCAATTGTTGGAAATACTGAGAGGGGGGTGAATAAGTATTTCTTTTCAATTGTTAATTTTACCAGTTAGATCACCTATATCTAGAACACAAATGAACAATAAGAATAAATTCTTTTATTAATTTCTTCTTTACAATAAATCAAATACAATATATGTAGGGCTCCAACCCTAGATAAAGACACCAATCTTCAATCTCCCAGGCTCCAACCTGTATTTTCCAAGCATCGGCTTGGACTTCCAAGGCTCCAACCTTGTCAATTCTGAGGCACCAACCTCAAGGGCTCCAACCCTATATCTGGTACAGGCTCCAACCTGGTCTCTTGAGGACTCCTATCCTCTAGGGCTCCAACCCTATATTTCAAGGCACCAACCTTGTCTCTATGAGGCTCCAACCTCCTACTTCAATTCATCAAGATATATTTGGTTATACTTCATGGCTCCCAATGTCTTCTTCAATGAGCCTTGTCAATATTCACTTAGTCTTCATTGTAGTCTCCACATTACGTCATCAATGAAAACCTTTTCTTCTTAGAAGGTGTCACCACTGCTCTTCATCGTACCCAAACAATTTCTCCAAGTTACCTCATGATGACATCAATGCATCAATAATATCTCCAATACCTTCACAGTGTCTTCAATAGGTAGCCCAAGCTCTACACCTGCTTTAAGCCTCTTCAAGGGCTTCTTCAAGAACTCTCGAAGGGAGTCTTCACAAGGTGCTCCAAGAGTGTCTTCACACAGTGCTCCAAATGGCCTACTCCTCAAGGTTGTCTTCACAAAATGTCTTCAATATGTTGCCCAAGTTTGCACTTATCAACATGTCAAATCTACACACTAGACTTCAAGAGACCTCAAAAAATACTAGAGATTCTCCAAGAATCAATGCTCCTTCAATAACTCCTTCAATATTTCTTCAATAAGTCTCCATAAGTCTTCTAAATGTGACCCCAAAATCTGTCACAATTCTGCCTCAGGACTGCTCCAGATATGATTCCCAAAACCACCGTTCAAGCCTTGACCAATGACTAGTATTAATGCTGGAAAAAGCCACACCAGAAACTTCACACTTTCCTTATTATGCTCCACAAATTCTAGCTATAATGGTGTCTGTCCAAGATTCTCCACGAAATCACAGGGTTGTGTCTCTTATGTGACTAGTCCAAAATCTTTACTTTGTTTTAGGATTGTTCTTGCTGCAATATAAGTCTGGTCCTAGTTAGGGCTTGTAACTAACTGATGCAACCCCTTATCCTACCTTCCAGACTTCCTCCAAGGCTGCGGTCTTTTTTTCCCTTGCTTCTTGTGTTTAGGGCTACCTTCTAGGATGAATTTAGGCTTATATTAGGTTTGTCAGCCTTTTCCAAACTACCCAGAACTCCTCTAGATTTCTGCAGTCTGCTACAGCAATCCTTAACACCTTTTTTCTATACCACAGATCCAAGTTTCTTAGTTTGACAGTGTAGTAGCAACAGATCTGAATACAAAAATTGCCCAAAACAGTCTATGTCTTTTATCTTCCTCAACCCCTTTCACACTTCTGTGTTTTCCTGATTTCTGTGTTTTTTTCACCGAAATTCTTGACCCAAAGGAGGGAGTACAAACCTATATATACATATTTTCTATTGGAATGAGGGGATGTGACTTTTTGGAGGGAGGCTGACTTGAGAGAGAAAGTGTAGTTCGGCTCACTGCTAAATATAATTTCCTTAACTTAAAAAAAATCAATATCTTTCAAACCGCTTGGAATTTCGGGCTGAGTAATAGCTCGTTGGAAAGGAAAAATTATGCTCTTCAAGATGGTGTAGGCCCCATGTTGAAATATTGCCTCTAAGGTTGGAAAAAATAATTTTCTTTGTGATTGTCCTTAAGTTATTTAGTGTAGAAAAATTATAAGGACAGTATGGCTTCTTTGTTTGGCTTCTCCATTGTTTTTCTTCTCCATTATTTGGCTTCTTCATCATCATAGGAACATGTAAGACATCCTTTTCATCGTGATAGTTTCCAGCAATGTGTATCATCCATTTCATCACATAATTGTGTAGTGATATGATGTTATAGTGCAGCATCATTAGGAGAACTTCAAAATAGTCTTCCAACCTTCAAATGATATCTTCCACGTTATCATCTATTCTTTCAACCTTCATCAAGTGCCATCATCAATTGTGGTCATTCATTTAGTGTATGACATCATCAAGTGTATGACTCCATATGTCATCAAAGGTTAAGGTCTAGATCATCAAGGCATATGCAACATTATAGCTAGTTCAAGGACTTCTTAGGACTTCTTCATTAGTGGTTTGACATCTTCATGGGTTGAACTTTTCATTGATGGCATCCTTAGCACTTAGGGATTGCATGAGGTTCATTGACATCACAAGAATATTTTCCATCTCAGCTATTGACATCAATGACAACCTTGATTAACAGGTTCATACCAATCAACACCACTATCAAACAAATATAAATGAAAGAAATAGTGCGCCAGTGATACGATATTTTTTGAATCCTCAACAAATCAATCCATGCCACAACAAGTAAATTCGAATCACAACCTCTAAATTATAACAAGTCAATTTAACTCCATAAAGCCAATTTAATTCCAGGGATAATTTGAAGAACCCCCCTAAATTTATATATATAATAAATAGGCGAATCCCCATGATACATAGGAAAATGGAAGGCGATTTTATTAATAATATAATATGTATATATAATTTTTTGGCGAATCTCTCACGAGATTATATTATCTTGTAAAATCATGGCGAATCACTAGTACAAATAGCGAATCACTACTGCAAAATGGTGAATCGTTGGCTAGTGGAGTTCGGGGTGTTGGTTCCAATGAAGATATGGTAGTTGAACCAGGAGTAGAAGGAAGAGAAACACCGAGACCAAGCATGGCACATGGTGACTTGTGAGGGAAGTAGTTCTCGTGTAGTTTGGAAAACGTGTTCTTCTAGTTCTGCTAAGCGTAGTGTTGTTGCTCATGCTACTACTAGCACTAATATTGAGGTTGGAGAGAGTTTGAGGAAGCATGGAAGGTAGCAGTGGTGGAGAATTACAAAGAGTACCCCATGATGGGCTCCATTTTTCCCTTTGGTATCTGTGCCTACAAGATCTTCTGTCCATTGAACCAATAATTAACCGTTCAACCAACAATCAACTTGATTGAGTTGATTAGGTACGAGTCAACTTAGACTAATCTTCAAAACTATGCTTTACACTATCCCATATTTATCACACTAATGCTACACAACATTGTGCATTTGCACCCAACTCTCAATAATTCTTTTCCAAGAAAAATCTATAATAAGAAAATTATTTTACTATATTGTTAAGAGGATATTTTCTAAGTTGTTGATATGTTATTTCTATTGTTTTGTGAGTTGGTTGCATAACATATTCCCATGAGCCTATGCCCAGGGTTTCATGGTCAGAAATATGTAAGTTTATACTCATGTGAACCGAATTTTTGCCAAGAATTTGATAGCGTAGACAATTATTTGATTTGAGCAATGAATATTCCATAGGCAAAACGTTGAGCAATGGAACCTTGAGGCAAAAATCCGCAAAGAATCCTCTAGATTCCCTAGAGGCCCATATTTAACAATTTCAAAACATAGTCAACTTTATATTCAAATTTCATGATTTTTCGCAAGGAACGCGTAGCCAGTTTTGTCATTTGACCAACCAGTTTTCAAGCTATCGCCATATTTGGAGGCATATTGATGCTTTTGGCCACTTTGATTATTTTTGTTTTGACAAAAGGATGGATGTATGTTCCAAGTGTTCGTGATATTTGTATGTTGCAATAGGACAATGAGATTTGAACCTTTGTAGGAAATTCTTGTATGTTGCAATAGGACATTGAGATTTGAACCTTTGCAAGAAATTCATCATTTTAGTCGTTGCACAAAAGTCGAGATGATGCAGTGATGAAAGTGGGCCATGTTGACACTTTGACAAAAATTGATTGTGTTTACAGCCATTAGTATCAAAATTTCGAGACGATCGTGATGATGATGATGAATATGACTTGAATCTGAATTTCGAGACGATCGTGATGATGATGTGTATGACTTGAATCTCATCAGCAGATTCAAGAACACCATTTATGCCACTTATGTGTGAAAATCCATTTATGCCACTTTTGTGAGAGATCATTCATTTTTAAAGTTGAAAGAGAACATTTTGTGAATGAGAGTTTTTTATTGGAGAACGTCTCTTGAGCAAAAGAGAGCAAGAGACATGTCACTCTAGATAAGGGTTTAGAGAGAGACATCATATCACTCTTTAGAGAGACATGTCATTCAAACTATTGATATTACTTTCAACCAATTGATTGGTATCATGCCATATGCACTCGGAAGTCACACGGGACTAGTTAAACTCAATCTCTCTCATAATACATTTCAAGGTCCAATTTCATAGTCGTTGGGTGAATTCAGTCTTGCACAAAAGTCGAGATGATGCAGTGATGAAAATGGGCCATGTTGACACTTTGATATAAAGTGGTTGTGTTTACAGCCATTAGTATCATAATTTCATAGAAAGTGGTTGTGTTTATAGCCATTAGTATCATAATTTCATAGAAAGTGGTTGTGTTTACAGCCATTAGCATCAGAATTTCGAGACAATGGTTGTGTTCACAGCCATTAGTATCAGAATTTCATAGAAAGTGGTTGTGTTTACAGCCATTAAAATCAGGATTTCGAGACGATCTCACTGATGATGAGTATGACTTGAATTTGATCAGCGTATTCAAGAAGACCAATTATGCCACATATGTGTGAAAATCCATTTATGCCATTTTTGTACCGAGAAAGGAGGGGAAGGTCAAGCACTTATGACTCCTGACCTGTTGGAGTCGACTGAGACATTTCCAACTTGATCAAGTGACTAACTAAATCAAACTTGGTCAAGTGAGAGGTTCACTCAACCAAGTCAAGCCAAGTCAAATGCTGACTTCCCTTCAACTAAGTCATACACCTGTTTGGTCAAAGGCCAATTCAACAGCCAAGTAAACTAGACACAGTAAGATACTATTACAATCATCTATATCAAGGAGTTTGATGAAGATGTCATCACTCAAATCTTAAGTTGCACAACATTGCAACCATATTTCAACATTCTCCACACGTTATCAAATATAGTTATGATGATGGACCTCCACATGCTCTATCTGCTAATGAAATATCAACTCTCACGGCAAAATCAACACATTTCCATTGTCACAATAAAATATAGTTCTGCCAATTTGTTCTACTTGCAAATAAACAAGTATTCTCCACAGCCAAACTGCTCACGAGTTGTCATTATTGCTTCCTTATATCACGCTTTAGAAGATAAAAGAGATACAACATATTAATTTTATTAAACCAAGAAACAACACCTGTACCAACGGTGAAAACATTACAAATAGTGGATTGCTTAACATCAACCAAACCTATCAGATCTAAATCTGTGCAACATGTCAATCAGAAAACCTCTACTCTACATTACAAGAAACCAATCTTCAAGGTTCCCTGTACATACCTCAAAACTATCTTGGTTGATATCCATAATGCACTATCCTACACATGTAGAAAGATATTTTCCATCATTGGCCATAAAAGAGCAAAGCCTAAATTTGTTTAGCCTTCTCTTAATTTCTAATGCACATCATTTTGATCAAACCATAGACTGCATTCATTATCTAGCAATGATTTTTTTCCAAGGAAATCATTGCAAGGAAAGTTAGAAACCCAT
Organism: Pinus albicaulis; assembly: GCA_034641835.2. Taxonomy (NCBI): domain Eukaryota; kingdom Viridiplantae; phylum Streptophyta; class Pinopsida; order Pinales; family Pinaceae; genus Pinus; species Pinus albicaulis. The sequence goes on from CM076578.1 coordinate 1,901,365,402, forward strand.
GGGATGCTTCCCCACATTTGTGAATGACATCCCTAGTGAAGTTGTTGATGTAGACTAATGCTCGTCACTCAGCAAGATTTGAACTGGGCATCTACTGGCACAAAACTAGTCAAATGCCCAACAACAATAACAACAATTGGTTGACCTAACCCATTGGACTCCATCGAGAAATGATTTTACTATTTAGTATTTTATTTTTATTCTATTTTTTGTACTTGTTTTTCCCCACTGTATTTGATTATGGATTTTCCAAAAGAAGACAAATCAATATCTGTATCCTAGTAACCTAGGGGAGATATATCAAGGTGCCGACCAATTATCCATATACCAACTCCCTGAACGGTTTTGAGTTAGTTTTCACTAATAATTTCAATCCAACCACCATTGGTGTAGAAATGCCTTATAATACTCCATATTAAACCTTCCAAACAAACTTTTAGCAAACTAAGATTGTAACATATACAAAAATCATCAATGTGCTAAATTCAACACCTCATAAATTACGTAGGAGGCCTAAATCCATCATGTCAAACACTGGTGACTGAACACGTCAATTTTTACTTTATGTCAATTTTTACTTTATGAATTGTGTCGACCTCATCATTATCAAAACATAGACAAAAAGACATGCCAAAATGCACATCTCAGATCCACATAGTTAGATCTTTTCATCATCAAATACAAGTAACTACTATAGAGTTTATCCATGAAGTTCACAAGACAGCATAGAAAAAAGATTAAAGGCTACCATCAGAGCATACCACGGCTCCTAAGAAAGCTGCGTAGACAGAGTCAGTCATCAATCTCTGTGGTGCTGCTTGAAATGTCTTTTGTAATGCAAATAAGAGAAAAGAATTATTAACTGTAGATGCCTGATTGCTTTCTTCTGAATGCCCACTTCCAGAATACAGACTGGGCATAGAAGTAGATGTGGTGACAGTTGAAAATTTTAGCTGGCCTCCTGCAACAAGAGCACCCACAAGACTAATAATGCCAACCATTATACCATCACCGTTGTCTACATTATAGAAATTGTTCCTTGCACTCTCTGCACTAATTGAAAAGCTTATCCCGCCTATAGTTCTTCCTGTAAATGCTTCTCTGGCTGAGGACATTTTTTTATTGTCATTGCCTAACAACCTTTTACTGGAACCTTGATCATTCTCACTAGTTTTGAGTCCAATATGTTTAGCCTCATCAGCATCTATTTTATCAGCAATAATACTGTCAACTTGACATTGTGAACCAGAATGGCGCAAATGCCCAACTTGTTTCCCTTCTGTACAAGTAACTCCAATTATGTGAACATTTTCATTTTTCTCTTGGTATGCTGTATCACTGCTACTTGAACTTTCATAAATCATACCATCACCAGCTTCTGCTTCTTTCTTCAACAAGAAAAGAAGCATTTCTATGCCACCACAAGAAATGAAGGTCTCAGCAAACATGGTTGCTCGTGATGTATTTGGTTGTACCACAAGCCTGTAGAGGAGATGCAGTACACGAGCAACCTGTAATATACGATGTAAATACACTGTTAGGCAAATATTATAATGTCCAAAAGTTAGGAATGTCTCTACGACAACATAATATTTTTACAAATGTACTTGAAAGCCTAGGATTAGGTATAGAGATCACTAAATAAATAAGAAAGTAAAACCAAGTATTATAATCGAAGGCTTTGCAATTTAAAAGACTTTACTTAAAAGTAACAAAATTGTGTTTAAGGCCATCATTAACATGGAATGACAATTCGCTCTGTTCTTCTCATTATCAGGATAGATTTTGTACATGCAGGACAATTACTCAACGTTCAGTGTCAAACATAATACTATAAAACATATCTTACATAGACACAGTAATCTCAATCAGTTCATCCTAAGATACTATAATATCGATACTGATAGAAAAATTGTGACAAAAATGTACACTTGACTTTCAGTGTCAAACATTATACAATAAAATAGCTCGCATGGAAATTTGAATCAGTTAACCCTAAGTTTCTATGATACGGATATTGATAAAAAACTGATACAATACCAACGAACACTGCATATAAAAAAAATCTCACTATTGCAATGTCAAAAAATTTCTAGATAGCAATAAACAATGGCAGTTTGATAGGTTTCCTCAAACATGAGGCTACTGACTGACAGGCATGTGCGTGATAAAAACATTCTCACAAAACAGAAGCCCTAGCATATAGGTGGGCATATGGCACATATCAAATCTAAATATATATACAAAGTTGTCTAGTCGTTAAAATCATGATGAGTTTTCATTTATTTGTTGTTTTTGTTTTTCTTTTTATTTTATTTTCTTTACTTTCTTAAGGAGGGGGAATATGACATTGGAATCCATCCTCGTTGTAACCTGTACGAACATTGTCTAGACCACATATAAATCCACACTATGTCCCTTATGGATACAAATCTATGAAGACCAGAAGATATATCCGAGAAGGATCCAAATCAAATATGTATCCATGTGGACCCAAGGAAGAAGGCGGATGTTCTTGACACAGAAGTAGCAAAGCTCCATGTTAACTCTGTTAGCACCGAGAGGGAACAAAAGACTCCAGGTACAAACCTCTCAACTCTTAAGAAATTTACTGTACAATCCAATATGTGTGTAACCTTGTCTTGTATGTCCCTGGTATTCTAAAATTAATTCCCTGGTGCAAACATGATGTTTATGTCCCTGGTATTCTGAAATTAATTCACTGGTGAAAACATGATGTTTTATGCCCCTAGTATTCTGAGATTCATCAATGTAAATAATAAAATATCTAGAAAATGGACAACATAACAGTAGATCATGCCATGTTTTCCAACTTTTAAGGGTGGCTAAAATATTCATAAAGATCAAATAGTTCTCAACAAAATTTAGTCATTCTTGAATCTTAATGCCCCAATGGTAGGTTCCATTTTGTGCCACTTTTAATTGAATAAATTAAAAAACCCAATGTTTCAAAGCCTGGCTATATCAATATGACCCAATTGTTGACATCCACAACTAAAGTTGAACTTCAATGATAGAAGAGACATCAATAATAGAAAGAGTTGAGATAGAGTACCAGTATCTCAAAATAACAAACGGTAATTTTTTGGCCTCAAACAATTCCCAAAAGATATCCTTCAATAAACATCAGGGAACTTATGTGGGCATGACATTTGATTCTGATTCTAGCCATATCACACTCGCATCCTTATTATTAGCGTAAAAGATTAGACAATTAATAGGCAGTTTCTACTTGAGACAACATGATTAAATATATCAAGAACTAATTAGGCCTGGCAACATGGCCCTTTGGACAATTCCACATACAACTAGGGCAAAGTAACCTGGCCCAACAGGTCATAAAACTTGCTCTGAAATTGATATTTGACATCATAAATAATCAGATTAAAAGTATTTCTAGGCCAAATGCCTTCTCTTACAAAGTACACTATTGCACCGACTCAACAACAAAAGAGATCAATACACAAAATGTTTCAGAAGCCTATGACCTAATATATACATGCTAGGTAAAGGTTAAAACATTACAAGGAATGACTCCAGGACTAACATTAGCTTGCCCACCATACATCAGATCTCTGCATGCAATGTTGCCATGTGGCAATGGACAGTAGCAAGGTTGGCACTGAGGTATGAATTCGTGTCCGCTATGATTGAGCATGTAGATGCCTCTACTTGAGGCATGCATGCATATAGAACCATAGAACCATAGATCCATCGAACCATTTCGATAAGTTGTTGGGTGAGTAATTTCCAAGCCAAGGCCCATATCCAATTTAGCAAACCATTGCATCATAAACTCAGTGGCCTTCCTTAAATTATGCTTCGCAAATGGATAACAAGGAGAATCAAAATGCATACATTCAATACTACAATTAATAGACTACTTCATATGATTAAATATTTTTATCCTCATTGAGACACACCACCTACGAAGCACTCAATCACTACCTATTCAACTTCTGCCTCAAGCCACTCAAAATTGGCAGCCAAAGGATTTGTTTAGTTGCCTCATATGCAAACTGCAGTTAGCAAGAACATTCTTGTTTATAAAGGCCCGCATTGCCACCTTCGATGAAAAAGTAGTTAAAGAGATGTGCCAAATCCTTAGCCTTTCTACTGCTATAAATATGTAGAGAGTCACTACAAAAATGAACTCAACCGGTTTAGTTTGACAATTCACCTAATCTATCACCATCAGTAAGGTTCTCCTTACAATTGATGCATCCACCATTTCACCCTGCAACTCCAATACCATCTAGGCTACTAAAAATTGGTCTCTTATGAATGGGATTGAACATGTATGTATTTTCCATATTATGTTACAATCTTATGAATATATATATATATATATATATATATATATATATATATATAACAAAGAAAATGTGGCTTAGGTTGAATGGTAAAAATTTCTCTTTGCGAAGGGGAAGATGCAGGTTCAATCCCCGCTACCCGCCTATAGTATAAATATTGCTATCCCCAAGACCATACTGAGTAGTATCCCTATGTGATATATCTATTAACACACATATGTATATATTGTCTTTCACTAAAATATGGGATAATATCCCTATATCTGGTATCGATTGATACTTGGTACAGTTGCAATCATGCTGCATGCAACTACATGGAGATTCCCACATAATAAATCTTTGCAGAAAACTATCTACACCCATTTATCTTCAACCATTGAGTCAAGGGCACAAATATGCATGCAGTCCTAAAATGGGCAGATACGAATGAAGCTCGGCCAATACAATTTATGTAAGAATATGCAGTGAGAAAGTTACAACCAACAATTCTCTGCTACCTATGCTCCAATATAGTAAATCCAAAAAACATTGTGACAAATCCAGCTTTAGTGAATTCCAAGCTTCAAATTATGTGTTGAATCTTGTAGCTATGGTCAATCTTCATAATGTTTCATTTGTACTTCTAATATTGAAATATGAATTATAATTGTAAGACAAAAAATTATTTGAGGCATGTTCTTCATGTTTGCCCTATTAGGTACGAGTCAAAGGACTGAGTTGATTAGGTACGAGACAAAAAATTAGTATAACAAGGTTCCTTTGTGCAGGAATTTTTTAGCAAATGTCTCCTAGGCAAATCTTAAAGGACCTCGGTCTCACTAAATACCTGCATAGCCTGCATGTGCAAATGAAGGATCTCGAGCTCAACTGCCAAGTGTTTTGCAGACAGTAGAGGAAATAAAAGGCCAATGTAGGGGTTGACATAGTCCAAAGTCAAAAACAGCATGTTGAAAGATTGGAACAAACAGTGATCAGGTTCTGACCGGAATACTTGTGACAGGTCTAGGCTAATCATAGAAGAGGAGTGACCCACAGACAGCAATTCTGTGGAACTAGTAGCTACCAGCCTTGATCTTAGCCATGCATTTCCACATAAAGCCAACATTTCCTGAATATATTTTTGCCCTCCTGACTGCGAGGCCAAAAGGCATGAAATGTCGCACTTCTCTGTTTATGGTTTGTTGTTAAAGTCTCCTAAGGTTTACCTTGGAACATTAAAAAATTCTAAAGGAAGTGGGAGGTTTTGGGGTAGAAAAGTCGACAAAGCAACTCTAAAACTCTGTTTTGTAAATACTATTAGCCTACAGGCATAGATGGAACCTTGTAATTATCTTGCCTGTAATATAATCTTATTTTTGTTTAAAATGGGAAAAAATTCAAAGATAGAACCACTCAAGAAGCAGCTCTCCTCTGTTCATTCTTCCACTGGATGCTCATATGATTTTTGTACTATGACATATGTATCTTTCTTTACTTGGCCAAACCTGTTCTTAGTCCTTTTCTTTAACTGCTTGCATTAACTTCAAGCTGACCTCGTGCGCTCAATCAAAATTCAAATAGAATTTGCATACTGGTAGCAAAACAATTTTAAGGCAACTTTAGACAGACTGATATACGTGATTAAATAAATTAAGACAGGTTTTACAAAATAAATTAAAAGACATTTCTTAAAAGATGATTTTGAACATGCACATTTCAAAATAAATTAACTTGACATAGCTAGAAGAGAGTAAATTAAAATAAGGCTAACGAAACTTCTTAAAGTAACTCACATAGTACTGCAAGAAAGCTTTATAATGTGAACCAATTGATCAAACATTAGTTGACCTTAAACTTCTAAAGTAAACAGGAACTGATGCAGTGTTAAATGGCCAAACTTCTTACTTAACTCAACACAAACAAAACCTAAGCATTATAAAATTGGTCAGTTATTGCCATTAACCTTCACAGAAACCCTTGGACACAACAAGAACTCCATTCAGAGCCCGATATCTGAACTTAATTGGAGTAAAATATATTGTAACACATTAATTTCTTAGAGCTCCTGTGGATGTATGTATGTCAGGTAGTGGTTTACTGGTTGAAATAGGGCTTTCCCCCAAATACGACCCTTATTCAAACCGTTCTACAGTAAACAAGAACTGATGCAGTGCTAAATAGCCAAACTTCTTACTTAACACAAACATGGCCTGAGCTTTCTAAACTTGGTCAGTTCCTTCCGTTAAGCTTAACAAAGACCTTGGATGCAAAAAGAAGCATGTATGTCTGTTGGGTGGTGGTTTACTGGTTGAAATAGGGTATCGCCACAATAACGACCTTGTTCAAACCTCAGTGGGCACAAACTCCTGATCTGATCATATGTAGGAGTTCGCTGAGTTCGGTGGTCCCCACGTTAAAATAGCTTTACCATGATAATGCAGAACTAGGGCTGATAGCTCCCCGCATATCAAAAAGAAAAAATACGTCTACCTCACCAAAGAAATAAGACTGAGAATGAATGTGTTTTCTGAATCACTGAAAATAAAATGAATTTACTAAAGTTGAGTGAATTTACAAAATTTGAATGTTATCCTTCACAGCACTCTACACAAATGAACCAAAACTGAAAATTATTGTATTTTTTATAATTGGCAGTGCTCGATGGTGCTTGGAATAATAAGTCACTGGGCATAAACGCGTTGATCCAATAGCTTTAATTTTCTATTCAAAAAGCCGAAGCAACTGGATAGAAAACTTTGGTGGTGAAAATTTGTCTGATTTTGACAGCAAAAATATTTCAAATCCATGATAAAATGGAAATATGGGTGTACCTGGTCATGCCGCTTTAATCTGAAATGAAAGAAGATCGGTGGCAAGAATGCCATTATCGCTAAAAACGCAAATAATCGCACAAATGTCCTGGATGAGAACCTGCGCCTCCTTCTCCGGAACCACTATGAAGAGAAGGACGAGGGTTTAGCCATTAAACCCTTTTCCTCCATCCAATTCTGTCATGAACTTTGGTTTTTAATGCAGCAGTACAAACCCCACATTCGCCAAAATATTCGATTCAATTGTTCTCTGAAAAAAATCGCGGTCTCATTTCTCTTAAGTGCAGGTTGTGGGAGATTGTTCTAAATTCAAGGATAAAAAGTCACTATTCCATTCATTTCTGATAGATCAGCGTATCAGACAGATTGTAATCTACCTCCTTCTCTGAACTTGGTTATTCAATAAAAATAGCGATGGCCACAGTGGCATTTGAACCAGAAGCATATCCAGGCGAATGCCATGGAAATTTGCTCCACAAGAAAAAAATCGGGGCGAATTTCATTTTTCCATGTTATGCGCCCTTTTTTTTGGTGGGCTACTACTTAATAATTAATTATTTTTAAAATATTTATTGGGCTAACTTTATTAAACTATAGAAAATGGGTTTTATGTAAAAAATTCTCCCTATTAAAATTGAAAACCTTAAAATTCGCCTTTGGGCTAAAATTCGCCCCTAAAATTTTCCCCGTTTAATTTCTCTCACCGTATGCTTCCCATTTTCTACCGCGTTCGTCTTGTCACTCCTCTGCGCGTTGTGCTCCTAGCAAATCAGTCCATGCTACAACAAGCAGATTTGAAACACAATATCTAAATTCGAGCCATGAAAAATCGAATTACTTCATAAAGTCAGCTTACTATTTTCTGCCTTTATCATTCTTCTACGTATTGTCCTCTCATGCCCTTAAATGTTGCGTTTTCACTTCTATCAGTCCAACTCTCCTTCCTGGCGAGCGCTGTGTTCATGCTAACGCATCTTCTCATCAAATTTTTAGAGTATAGGGAACCATTCAGTTGCAGACGCGTACCATCGGCTCTTATACCATAGTTAGAGTTGCATACTGCCAATCCGGAGTGCCAACTCTGTTCAACCGGAGTACCAGCTCCAACTTACCACGTAACCCAGCTGCTCCAACACCTGCGTCCAACCTGCAACTCCACCACTCAAATATACAACAAAAACATACATTTATAAATTTGCAGACTCAACGCGCCACAGTATATTTCAATCAACTCTTAATCTGGCAATTCAACCTGCTCTCCTCACTCACAACAAACAATCAAACGAAACAACCTCAACGTAGGAGAGACTCATCCTCCAACTCATCTCCTTTGCTCTGATACCAAATGATGCCAAGATACTGGGTTAAAACAGATCCTAGCATATAAATGAGTACGTGCTTCCTTCTTCAAGAATATTCTCAACTAATTCTTCATCAAAAAAAACATTTGATGCAGCTCAAAACATACATAAATAAAAGAGAGCCATACAAACAAAATACTGATATAAAATAACACAAGAAATTCCTTGGACAAATATTACAATGGATGGCCTTTCGGCTCTTTACAAAAGCTCTCAAACCATCTTTCTCTCTCTCTTTGTATTGCTCACTGTTTTCATCCTCACACACTCCTCATATTTATACATAATAATGAATTTATTCCATTCCATAATTTCCTCCACACAAATCTCAACTAAAATCTAAATTAGATTTATCCTTTTTTAATCCCTAGATTATCTACCTAATTCAATTCCTCTCATATCCTTAATTTATTAAAATAATATTTACAATAATCCTCACTTACAATTTTTCTCTTAATTTATTAAAATGAGCACAATAATTTATAAAATAATTAAAAAAATCATCACCCCCCTAATTACACAATATTTTAATAAAACCCAAGCATAATGCTCCTGCACCAACCTCTCACTAGTTCATCTCTCAATTAGAACTAGTTAAACTGATTTTAACTCAATTAATTGAGTTAACTAATTACAACTCACAAATAACTATAGCTAAACCCCCTAAAATCATGGGAGCAACTCGAATTTCCTATGCTAACTCAGTCATTCTGACTTAGTTAAATAATACAAGTTGTCATGAGATGAAATTGCAATTTCTCTTCCAATTTAATTAAGGGAAAATTAAATCAGAAGCCCCCTTTGGATGCAATTTCAACATAACGCAAAGAGCCACAACCACCTGGACTAGAGGACACCCCTACAAAATGAAGATCAACAAAGTACTTATGTGAAGTGACATTTTAATTTATATTATTTTTTTGTGTTATCTAGTATATCTCTACTTTTATACTTTTATATCTAATACTTTGTTTGATTTTTTTGGTTATCAGACTCTCAAATAGAGAATAATATGAACAATAAAAAAAATTGTGTTTATGCTACTAGTTTCACAAATGACAAAATAATAGAAACATGCAGCAACATATGTTAACACTTTTGATTGTAGTATAATTTTACTAATTTTACAAAAAATAAATAAAGTTATTGCAAGAATATAGCTTTAAAAGACTCCCTCTCCTAAATACACATTTAATTAGAATATTGAATATTTACATACATTAATCACACCAATCAAAACGCTTATAGATATTAAATTAATCTAAACATTTAAACACACTAATCTAAACACTTGAAAACATTATCACATTAATCTAAACACTTAACACAAAAAAATTAACTACAATACCAAAATACAAAACATCTACTATAATGTTCTAATAAAAATAATAAAGAAAGATCGTCTTATATTATTGAACCTATAAAAAAAATCTAAATGATTAACTTATTATGAAATATTATTTTAACTATAATAAATCTGCAAGTTCAAATCACTATAAATCAAACTACTAATAATATTATTATTTTATTAGTATTTAAATGAATAAAAGATAAAAAAATATATATAAATTATTTTATTTAAAATTAATATATAATTTATAAAAATAAATAGAAAATAAAAACATTTTACCTTTAATTGAAAACTTGTAAACCTGGCTTTGGTAATGACTAATTCTACAATAAAAAATAGCCATCGTTAAACTTTGTGGTTTTTAACCCTATCGATATAATTTAGTTGATACTATAATTAATTAATGTAGTGTGAGAATAGCCAAGATTAGAACGAACTCTCATGAGCTTCATAGTGAAATAGGTAGTTGACGTTCCTAAGACTTCTAAGACACCATGGATGGAAAGGATCTCGCTATCCTCTCGTGAGAATATGAACATCGAGGATGAAAATCACTTCCTCTTAGAGTGCCTCGCATACAACCACATTAGAGCTCAATTTCATAATCTTTGTTGCAATACTCACCTTCCTAGCCTTTTAAGATGTCAAAATTATAGTGAGATGGGGAGGCTTCTCTCCAAGCTTTTTGAATACAGGAATAAAATCTTAAATCAAATTAAATAACTTTTTCTTTAGGTCCGATAGACCAAAGATTGGTCTCATTGGACGTTAACCATCATCATCATCATCAATGATCATCAATGGGAGTGTAATAAAATGTATTGAGGATAAGGTGTGCTCCAAGAATGGTATTTCATTATTAATAAAAACTTAAATTATATAGAATATATTAATGGAAGTGGTTGGTGTTAATTTTGTTATTTTTAAATTAGGTTTATCATAATTTAAATCAAGTTGAATGATATTAAGACAATGAATCTTGCTTAAAATGGTTTTTGTTAAATTAAAGTTATTAATATATTGATGATGATGATGACGATGATTGTTAGATTTAAGGATATTAAAAACTATTAAATATAATTTTGGATTAGATATTTAACATAATAATTTATAAATATATATTAATATATAATTCCTTAACATTTTTGACTTACGCTTAGCTATTAATCATCATCATTATAATTTTGAATTATAACATTAATATACAAGTTTGATCTAAGTCTAATTCTAATCAAATAAATTTAAAGTTAATGAAAATTATTTAAAACACAATTAAAACCGGCTAAATAGATTCTCATGATGAGTTAGTTACATTATATCAAGAATTTGTAAAAAGTTTTGACAGTCTAAATAAGTTACATTTTGACTCAGAAAATAATAGAAATTTCAACATGATTTTGAAAAAATATTGCAAATTTTTTTAAAGATCTTAATTACACCTGACAAGTTTTGCTAGCTATTTTAGGTGTCCCACTGTTTTTTTCTACCATAAAAACCAATTTAAACGCTGCTAAAGTTTCTTGATGAATTTCCAAACACAAATTCGTGGTCCGTGGAAAATTGTTACCTCGTTAGCATCCTTCAACGGTGAATGCCCTCTGTGCAAATTGAGAAATATGCGAAAGCAGAAACCGAAAGTAAAAGTAATGGAAGTCCTTCCCCTTGATAACACAGATATGGAATCTTTCTTTCAAAAGAGATAAACATGCGTACATTGATCTGATTGGTGGGGGATTTGTGTCCGAAAAATGAGCATATCCTTCCTATTAAAACAGGTCATATTGGCATAAGCCTGTCTGTATAAATTGAAAAGTATGGTTAAAACAGACACCAAAAGTAAAAGGAAGGAGAGTCCTGGGTCTTGATAAGACTGATATGGAACCCCTTTTCCTAAAAAAAGAAGAAGTATGCTTTTATTGATGTGACTGGTGGAAGCTGTCCAAAAGCAAAGCGTATTCTCCTGTTAATGCAGGGCATAAACTTCTCTAATTCTGCAATTGGTAACTCAAATTTGTGTGAGGGACGAGCTTGGAAACCCTCATCAATGGTCACTGTCTTGTTTTTTTAGTTGCATTGTATTTTATGCACACTTGTCAAAGTTCTGATTGCAGTCTTGACAGAATTTCTTGTGGATTGCATGCTATTCCTATATAGGGGGAGGATGTTACCAAGAAAATCATACAATGGCTGTTTAGTGGTTTCCTTCTTGGATTTATGGGTGTGGGGATCCAGGTGGCAATGCACCAGATTAGGCTTTACAGCATCAATGAGCGCTGCTGCAAGAAAGAGTTGGCATCTCTCAAAGAATTGGTTAGTATTGAAAGATGACAGAGCACTGTGAGTGATGGGAGTTGCAGAGATGTCCACAATAAGAATGGGGGATTTGATTGAAGACGGTTGTTGGCAGTGGTCTGTTAATCACGCTTTTCCCTATAATAATGGAATTCCGCCAGCAAACATCGATGAATTAACGGCCAAGGTGCGGAGTGCTTCCCCTTGCAATCAATGTCTGAACAGTGGAACAAAACCCTAACAGCAATGACCAAATATCTCTATGATGCTCTGGCAACTACAACGTTGATCTGCAATTGTGCTTTTTATACTCACCTGCCGCCTTCAAAGAAGACCGAACTGTTTGGGCTAAGAGATCCGCCTGCAGAGACGAAGAAGCGATAAGATGATCGGCCTGCGAGGGTTTGTTTCTAAGGGAAGAAATCAAATGCCCTGCAGTTTTTTCCCTCTGATATTTCAGCGTTTCTCGCCATGTCGCCTTCACCTTGGATTTCCAATTGGCTATCCACAGTCCTGCTGGATTCTCTGCCAACATGTGCATCAGACGTGGATTGATTTATCTCTGAAATCAACCAACTAGTTTTGCTCAGAATCTGCAAAGGGAAATAACAGAGCTTGAACATCAATATTTTCAAACCCTTGTTGGTTCTTCGTCCAACCCCATGAAGAGCTAGCAAATCTCTTTTCCAGAAATCCTCGACACAGAAGATTCTCAGAAGGCTACAGCCTCGCCTCCTTATTCATAAGTCTCTGGTAGTATATAACTATCGTGGATTAGCAAACTTCCTTCCTCGTTCGTTTCAAACCGCTGAATTGGTGTAGAGTACAAACATAGCAAACCGTTTTGTTGCAGTATTTTTATTTATTTAAATAAAATAGAAGCCCAATCTCATTAAGGTGACAAAAATTAGGAATTAGTTCCTAGATTAGCTCCAGTTTGTTGGGAGGGAGTTAATGCATCCTAAATTTGAGTTGAGAGGATTTATGAGGCTGTTAGATTCTCCTGCTATATAACAGGTATCCATACGTTTGTTTTGGAGTGTGTGTGGGTGTGAGAGTTTGTAATCTCCTGTTAATTAATAAAGAATTGCCGATGCCTGTTGTGTGGACGTAGCCCAGGAGGTTTGGGTGAACCACGTTAATGCCTGTGTCCTTATGTGCTTGGTTTAATTATTGTTGCTTTTCTTTTATTGCATTGTTGAATGCCCCTAAGTGGTATCGAGCTTTGTTGTAGGTAGGCTATGATTTAAATGCCCATTGCGTTAGTGTGCCGGTGTGTATAGTTTTGCTTATCTTTTGATTTGTCCCCGCTGCGATGAGAAGTTGCGTGGGAAGCTTCGAACTGCCGTGATACTCTTGAGTGGGGGAGGCTCTGCAAAGGAGCGACAGGAGGTGATAGGGACACTGGCTATGTAGACAAGTAATTAGAGACATGAATGAACAGATTTTCTGCGTGTGTTTGATTGGAGGTAAAACAGCGCTGCGGAAGGAGCGTTTCTGTGCGTGGAGGTAATAAAGTCTGTTTAGTTTATGCTTGTTTTATGCGTGGAGAATGGTAGCCGGCCTGGTTGACCTCGGTTACAAGCTATGTTACTATGTTAAAGGCTGATAGTTGAGGAGTATCTGATCTGTTAGTTTATGCCTGGGGATTTAAAAGCTATTACAAAAGTCGATTTGTTTTATAAGGTGAAAATTGATTTGTGATATATCACATATTAAAATCGATTTATTAAAATGGTTTTGAAAAAATCGATATGTAAAAGGTCGATTTGTATGGTGGTGTTTTTTAAAAACAAAATCGATTTGTATTAAAGGAAAGGCCCTTTTATATGGTAAAGGGTAAAGTTATTTTATGAAGTGGTAAAGGGTACAATAAATCGATTTGGAGTTTTTAATAGGGTCACATATGGTATGTGTTTTTTAAATACATCGATTTTATTAAAAAGCCCTTTTTTATAATGTTTCAAAATGTAAATTCCATTTACATTTGGTTTGAAGTGAAAGGCTTTTTTTTTTTTAAGGTGAAGGGTGGCATTTAAAAATTTTGAATTGAATATTGCCATTTGCATGTGGTATCAAATGAAGGCACTTTAAGTGAAAGGACATATATATATATATTTTTTTAAAGGCATTTTTTAATTAAAAGGGCATTCTTTATTTGAAAATTGGATTTGGAGATTGTTTGTTTTAAACAAGATGGCGAAAACTCAAAATGCCCGGTTTGAAATTGAGAAGTTCAATGGCAAAAACAACTTCGAGATCTGGAAGGTAAAGATGCATGATCTCCTGGTACAACAAGGCGTGGCGAAAGCGCTGTTGGGGAGGAGAAAAAGGCCTTCTTCCATGACGGAGGATGAATGGGATGAGTTGGATGACAGAGCTCTGAGCGCAATTCGGTTATGTCTGGCAGATGACGTTCTGTTCAACATTGTGTCAGAGAAGACCGCCGCAGGCCTGTGGTCGAAGCTTGAGAAGCTCTACATGATGAAATCCTTGACAAATCGGATTCTCCTGAAGCGACAGCTTTATGGTTTGCGAATGAAGGAAGGTACCTCGATTACTGACCATCTGAATGTTTTCAATACTCTATTGGTACAATTACAAAGTCTAGATGTAAAATTTGATTCAGAGGATAAGGCAATAACTCTATTGTGTTCATTGCCCGAATCATGGGATCACTTTGTTACTTCCATAAGCTTTAGTACTGCAGCCGTCCTTGAGTTTGATGATGTGGTTGGAGCCTTGTTGTCTGAGGAGACGAGGAAGAAGTCGAATGCAGACACCTCTACATTAGAGGCAATGATGGCTAGAGGTCGTTCTAGAGAAAGACGCTCTGGTAAGCGCAGCGATTCGCGTTCAAAGTCGAAAGGGAAGAAGAGCAAAGTAAAGTGTTGGTTTTGTGGCAAATCGGGGCACTTGAAGAAAGACTGTTGGAAGAGACAGCAAACAGAGAAGAAAGGAGACTCTTCGACAGAGAAAAAGGAAGCAAACATGACAGATATAGGTTCGGCATCTGGTTCAGGTATGAGCGACGAAGTGTTGTCTGTTAATATGTCAAATCATGGTCAACATTGGTTGTTAGATTCCGGTGCATCAAACCACATGTGTATTCATAGAGAATGGTTTAAGACATATAGATCAGTTAATGATGGAGTCATGTACATGGGTAATGATGTCACATCTAATATTGTTGGGATAGGAAGTATACAATTGCAAATGTTTGATGGCACAACTAGAATATTAACAGATGTGAGACATGTTCCAGACTTAAGGAAAAATCTAATTTCTTTAGGAGCATTGGATACGAATGGATATAAAACTGTAATTCAAGGTGGAGTTATGAAAATCTATAAAGGTATCTTACTAGTAATGAAAGCTAAGAAAGTAGGAAATATGTTTCAGTTAGAAGGAAGAACAGGGTCAGTTCATGTGTCTACGGTGTCTGAACATGACAGTAGTTCCATTCACTTATGGCATCAAAGATTGGGGCATATGAGTGAAAGAGGGTTGAAAATTTTGGCTGATCGCAAGTTACTTCCTAATCTAAGGTCTGGAAAGTTAGATTTCTGTAAGCATTGCTTGTTTGGAAAACAAAGTAAACAAAAATTTAAAACAAGCAAACATACTAGTAAAGGGATACTTGATTATATTCATTCAGATGTTTGGGGTCCAGCCCCTACAGCGTCATATGGTGGCTCGTCATATTTTGTGTCGTTCATTGATGATTTTTCTAGGAAAGTGTGGGTCTACATGTTGAAAAGAAAGTCTGATGTTTTTTCAGTTTTCAAGCAGTTTAGAGCATTGGTAGAAAATAGCACTGGTAGAACAATAAAATGTTTAAGAACTGACAATGGTGGTGAGTTTACTTCCAAGGAGTTTGACAGCTATTGCAAGGATGCAGGGATCGAGAGACATAAGACCATGGTTTATACTCCTCAGCAAAATGGAGTTGCTGAACGCATGAACAGGACTCTTCTAGAGAGAGCAAGGAGTATGCTGAGTAACGCCGGGTTGCAAAAGGAGTTGTGGACGGAAGCAGTGGCAACAACTTGTTATGTGATAAACCGATCTCCATCGATGGCGATAGACTGCAAGATTCTGCAAGAGGTATGGAAATGACACCCTTGTGACTATTCTAAACTCAGAGTGTTTGGTTGTGATGCATATGCTCTAGTGCCTAAACATCAGCGAACTAAGTTAGATCCAAAGTCTAAAAGGTATATCTTTGTTGGGTATGGTGTTGGAACAAAGGGATATAGATTGTGGGGTCCTACTACCCGCAAAATCATCATCAACAGAGATGTAAAGTTTAATGAATCCTCTCTTGTACAGTTAGATGTAGATAGTAAATTGAAACAGGATGATGTATTTGATTTTCAGCACATTCAGTTTGACAGCACTTCTAATGATAATCATGATGACCATAGTTCAGATACTAGTCATGAACAGGTTTCAGAATCAGAACATGAACAGGGTTCAAGTTTAGATCATGAACAGGTCTCAGATACTGATCGGCAA
Source organism: Pinus albicaulis (assembly GCA_034641835.2). NCBI lineage: Eukaryota > Viridiplantae > Streptophyta > Pinopsida > Pinales > Pinaceae > Pinus > Pinus albicaulis. Next base: position 1,901,382,068 of record CM076578.1, read on the forward strand.
GAAGTTCCTACAGATGGTAGTCAGCCAATTGCGGAAGCACCAGAAACATCCTTAAGGAGGTCGACAAGAATAAAACGTGCTCCTAGAAGGTATGATGATTATGTTACTTCAGTTGCATTTACTGCTAATGACGATGAACCTCTGTGCTATCAGGAAGCTATAGAAGGTTCGAAAAGTGATAAGTGGAAAGTAGCTATGAAGGAAGAAATGATGGCCTTAGGTAAGAACGGCACATGGAATCTGGTTGAGCTTCCGAAAGACAGGAAAACTGTGGGGTGTAAATGGGTTTACAAGCTGAAACGGGGTGTGAATGATACGGAAGACAGGTACAAAGCGCGGCTGGTTGCAAAAGGGTTTTCTCAGAAAGCCGGTATTGACTTTCATGAGATTTTTTCACCAGTGGTTAAAATAGTTTCAATTCGAATTGTGTTAGCATTAGTGGCTTTGCTTGATTTAGAATTACAGCAACTAGATGTTAAGACTGCATTTCTACATGGTGATTTAGATGAGGAAATTTATATGGAACAACCGGAAGGGTTTGTTCAGCATCGCAATAAGAAATTTGTCTGCAGGCTCAAGAAGTCATTGTATGGTCTGAAGCAGTCGCCTCGACGGTGGTACAAGAAATTTGATTCTTTCATGTTGAGTCAAAAATATATAAGAAGTGAATATGATCATTGTGTTTACTTTAAGCAGTTAAGTAATGGCATGTTCATTATCTTAGTGTTATATGTTGACGATATGCTTTTAGCAAGCAAAAGCATTGAAGAAATCAACAGGTTGAAGACTCAGATGGCAAGGACATTCGATATGAAAGATCTAGGAGCAGCAAGACAGATTTTGGGCATGGAGATTTTCAGAGACAGGAGCAATGGTAAGTTGTGGCTATCACAACAGAAGTATGTTGAGAAGATACTTTTGAGGTTTGGTATGAATAATGTGAAGCCTGTTTCAGTCCCTTTCGCTTCCCATTTCAAGCTTTCTTCGGGTTTATGTCCTAATACAGATGAAGAAAAGGATTATATGTCTCGAATTCCATATGCAAATGTAGTAGGATGTTTGATGTATGCGATGGTTTGTACTCGACCAGATATTTCACATGCAGTTGGGGTTGTCAGCAGGTACATGGCAAATCCGGGTAAAGAACACTGGTCAGCAGTGAAATGGGTGCTTCGGTACTTGAGAGGCACAAGTAGTTATTGTATTACTTACAATAAGAGTAGTGAATTTGTTTGCGGATATGTTGATTCCGATTTTGCAGATGATTTGGATAAGAGAAGGTCAACTTCAGGGTACGTCTTTACTCTTGCAGGTGGAGCTATCAGCTGGATGTCAAAGCTACAGAACATTGTTGCTTTATCCACTACTGAAGCAGAATACATTGCTGCTTCGCATGCCTGCAAAGAGGCGGTTTGGTTGAAAGGTTTGCTTGGTGAATTTGGTAGGTTGCGGGACAACATCAGGTTACTTTGTGATAGTCAAAGTGCAATACATTTGGCTAAGAATCCGGCCTATCATAGTAAATCAAAGCATATTCCAATTAAGTACCATTTTGTAAGACAGGTTATTACTGAAAGGGGAGTCTCTCTTGAAAAGGTGCATACAAAAGAAAACTGTGCAGACATGTTCACGAAACCAGTTTTGTTAGAGAAGCTGCGTTGGTGTTTGGCTTCTCTTGGCTTGCAGAAAAAATAAATAATAAAGAAACAAGGCATCAGGCTAATTGTTGTCAAGGTGGAGATTGTTGAGATTTTTCAGTTTTATTAAAATAGGCAAAAATCTCAGTAGATGAAAAAAATTAGGAATTTGTTGCTAGATTAGCTCCAGGTTGTTGGGAGGGAGTTAATGCATCCTAAATTTGATGTGAGAGGATTTATGAGGCAGTTAGATTCTCCTTGCTATAAAACAGGTATCCATACGGATGGTTTGAGAGGGTGTGAGAGTTTGTAATCTCCTGTTTGATTAATAAAGAATTGTCGATGCCTATGTTGTGTGGACGTAGCCCAGATTGGTTGGGTGAACCACGTTAAACCTCTGTGTCTCTTTTGTGATGTGTTTGATCTGCTGTTGCTTGTCTTTTATTTATTTCTTATTTGAATGCCCCTCCGGTTTTTTTTAAATGTCGAGAGAGGAACCGCATAGCAATTCTGATATATTAGACGGCCGTCCGGATTTTTGACGCTTCTTGGATTGTTGATTTAGTTTTTTTTTTTAGAGATGACCAAATTTGCATCTGTGCGATTCTGCTCGGTTACGTGTTTAAAAATCTTTAACGGCAAAATAAGTTTAAAACTTATTATACGCTTAATTCTTTACTTTCTGACATTGGTGCATGAGTGGTTTTCTATCTGTTAGTCTCGTGGAATGTTTACTTTTTACCAAGTATTCTCTTGGTCTTGGTCTTTCACTGACACCAATTTATTTAACATATAACTCTTGGTCTCTTACTGAAACCAATTTATTTAACATTGGAAAATTTAAAATTTGTTTTTTTAATTATTTTTATTTGATTTATAATATTTCGATTTATGTTAATAAAATGATTGTTGGCTCTAAATTCAAGTTTTTTCGATTTATATCGATTCTGGTAAAATCACATTATAATTTTTGGTCCTCACTTTTGGAACCATCCAATGCAAGATGAGTTTTATCTAAGTATGTAATTAAAAATTTAAAATGTAAAAATTGAAAAAAAAAATTCCCAATTATTAATTTTTAATTGAAATAAATCATTTAGTAATATTTTTATTTGAATTAAAATTTTATTATTCAAATCAAATCTATAAGAACCTATTAATTAGTGAATTATTTAAGAGAAATTAAAAAGTTTTAAATAAGAAATAATATTTAAAAAATCATGTATATTAATAAAAAATTAAAATAAAAAATTGAATTTAAAATAAAAATGAATAAAGAATAAAAAAATCTAAAATAAATAATTTTAAATATTAGAAAGAATAATATTAAGAATCAAAGAATTCACTTTTTAACGTGACCTAGCTTGACTCTGCAGCGATTGCCTTGCAGCCGTGGTCAAAGGTAGCTCAGATCGTGCTCATCGAAGGCTCCCATGGTGGAGCCAACAAGTGGCCTGTTGGCCTCTTCCTTCCGTGACTTGGTTACAGGTTGCTCGAGCGGGAATGAAACTTCATTCTGCACAAGATTAACCTCCAGCTCTACCTTCGCCCCTCATGCTCTCGGCCCTGAAGCAATAAAGAATCGACAATGAAATGGAAAAGGGGTGGCAGAACCCCCCTCAAAGGAAAATTCCTTAGACAGACAAGGAAACTTTGCTCCTCGCACGATGCTCAACTTTGAGGCAAAGGTAACAATTGAAGAATAGGAAAAGGAAAAAACAAGCTAAAAAATATTTGCAACCCTAAAGCCAAGAAGACTCTGAAACTAGTCATCCAAGACCTAGATGTGGTTGTTTACAGGGATTATATGCAAGAACACGCAGTAATATGAAAATTCATGGGCATTTGGCTAACGAAGAAAGCTCTCAATGGATGGATTTCAGCCAAATGGAAACCAAATTGCAATTGGTTTCTAAGGGTTTCTTTACAGTTGTTTTCAATTTCCTGGAAGATAGATACAAGGTCTTTGAAGGAGGACCTTACTTCTTCAATTCCGCAGGTCTCTACATGAGGTACTAGGAAGAGAACTTCACCCAGAGAAAGAGGACCTCACAAGGGTCCCAGTATGGGTTCGACTTTATTTTTTTCCTACGGATTACTGGGCTCCGACAATCCTCAAAGGCATAGGAGACGAACTAGGAGAATACATAAAAATTTCTGAGGGAACAAGAAATGGACATTATGTTTCCTACACAAGAATCTGTGTCTACATAGACGTCTCAGGCGCCCTACTGGAAGCTATCAAGCTAATCTACATGGATGAATTTTGGCTGCAAAGTATTGATTATGAACACATCCCCTTTAGATGCAGAAAGTGCCATGAACACGTGCATCTCTTCCGGGACTGCCCACAGAACAAGATCCCTTCAACCGACGAGCAAGCTCAAAGGAAGAGGGACGAACATGGATTTACAAGGGTCGGGAACAAGAACAGACGCAATAAGAAACCATACATAAAAAATTATCAACCCAAGGTAACTCAACACAACAAATTTGAGGCACTGAATGCATCACAAGAAGAACAATTCCTATTCAACTCCATGGAGGAGGAACACAAGGAAAATGAGCAAACCCTAGGAAACAACAAGCAGGAAGACAAAGAATTGGAACACAACATTAATGAAAATGATAAACTACAGGAAGACACGGAAATGGAACAGGCCCAGGAAGCACCCACTCCAGAAGAAAACGCCATTGAAGAAGCATTGGAAGGAGTTGACCTCTTAATGGTGGCGGAGGAATGGCAGAAAAACGACATAATAGCGATTCCGGAAGACCAAATCCTAAAAATCCAAGAAGCTTACCTCCTACATTATGAAATGAAACAAAACTCAGGGCAATCTTCTGCGGGAAAAGTTGCAGGCAATGGCATTCTAGCAAACCTAGAGGTAGGCCAATACTACCCAAGAGGACCAAGCAGGAAAAGAGGAAGGAAAACTACTAGTCAAATTTTACAAGAGCTAGGAGCCCACCTCATCAATGAAGGAAAGGTAAAGGCCCTAACCCTATCCCCTAAAAGTTTTCAATGAATTGCACTTCTTGGAATATAAGAGGACTCATTGGTCCTGGAAAAAAATGAGTCTTGAAAAATAGACTCGCTATCGACAAGCCCGACATCCTTATTATCCAAGAAACCAAGATTGACTTGGACAACCTCACTATGATCCAAAAAACATGCTTCAAGAGCTACAATTACACGAAAATTTCAGCCACTAGTACGACAGGTGGTATAATGACTTTATGGAAGAGCTCGCTATTTGAACTCTCCTCCTCCACTGCCACCAAACACTCATTAATGACCTTCTGAAAATTACAGGAACTAATGACAATATATGTGTCACCAATATTTACGCCACCCAGAGAGTGACATAGATGATCAACATGCTGCAAAGCATCAACAAGCTTTTGAACTCCTTCCACCACCCTTACAAAATTATTGTAGGGGATTTTAACATGGTGGTCAACCTGGGAAAAAAAAGGGGGCATTCGGAAATTGGACAAAGACTCTAAAGCTTTCAAGACCACCATTGACAGTCTCCACTTGATAGACATCCCTACGAAGAATGGAACCTTCACTTGGAACAACCAACTTTGATCTTTATTACGTATTATTGGAGCATTCGGGTAAGTAGCATAGCATTTAATGGGTTGAACTAACACCAGCCTAGAAAGTTCTTGAAAGAGAAAATATAAGTTGGCATGCAAGAAAATTAGATACTATGCATTGGAATTGTTGAAAACAAAACACCCATTTGCATGTTCTAATTGTGTTACAGTTCAAGATATTTTTACATATAAGCATGGTATTAGCCATGTTAAAAGATAAATTAGTGATGTTAATTCTTTGGAAATAAAACATATGAATTCTTGTGCATTAAACAATGACAACTAGGATTATTTCCTTGGAAAGAATATACAGTTGTATGTGGGAAATGATAGCATGTCTAGTTAGCCTACATTGGGAAATATTATTTGGAAAAGAAGATGAATTACATGCATAAACCCATATTAATGTGTTGGTTTCCTTGGAATATATATGTGGGTAATGTTTGTATAATATTTGGAAAAGAATACATGTATTTGTATGTTTTATTACCTAAGTTTTATGGAAAAGGAAACATGTTTTGCATGCCTTATTATGCTAAAATTCCCTCCAGAAGGAAACATGTGTTTGCACGCTTGATTGTGTTAAGAATTCCATTGGGAAGATTCTTTTGGAAACCATATGCAATTCGTATGCATAGGAACAACATTTGTTGTGTTAGCTTTCTTTACATGAACCAAATGTAATAGCTTAAGGGTTAGTTATTTGGTTTAAACTTATCTAAATTGCATGCACGAAGATCGTAACTGATGTATTAGTTTCTTCTAAAGAAATGTTTGGCAAATGTAGCTATTGTCTTGTAGGAATGTGTGCTTATGCTAGGGAAATATTAGTAAATGTGATTACTTATAACTAGCATATATGCAGTGCGGTTAAAGGGAGCATGTCAAGATATTTTACTTGCATGTCATGAATGTACATGAGTAGATGGAGAAACATCACTAGTATAGATTTATGAATGGGTTGTTTAATACTTTATGAATCTTGACATCAATGTATGTTGAAGACAACATTAGCAGGAAATGATATTAACTTGTACAAAGGAAATATTATGCTTAACATGGTGGCAGGTATATGATTAATGGTTCATGCAGATGAGTGCGAGCTGTAGGATGGTCCAATGTCCATTGTAGGTACATCCATGCCACCAAGATACGAAGATATGAAGATTAGTGGGTAAATGCTATCATAATTATCGTAATGGCTTTAAGCTAGATATTTGTAGATTTCATTGTAAGATTTATAACAATAGTTAAAGGATGGTCTCCCTTATAAGCCATTGAGTGAGGGGTGAACAACCTCACGAGCGTTTAATAGTAAAATTAAAAGTTTGCTGGTTGGTGTGTCAAATTGATGATGTTGATTCCTTTTTGGTTGTGATGTTCATATGTCAAGTATGTGATGACTACATGAATAATGAAATGAATGCAAGGTTACATCATACAGTTTTATGTTAATGTACTACAATAGAGGCTGTTAATAGTTAAGAAACTTACTATTCTTATACTAAGGTCACACTATGAAATGGTGAATGTTCTATCTAATGATTAGTAAAGAATATTTAATAGTGATTTGGATAGTTACCCGTGGGTAATTTGTATAAAAAAAATTAACTCCTTGCATTTCCATATCCATATGAGGTTATCGATGTATGTTACAGAAGCTGTCCAAAAGCAAAGCCTATTCTCCTATTTGGCATAAGCTTCTCCAATTCTGCAATTGATAACTCAATTGGTAACTCAGATTTGTGTGAGGGACGATCTTGGAAACCCTCATCAATGGTCACTTTCTTCGTTTTTAGTTGCATTGTATGTTATGCACACTTGACAAAGTTCTGATTACAATCTTGACAGCAAAGCCTATTCTCCTGTTAAAACAGGGCATAAGCTTCTCCAATTCTGCAACTGGTAACTCAGATTTGTACGAGGGATGAGTTTGGAAACCCTCATCAATGGTCACTTTCTTGGTTTTTAGTTGCATTGTATTTTATGCACACTTGTCAAAATTTTGATTACATTCTTGACATAATTTCTTGTGGATTACATACTATTGCTATGTAGGAGGAGGATGTTACCAAGAAAATCATACAATGGCTGTTTGGGGGTTTCCTTCTTGGATTTCTGGGTGTGGGGATCTAGGTGGAAATACACCAGGTTAGGATTTACAACATCAATGAGGGTTGCTGAAAGAAAGAGTTGAGATATCTCAAATAATTGGTCAGTATTGAAAGATGACAGAGCACAATGAGTGATGGGAGTTGCAGAGATGTCCACAATAACAATGGGGGGATTGATTGAAGACGGTTGTTGGCAATGGTCTGTTAATCACGTTTTTCCATATAATAATGGAATTCCACCAGCAAACATCGATGAATTAACGGGCAAGGTGCAGAGTGCTTCCCCTTGCAATCAATGTCTGAACAATGGAACAAAAACCTAACAGCAATTACCAAATATCTCTATGATGCTTTGGCAACTACAACGTTAATCTGCAATTGTGATTTTTATACTCAGCTTCCGCCCTCAAAGAAGACCAAATTGTTTGGGCTAATTTTGAAGTGATTCTGTTGTGGATAAGAAATCCGCCTGCAAAGAAGAAGAAGCGATAAGATGATAGGCCTGCGAGGGTTTGTTTCTAAGGGAAGAAATCGAATGCCCTACAGTTTTTTTTCCCTTTGATATTTCAGCGTTTCAACGTTTCTCGCTTGTTTCTAAGGGAAGAAATCAAATGCCGGCAATTTTTTTCCCTCTGATATTTCAGCGTTTCAGCGTTTCTCGTTAAGTTTAGGTTAGGTTTGGGGTTTTTTTTAACCAATTCTTTTTCATTAAGATTTATCTTAACATTTTATCTTTTTAATTAGACGAGAATTTTAACGCAATATATTTATTTTTTAATTTTAATTAAAACTTGAAGTATGTTTTGAAGTGTTTTATTTATTCAAAATAAGTATATTATTTAATTGCTTTAAATAAATAAATTGTTTTTATAATTTATTTAATGTGCTTTACTTATTTAAAATGGGTAAATTGAGATAAAATTGTATGGGAAAAATGAAAATACATTTCTTTACTTTTTAATTCTATAATATTGGATACTTTTTAATTTTATAATATTGGATATATAATGAAGTACAGTATTAGAATTGAGTATAATGATTTAATACTTACAAAATTAATATACAATTTTGAATTTAATACATATCTATTATTTTAGATTATAAAATTATATTCTTTATAAGTTTTTTCAAGAATTTTTTAATATATATTTGGAAAAAATCAAAGTTTAATAGAAAAAGAGGATTCTGAGTTTGGATATGTCTAAACAATGAAAGCCTCAATATCAAGTTTTGAGTGGAAACATTCATTTAAATATTGACACTCCTTTCAACAAATTTAAATATTCACTACTTTTCTTCAAAATTTTGAGTTGAATTATGTAACCCATGAATGAGCTGGCCAATAAGAATATGGTATTTTTCCCCTCCACAGATTGTAATTAGGAATTATGAAACAATATCCATAATCAAGAATGCTAATTCTAGGTAGTAGTATATGGTGTGTGAATTTTTTTTATTAATTCATTTAGTATATAAGTTGGAATTTTTCGGCAAAGCCAACGAAATAACCTCAATGAAGCCTATAACTCCAAAAGTCAAAAAGTTGATGATCAAGACTTATAATTGAATTTTTTATGAATATCCTCTACGAGTTTCAAGAACTTCAAGGAGAAAAGGTGATATTTTTGTTATATATTCCAAGTTAAATGAGACAATCACAAATCCTTTTGAATTTATATCACATATCATAAAATTTATTATATTAAATTGTTTCCTGGTACTTCATGCTTTAATTATTATATGCAATCTATGAAAGTGTGATGGACTCCATGAGTTTTTTTTATTATGTTAATATTGTACATGATATTTGCCTTTTTTATTTTATTTAGATGAACTTTTAAATGTAATTAACGAAGGTTCACTTTCAAATATAAATGAAGAGTCAACCTTTTTTTAATGGAATCATTAAAGCTGAGATATTAAACATATTAAATTCAAAAGCGAAGGTTCACTTTCAACATATAAATGAAGAGTCAACCCTGATTTTAATGGAATGTCTAAATTAAAAGCTAAGATATTAAATCAAAAAGCGAAGGTTCACTTTCAACATATAAATGAAGAGTCAACCTAATTTTAATGGAATGTCTAAATTAAAGCTGAGATTAAGTAAAAAGGAAGGGTTCTTTCAACATATAAATGAATAGTCAACCCTAATTTTAATGGAATGTGTAAATTAAATCTGAGATATTAAACTAAAAAACAATTGAGTTTACAATGAAGCAAGGAAAAACATTTTTTAAAAAATTACACAATTGATTGGTAACCTAAGGGAAAGACATTATTTGTCATCTTAAAAATCCCATTCACTAAAGTTTTATTGATCCAGAAATAATAATTCATGTGATCCCTCACACATGGAAGATGAACATTGCATTGGACTAGCATGAAAAAGTTAAGTAATGAGTGGTTTGAAACCCAATATTATCACTAATTGTGGATTTCAATGAATAAGAATGGTTTAATTATTGTGGTTACAAGTTGAAATTAACAATATTACAATATTCACATTGGATATTCACAACAACATGGGATGCAAGGGATGTCAAACCCTTGAAATCATGGGAAATACATTTTAAAAGCAAAACTCAAATCATTCCAAAATTGATTTATTTGATTTCATTTTGTGTTTATGTGGATGGTTGGATTTGCATACTCTATAGTGATGTGGTTTCAAATAAATTTATTTTATTCATAAATAAAATGAGGTGATTCGTTAAATTCAATCAAAAGGTATTAGAAATTATACCTTGGCTAGACTAGCCAAAACTGTGCAGTCATTAAAGGAGAAAAAGTAAAAGTTTTAAAGACTTCATTCTTAAAAAATAGATTTTCTTCTTGATTCCAACATTTTACTCTAAAATACTTAATTTTCCATGAGGTGACTTCCATATTATATAGAAATACCTAGCCAAGAGACTGTGCTGGCTAGTATTGATTGAGGTTAAAGTGCTATTGAGAGAAAATGATATATCATCATACACGTTTAAGTAACCTTGGACAGATTCAACTTAGGAGCCACATGACATATATTAGAAACTAATATGCTAAGAGGATTTCCTCAAAACTAGGTGTAAGCGAGTGCCATTAGATATGTTATAAAACTAGAAAATTTCCATTATATATGTTATAAAACTAGAAATTTTTGAAGTTTGCAGTATCTGGATGAATAGTCTTAGAAATCGAAACAAAATTTTATTTCTAATGTTCAATTTTTTTTACCTTCTTGTATTTCTACTATCGAAAGTTTTATTTAGAATCTGAGTTTTATTTAGAATCTAGAGTTCTATTTAATTATATATCTCTCAAAGATATGCAATGTCACATTGGTTTTTGGGATGGGGAAATGCAATGTTGCATTGGTTTTTGGGATGGGGACGAGTCTCCAAGATAGTTGGAGGGAATCCCCAATATTTTCATGGGATGGCATGCTGAGGAAAACAATAATACCTTCTTTTGGGCTACCTCAAAGGGCATTGACTTAGTTCTATGGTCACTTAAACCCCCTGAATGAAATATTGGTCATCTTCAAATCAATGAAGGAAGCTCATAGATTACCATATGATTGAAAATGTGATTGGTGCACTTTTGTGAGAATTGAGGCGGAAAAACATTTTTTTGGCAATAGTGAAACCCGTTTTGAGAAAGTTGGCCGAACTACTCCGTTTAGATTGACGACATTGACAACATGGGCAAGCAGATTTTTGGTCGGAAATGGGAAAACCGACAACAATAATTCGACTGAAGTTTAATTTCAACCGAACTCATATTTTATAAATATATATCACTCGTGAAATTTTTTTTCATTTTCAGGCATCTGCTTGCATAACTGCTTTTCGCGTAGATTCTCCGCCGTGATTTTCGTTGTTCATTTCCTTGTGGCTGTGCCTGCCATCGCTCTCGTTGTTGATTCGGGCACCCGCAAATCATTTTTGTGGCGTTGTTGCCGTTCTCATGTCGATTTGGCGCCCGTGAATTGTCGCTCATGAGTTGCGCTCGAGCGAATTTCCAGTAATCCAAAACCCATGAAATGAATTATCTGAGGTGATTGATTATGGCATATATTGTTTACATGTTCGTAATGTTATAGGAATAGCTTACCTTGTAGATTCTGAATAGGTTATTTGTATAAATGCAATGGATTGACCTTACTTGCTTAATGTGTATGCTTATTAAGTACATGCTTTCAGGTTATGCTTACAGTGTGATAGTGTACAAGCCATAATGAAAATTCATGAGTGTTTACTGTTTTGGGTATGAGCTAACTGCCTAATCTTAGAACAGTGTGTTTTAAGACGGGAAAGAGTACTATAATAACGAACATAGTAACTCCATACTTACTAGTGGCTAACTACTTGGTGGTGCCCATACTTACTTATACTAATACAAGTAAATGATTACTATATACCAGTACATTCTGCTCAAGAAGCACATTGTAAATCACCTTTATTGATTACATAGATAACATACATTTCTATTCCAGTATAGGGTAAACAAAGCATGCTCTGTTATAAGTGAAACATCTTGCACTAGGTAGATAAGGTGATTCAATAGTCATAACTTATTAGAGTTACTAGATTAGTACAGATAATGTGTGAATTTTTATTTATATTATCACCTTAATTAGGGATATGCTTAGAGTGCTACAGATGTGTAAAGGGTATGTTACAGATGTGCCAAACAAGATGGGCATAAGTATTATTAGTAAGTGATTACTGGTTACCCTATACTATTTATTAGCTTAAACACCATTGTTATATATATGTGCTTGTTCAGGTTAAGCAGAAGCATGAGATTGGGCTTATATGAATAAGGATAAGCATTATACTAACTACTAGCTTATATGGGATTTCTACTTATAATACCTTATAGATTATGGTGATACTTATACGCATTCCAAGATGATTGATATCCATGGAATTACTTAGCACATATATGAATAATAGAGAGCTATAAGCATGAAGTTGTGGTATATAACAGATCACGTGTTATGCTATCATAATTACACCTATGTTTACCTAATAAATAGCCTATTCTAATCTAAGCTTTAACTGTTACAGGTCCCAGGTATAAGCATAATTAACATGACAAGCTTGTACTTACTTGATAGAATGTCATTAATCATGGAATAAAAGTAACTACTAGTATGAATACCCTATCAATAAGCTTTACACATTATTTGTATCATTATAGTACTTATATGGTTTGTATCGTCTTAGTTAATAGAGGCTATACCTTCCAGTGAATTCAAATAGATTTTATGAACATATCTGAGGCTACTTGTTTGTGTGTTCCTGGCTTCTAGTCTATCCCAATGCATCCCCTAATCTGTCTTCTTTTTCGGTCTTTGTAGGAGTGGCTCTAAAAGGTAACAGGTAACTTAAAGACCTCATGTTCTAGGACAACAACATATACTGTATTTCTATAATGTGAAATACTAAACAAAGGTAATAGTTAATAGAGGCTATACCTTCCAGCAAATTCGAGTAGCTTTTATGAACATATCTGAGGCTACTTGTTTGTGTGTTCTTGGCTTCTAGTCTATCCCAACGCATCCCCTAATCTGTCTTATTTTTCGGTCTTTTTAGGAGTGGCTCTAAAAGGTAATAGGTAACTTAAAGACCTCATGTTCTAGGACAACAACATATACTGTATTTCTGTAAGGTGAAATACTAAACAAAGGTAGTAGTTAATAGAGGCTATAGATGGTTTTGTAAAAAAAAAAATTATATGAAAGGCCATTTAGAGTTTATTGATGTTTGTTTCTTCATTTCCATTTGTAGTAGTTCAATGTATGAAGTTATTCAATATATCAATACTAGTGGTGTCTCTTTCAATGATATCTGATTGTGAAATTTTTTGTTTCCCTCTTTTTCTGGTTTTTTTATTGCATGTATGAAATTCCTTGCAATATTAGTATTTCTTTGAGCTTTGTTTCATTGTTTGCTTGAATTTATGCTCTACCTTATTGACTGTCATATGCATTTAGATTTTTATTCTCCTTTTCCAAATGCCTTTTTTTATTATCTTCATGATCTACTCAAAACATTGTGATAAATATAGTCCTCTTGGAGAGATATGAAGAATGTGATGTTAATTCTTCTTCTGCAAATGAATTTTATCTTTTATAAGACCTACAACCAATTTCTACTTTAATACTTTAACCATTCACCATTTGTATACATTTAAATCTAGCATTCAAATATAGCATAGCATATATAAATTTTCTTTCATAATACAAAGCTAAAGGATTTAGAGGAATAGTAGTGATGGAATGAAATGTAACATTGTAGTTTGATCCCATGTTGGCCTTTATATCATAGAACTATTTTCATATTTACACAAATATTATAACTGATTAGTTAGTAGACTACATATCTTCATATAGAACCGGCAAATAGTATGGTGGAAATGTGGATCTCATGACTCTTCATAATGTACAATGATTCATTCCATATTATTCATAGATCAAATTTCATTTAAATACAAGATTTATCATAATGTACAATGATTCATTCCATATTCATTTTTAGATTCATTCCATATTCATTTAAAAGAAGTAACTACTATGTATTCCACTTCTACTCTAGATAGAGAAAATAATGACTCTTTCTTGCTTAACCATGCAACCAAAGACTCTTCTAAGTAGAATTATACATTGTCCAAGTAATAACTCTTTCTTGCTTAAACATGCAACCAAAGACTCTTCTAAGTAGAATTATACATTGTCCACTTGTACTTTTCATGTCATCCACACAAGCCTAGTTGAATCTCTCTATGTTGTCAATGTAAATTTCTCACCTTTTGGGTACTATAGTCCATTGTTTGTAGTCTCTTTCACTTGTATCTTAATATCTGTTTGTTGGTAATAGATGACTCTGTTATATTGAAATATTCCAACTAATATAAATTCTAAAGTTATATCTAGTCTAAAATTTGTTATGTATATCAAGCTTCCTATCATGTAGATGTAAAGGTTATGATCAACATCACCTCATTCATCATCCATCATCTGCACATAACTTGCATCCAATTGGTTTGATAAAAACGCACTAGCCAATAAACAAACCATTGAAACCAAAAGTGATTTGATAGTTCTATAGGTAGATTTTGTAAAGGGATAGGTAACATTTGGATCTCATCTTTTATGAAAGGTGACATATCCAGTAAATTCCCCTACAGTCAATCTCTAGAATAGATCTAAACAGAAGCTTTTCATTTTAATATCCATGGTCTCAAACAATGAGAGAGAAAAAACCTTTTATATTCAACATATAAAACAAATATTAGCCATAAAAGTTTCCCATTGAAACCAAAAGTGATTTGATACAAAACATAGGTTTTAACCTAAGAGTAAATGCCCCTACAATCAATCTCTGGAATAGTTTTAAATAGAAGTTTTTCATTTTCATATCCATGACCTCTCAAACAATGAGAGAGAAAAAAACCTTTTATATTCAACTTGTGAAACACAAATTAGCCATATCTCTGGAACATATCTAAATAGAAGTTTTTCATTTTCATATCCATGGTCTCAAACAATGAGCGACAAAAAACCTTTTATATTCAACATGTAAAACACAAATTAGCCATAAAAGTTTCCCATTGAAACCATAAGTGATTTGATACAAAATATAGGATTTAACCTAAGAGTAAATGCCCCTACAGTCAATCTCTAGAATAGTTTTAAATAATTTTTTTTCATTTTCATATCCATGGTCACAAACAATGAGAGAAAAAACCTTTTATATTCAATGTATTTAAAACACAAATTAGCCATATCTATAGAATAGATCTAAATATAAGTTTTTCATTTTCATATCCATGGTCTCAAACAATGAGAGAGAAAAAACCTTTTATATTCAACATGTAAAACACAAATTAGCCATAAAAGTTTCCCAATGAAACCAAAAGTGATTTGATACAAAACATAGGTTTTAACCTATGAGTAAATGCCCCTACATTCAATCTCCGGAATATTTTTAATAGAAGTTTTTCATTTTCATATCCATGGTCTCAAACAATGAGAGAAAAAACCTTTTATATTCAATGTATATAAAACACAAATTAGTCATATCGCTAGAATAGATCTAATTAGAAGTTTTTCATTTTCATATCCATGGTCTCAAATAATGAGAGAGAAAAAAACCTTTTATATTCAACATGTAAAACACAAATTAGCCATAAAATTTTCCCATTGAAACCAAAAGTGATTTGATACAAAACATAGGTTTTAACCTAAGAGTAAATGCCCCTACAGTCAATCTATGGAATAGTTTTAAATAGAAGTCTTTCATTTTCATATCCATGGTCTCAAACAATGAGAGAAAAAACATTTTGTATTCAATGTACGTAAAACACAAATTAGCCACATCTCTAGAATATATCTAAATAGAAGTTTTTCATTTTCATATCCATGGTCTCAAACAATGAGAGAGAGAAAAACTTTTATATTCAACATGTATATAGTATTTAGAAACAAAAAGTAATTTGATACAAAACATAGGTTTTAACCAAGTATATAGTTTTTCATTTTCATATCCATGGTCTCAAACAATGAGAGAGAAAAAACCTTTTATATTCAACATGTAAAACATAAATTAGCCATAAAAGTTTCCCATTGAAACCAAAAGTGATTTGATAAAAAACATTGGTTTTAACCTAAGAGTAAATTCCCCTACATTCAATCTCTAGAATAGATCTAATTATAAGTTTTTCATTTTCATATCCATGGTAGCTCTATAAGCAGAGTCTGTAAAGGGCCAGGTAGCCTCTGGATCTCATCTTTTATGAAAGGTGACATATCTAGTAAATTCCCCTACAGTCAATCTCTGGAATAGATCTAAATGCCCCTATAGTCAACATGTATATAGTATTTAGAAACAAAAATGAATTTGATACAAAACATAGGTTTTTAACCAAGTATATAGTTTTTCATTTTCATATCCATGGTCTCAAACAATGAGAGAGAAAAAACCTTTTATATTCAACATGTAAAACACAAATTAGCCATAAAAGTTTCCCATTGAAACCAAAAGTGATTTGATACAAAACATAGGTTTTAGCCTAGAAGAGTAAATACTACATTCAATCCTCTAGAATGAGTACGTTAGAAAGTTTTTCATTTTCATATTTATAAAGGTATTTCTATAGCGAGTCTGTAAGGGCAGAACCCTTCTCTGGATCTCATTTTTTATGAAAGGTGACATATCTAGTAAAAGACCCTACAGTCAATCTCTAGAATAGATCTAAATGCCCCTACAGTCAACATGTATATAGTATTTAGAAACAAAAAGTAATTTGATACAAAACATAGGTTTTAACCAAGTATATAGTTTTTCATTTTCATATCCATGGTCTCAAACAATGAGAGAGAAAAAACATTTTATATTCAACATGTAAAACACAAATTAGCCATAAAATTTTCCCATTGAAACCAAAAGTGATTTGATACAAAACATAGGTTTTAACCTAAGAGTAAAGGCCCCTACATTCAATCTTTAGAATAGATCTAATTAGAAGTTTTTCATTTTCATATCCATGGTAGTTCTATAGGCAGAGTTTGTAAAGGGCCAGGTAGCCTCTGGATCTCATCTTTTATGAAAGGTGACATATCTAGTAAATGCCCCTACAGTCAATCTCTGGAATAGATCTAAACGCCCCTACAGTAAACATGTATATAGTATTTAGAAACAAAAAGTAATTTGATACAAAACATAGTTTTTAACCAAGTATATAGTTTTTCATTTTCATATTCATGGTCTCAAACAATGAGAGAGAAAAAATCTTTTATATTCAACATGTAAAACACAAATTAGCCATACAGGTTTTCCATTGAAACCAAAAGTGATTTGATACAAAACATAGGTTTTAACCTAAGAGTAAATGCACCTACAGTCAATCTCTGGAATAGTTTTAAATAGAAGTTTTTCATTTTCATATCCATGGTCTCAAATAATGAGAGAAAAAACCTTTTATATTCAATGTATGTAAAACACAAATTAGCCATATCTCTAGAATAGATCTAAATAGAAGTTTTTCATTTTCATATCCATGGTCTCAAACAATGAGAGAGAAAAAAAACCTTTTATATTCAACATGTAAAACACAAATTAGCCATAAAAGTTTCCCATTGAAACCAAAATTGATTTGATACAAAACATAGGTTTTAACCTAAGAGTAAATGCCCCTACATTCAATCTCTAGAATAGATCTAATTAGAAGTTTTTCATTTTCATATCCATGGTAGTTCTATAGGCAGAGTCTGTAAAGGGCCAGGTAGCCTCTGGATCTCATATTTTATGAAAGGTGACCTATCTAGTAAATTCCACTACAGTAAATCTTTGGAATAGATCTAAATATAAGTTTTTCATTTCATCCCATGCATTTTCAATAAATGACAATTTAATATATATATTTTTATTGATTTTTTTTTTTAGGGATAAGAAAACCATTAAATATGGTTGAAAAATGGAAATTATGCATAGAAGTTTCTTGCTATCCCAATCCAGGGAAAGCAGTGATTACATATGTGCTTTCCAATATTGTGACTAGCAAAGTCGTCCAAAGGAAAATGAATATATCGAGAAGAACAACAAACAACGAGGCATATTATATTGGATTGATAGAAGGCTTGGGAACAACGATGGAGTATGGATCAAATGGAATTGTAGTTTTCACCAATTCTGGACTTGTGTGCAACCAGATGAATGGCGTATACCAAGTTAAGGAGAGGCTAAAAGAATTGCATGGGCTAGCAAACAATATTGTTAGCCAATTTCAATTTTTTAGTATAAGGCATTGTACAAATGTGAATAAAATGTTTGTTGATCTATTGCGTGGGGCAATGCAAATTCAAGATTCATCTATCAAAGATGAATTAATAGATGAATTATAATTATATGGGGAAATGCCAATGCAAGATTCATCTCTCAAAGATGAATTAGTTTTGAGACACTATTCTTCAAAAATTCAAGATTCATCTCTCAAAGATGAATTAGTGTTGAGACACTCTCCTTCAAAATTTATTGATTTACATTGTAACATATCTTGGATATGTGTGTGTTATGTACTTATAAATGCGTGTTTTTTAATGACCATGTGCTTTTTTCAATTATATAACAAGTGTGCTCCCACCACACCATGTAAAGCGCAACTTGGTAAACTTCACATTTGCAACAAGTGGTGAACTTCACATTTTTATGAAATTAAAATGCGGGGACTTCAATTTTTTTTTGTTTAAATGGAGTTTCGCTTCATTTTTAATAACAATGTGTTTTTTTCAATTTTATACCAAGTGTGCTCCCACCATGTAAAACAGAATTTGGTGAACTTATCATTTTTATAACTTTTTTTGCTTAAATTGAGTTTCACACATTAATTAGTGCTTTGAAAGTTGTGTTTTACATAATTTGTTTACACTAAATTACATTAATTTTCCGAAATTTATTTTGAATTTAATTAAAATTAGTTATTTAAAAAAATAATTGTAAATGTCCACCGTAGATATATATCATGGAGGATGAACGACGAAGATCAACAGAATCCCATATCTCTACGAAAGGGGGGGATCAGGGATCAAGAGCTATTCAGGGTTTTTTATTTTATTTTATTGTTTGATCTTTAATGGCGCTCCCATTGGGGGGGGAAGGCAACCCTCCTTCAGAAATGTAGTTGTAGGAAGGTTGAACCAAAATTACCTATGTAAATACAACAATCTCGCTATTCCTAAAGGTGATTCGATTCCATAGGAAAATGGTTTGATCCCTTCAGGAAACATTGAAGCATCCACAATAACCATGGTTCCAACAACAAATAATTCAAAGGGAAATGGATATTTTGTTCGACAAGCATAAAAAATGCCTTTACTGGAAATCCCAATAGAGAAAATAGGTGCAAAATTTGAATACATTTGGAAGCATGATGTCATCTTTAAATTTATGTGTGTATGACCTTCAAAAAAAACCATACTCAGCTAGATTCAAAAGAATTGGACTCTAAACGGAGACCTAGATCTTAAATTGGGGCTCCAAAGGCTTTTTCATAGCCATATTCAATAACATTGAAGACATAGAGTGAATCTTCGAAGGGGGGCCTTATTTCATGAATTTTGTTGGCCTCTTCATGAAGCCTTGGGTTCCAAGATTCAATCCAGGAAAAATAATATTTCTCTTTAGCTCCTGTTTGGATTCGCCTTTATTCCATTCCCAGGAATTTTTGGATCCATAAATCCTATAGATTATTGGCAATACCATTAGAAACTTTGTCATAATCTTGGACATCACTAAGCAAGGTTGTTGCACCTCTTATGCACACCTTTGTGCTTACCTAGATTTATTCAAACCATTTCTGATATGAATTTGAATGTTAGTTTTGATGTGCTAATTTCAACCTCAGATTTAAAATTTACTTGATGATCTTATGCTTGAGGTAGATAGATTTCCTTGTTGCTTATGTGTGTCAAAAAGGTAATTTAACTGAATTTTTATGAGTGAATTCAAGAGCATAAAGTATGAATTTAAAATGTTGAACAATAGAAACATAAAGAACAACAAACCATCACAATTGATCCATCAACACAAATTTTTGATGAAGGAGTTCACCCCTCCCAGGCTACATTTCCTTAGTCCAGCTTCCATGGCTTAGGCCTCTGTATTAGCTCAATAGTGAAAAAATTGTTGTTTACATGCATCAAATTCTATTGAAACATACTCCATTGAGTTCAGAATGTCGAAATATATCAGAAATGACTATTCATTCACTCGATTTGGCCTTCCTTCCTATAGACCTAGGCTTCAAAAATTTTCAAAGTGACAAAAAAACCTGTAGAATCGCTTCTCTGCCTCTGCAACTTGTTCCAATGTGTTCATAACATGCCCATCTGCTAAGAGTGACTCTTCTTGAGCCAAGATTGGTTGAAAATTGCTCAAGATATGGCCTATTAAATTTTTTCCTAGATTCTTCCAAATCTAGAGAAGACTCCAGATAAGCCCAACAAATTTGGAAATTTTGTCAAAATTGGGGGCGCCTCCTAAAACTCCGATAGATTGAGTGTTGAATTAATTAGGTCTAATATGGGTTTAACGGTGTGATAAGCGCGGTTTAATGGTGCATAAGCGCAGTTATATAAAACCAAATTAATTACATTAAACATGGGATTAGTTTTAACTAATCCACAATTACATTAAATCCCGCTATTTAAAAATCTCACGCCATTAGTTCTGTGGAGATGGCGGGAATGGAGGGGGCTAACCCCCTCCATTCCCGCCATCAGAGTCTGCATTTAATTCAAATACTCATTTGTTGCAAAGGCTTAACAAGCCTCGTCCTATGGTCTGTTGGTAAAAGGCTTGAGTTAGGAGGGGGAGGTCACAGGTTCGACCCGCCCTCCGCCCATCCTATATATATATATGTTTTGGCCACCATTTAAATATGACCACATTAAAATTTAAACCATAGTTTCATAATAATACGCCATCAGAATATATTCAAATGCGGACCACCAAATATATCCAAAGTTCAGACTTTGGGTAATTATGCCATCGGACCATTAAACCCAATGTTTAAATTCGTGTCACCATATAAACATTACTCGGACTTTAGAATGATAAAAATGTGGAATTTGTAATATAAGGTTGGGAAATAAATAATATATATATATATATATATATCCAACCTTAATATTAAAAATAGTTTCAACACATAAATATTCATCATGAACCCAAACTCAACCTTGGAGGACATTGGGCAATTTCACCTTCTCAAACCCAAACTGGTGAATCCTATAGTGACACTTGTCACAGTCCCATTGGGGAAAAACTGAATAATATTCCCTGAATATACCTGGAGTGCTGACTGAGCTGCCATGTCATCAACCTGTCACTGTTCTGCAATTTAAAAAAAAAAATTGCATGTTCTGAATGGCGATCAGCAAGCTATAACTTCTTCATCCGAAGTCGATTTTCGACGAAATGAGTTGCGTTGGATTCCTGGCGACAAGCCGGCCGTTTTCATTTAGTTTCCAATCAATTCTGAGCATGTTCATTTTTGAGCTAAAATATTGAGCCTCTGATCAATTTCCAACCAACATCCAACTGAGCAACGCAGATGAAATATGGAAGCAACTAATAGATTACGAGAAAATATTATTTAGATGCCAAAAATATCATGAATATGGTAAACTATCCAAGGTTTTCATACCAACCAAGTTCAACAACTGACTTGGGAAAATCAAGCCGCAGATCAAGATGGATCTACTCGAATAACTAATAGAAGGAAACTAGTCAAAAAAGGCTCTAGGGACTCCACCTCGACAATTGACGATAACAAAAACAGGTACAAATTCCTTCAACAAATGAAAAATGATGAAATATCATATGCAAAGAAGAGGCCCAAATATACATGAAATAAGCTGGCAACTCAATAAGGACCCTAGCAGATGGAAAAAAATAAGAAAATACTGACCAACATGGGAAACCAAGAAGATGAGGAAATGGAAGAAGATACACCAAAACCTTACGATTAAAAAGACCTAGAGGAAATGGGGTTGCAAGAAATTGATCTACAAACCCTAGTTGAAGATTGGAAAAGCAAAGACCTAGAGGATATATTGGAGGAACAAATCCAAATCATCACAAGAGCCTATTTCAAGCCCCAAGAGTAGATTCTTCGCCAAGCTTAGAAAATGTAGAAAATCTAACAACGAGATTCAATTTGATCTTGTAATGTACTAAAACAAGATATTGAATCTTTCTACAATTTGCGGAAACAAAACACGATCACACAATCACATAACAAGTAAGAGAAAGAGACAATTAATCACACAACACAAGATGCATTTGGGGAAATCATACTGCCTAAAACCCCCCTATCTGTATATTGTATAAAGTCAAGATCATGAAACAATACAATGTTTTCTCTCTAAGAGAAATTCCTACACTCTTCCAATTGTCTCACTCTGATCTAGGAAAAATGAACCAATTACTTAGCCAATTCTCAGCCTCTACTCAACCTGCCTTGCTCACACATTCCTGGAGGAATTGTCACCCTATTAAATAGGAAATTCATTCTAATTGATTGCACAATGCTTCCTTGGCCTCCACATGACTCTATATCTGACCTGTACAATTTTCTACTTATACCACTGATAGTCTACTTCCCTTTAACTCCAATCTCAACTAGGTAACTATTAGAGCTAACATGTAAAAACTATTTATAGCAAACTATCAGTTAATTGATTGATCACTACTTGTAAATTAAATCAGATTTAATTCACTAGACCTATGATGCCAGGATACTAGGTTAAAACAGATCCTAGCATATAAATGAGTACGTGCTTCCTTCGTCAAGAATATTCTCAAATAATTCTTCATTAAAAAAAAACATTTGATGCAGCTCAAAACATATATAAATAAAAGAGAGCCATACAAACAAAATACTTATATAAAATAACACAAAAAATTCCTTGGCCGAATATTACAATGGATGGCCTTTTGGCTCTCGGCCCTTTACAAAAGCTCTCAAACCATATTTCTCTCTCTCTCTCTCTGTATTCCTCACTGTTTTCCATCCTCACACACTCCTCTTTATACATAATAATGAATTTATTCCAATCCCTAATTTCCTTCACACAAATCTCAACTAAAATCTAAATTAGATTTATCCTTGTTTTGGACTCAACTAAGTCCCGTTTAAGGAATTAGTAATCCCTAGATTATATACCTCATTCAATTCCTCTCATATCCTTAATTTATTAAAAGAACATGTATAATAATCCTCACTTACAATTTTCTCTCTTAATTTATTAAAATGAGCACAATAATTTATAAAATAATTAAAAAAATCATCACCCCCCTAATTACACAATATTTTAATAAAACCCAAGCAGGATGCTCCTGCATCAGACTCCCCATGTAGAGAAGTTTCCATAGACTCCTGTCTATGAGGTCTGTCGCTTTTCTATAATAATGCGATAGCCACAAGTCTTGATGACTTGCTGCTTCTGATCTTCCATCTCAACGCTAAACAATTTCTGCTCAATTTATCTGATTTCGACATCATATCTATTAATGTCATTTTCTGTACCTACAATTACATTATTATTTGAAAATTTATAACATTCATTCAACTCTATAGATGTTAAACACATTTCATCCCTATCATGCATAGTAACTGCAATCTCTTCTATATCAGGTTCTGCAAGTGTCATCTCCCCTTCAAGTTCCTTAAGTCATTGTTCCAAGAACTTTATTTCCTTGTGAAATCTTTCCAACATTTCATCACAACCTTCATTCCCAGCTTCATTCTCCTTCTGACAATCTTCCAGAGTTATCATGTTTTCTGTTTCATCACATTATAAAATTCTGTCAGCAATTTCATTAAACAAATACAATTGTTTACCTCCTTGGAATATCTCTTCGTCCTTTCCATTATGCTTCTGCTCCATAATAGCTTCAACTGGTTGTATTACACCAAACAAGAATTCATTTATGATTACTTCTTGCTGCAACAAATCAGTATCTTCCTCCTCTGAAAGACATTCTCCATCACACTTCTCCTTAAGAGTTTCATTCTTCTCTGTGACAGTTTCACTGGACTGTCCACCATCTTTCGCACATCCTGTAAACATACATAAACTATGAGTTTTAAAAATACAAGGCTTCATAGCCTCATCTGCTTCTCTCAACAACACATCTTCAAATTCTTCTGAACTATCTCAATAGTTCATGAGATCTTCCTCATTGATCTCTTTACCCAGAATTTCACCTTGTTCTGGGCCACAAATGGAAACCTCCATTTTCAACTCAGCGTCTCTGAGTTCTTCACATCTCATTTGCACACTCATCATCTGCTCGAGCTTCCTCAGCTCTTCTGTCAACTGTATGTTTACCTACTGTTCCCTCTTTGCGTGTAGTCTTTGCCACTTCACTTTCTTCCTCATGTTCCAACCGTGTGTCTGGTCTTTCACATTTCTCTGCAATAACTCCATCAACAATTCAAGGTGAACTATTATCGCAGCCTTCTCCCACTCATAATCTTCATCAATCAAGTGCTTACATATGCCATTTACCTTGGAATTTTCTTTCTTCTTTCTTCTGTTGTGGTCTTCTTCAGATCTTCTGAAATGAATATCAACAGTCATCTTCTCCTCCTTTGTGAACTTCATCTGTTCACTTGTGTATTTCATTCAATCCCCTTTTCAACAAGCCTCCATACTTTCCATTCAACAATGCAAGCTCTCTTCCTGCGCTTGATCTCTTCCAGTTCCCTGTCTTGGAATCATCTCTGGAAACTCTCTTGCTTCACTTTGCTGCAAACAAGACTTTAGTAATGCTCATGTTACAATGATCAAACTCTCTGGGTGTCAGGATCCACCGATCATGCACCCAATTACATTGATACCTTTGACTTAGCTTACGACTCTTTGACTTCAGAATTTACCCAACTCTTTATCTTGGATGAAAAATAATCAATCTTAACTCAAGCTATCCAAAATTTCATTTGACCCTAACATCTGTTTTGACTTCAAGGCTTGACCCAATAATTATGATAGTGGATATTTTGACTTAATTCAAGTTATACAATCTTCCAACGAACATACACCCTTTATACATTTTTAGGATGCAAAATATTCACTCTCTCTCATACTTCATTCTTATGAAAAATCATCAGTTTCCCATTATCATTTCACATGATACTAAAGTCTTTAATCGAAATGCAATCCATGTTTTCCAAGATTTATTTTATGGTGAAAATAAATAAACCATTTAATTTTCAACATTCAAAAATACCTTTCTGAATTATCATACCTTATGCTCCCTTCATGGTTATTTAATAAACCTTTCCCTTGCATTTGAAACTCTCTGGATTCCACTCTTTTGTGCCGTCTTTGCCACTGTGAACACTCACATGCCCTTCATACCATAAGCTCATCATTTTAGTGCAAGCATTTTCCTGCATTTTTATCCATACAACATCAATTCACATCTCTTCACTTGTGTACAAAGAACAAGTTTTCAACCTCTTTGATGAATAATGCACAGCTCGTACATTATGTCCATCCTGAATAACACCTCCTTAGGTGCCGCCACATGATGATAAAAACAAAGATTCTACAACATCAAGCAATTGTGTTTTCAATCTTAAACACAAATCAAAAGAATTCTCCCATTCCAATTACAAGCTTTGGTCCAAAATGACTTAACCAAAACTGCGAAGAATCCACATTATGCATAATAAACCCTCTCACATAAAAATGCATGCTTCTTTTTATATCACCTGGGGTTAGCGCATTCTCCTTTTGCATTCATTTATACCTTCGCATTTGCAACATTTTCACTCTTTCATAACATTTACAAAAGATAAACTTCTTGAGCATGGCAAGGAAATTTAATCATCCAGGTTTTAAAATACCTCTACTCAATGAATATTGATTCATTCAATGAGAAATTATCTTGAATCTTTTTGTGGTTGAAATGATCCAACCCTTCTCTCGCGTATTATTTTAGGAATACATTCAAGCCTCTACAGACTTTGTCTCCACACAAAAATTCGAAGCAATCAACCAATGCACACTTTAGTATTGAATGTATCAAGAAATTATAATATATATAATTCCAAATAAATTAGACTCTTCATATGAGATTGAATTCCTGCTTTACTTTACTTTGAATGCGCAAGGTCCATTTTCTAACAATCTCTCCCCAACAAATAAATCTCTTCCCAGCAACTTTGTAACATAAATATTTCCCAGCAAACATGTTGAGATTGCAACAAGATTATGAGCTTAGTGAAAAGAGTCGCCTTCACTAAGTGGGCCCGCAGGCTATTTTTGGCGCAAGTCTATTTTTAGACTATGTCTGTTTTTAGACATGTCGATCATATTCTATGAGTTGAAGGATGCTATTTGTGGATGGTTGGTTAAGTTGGAAAAATAGATGGAATTCTATTTTTAGACATATTGGGCAGAATCTATTTTTATATTGCCAGTCTAAAAATAGATATGTCGAATATTATTAGCTCTTAATAATATTTGGACTATAAACATTATCTTATTCTCTTGGAGCACTTCACGATTAAGTGCCTGGAGTATATGCAGAAATTTGTGAAGATTAAACGCTATTCTGAGGAGTTGAGTAGACTGTGCATGGAGACTTCAGTTAGAACTCATGTGACAGAGTTTGGTGGAGTTATTAAGGTAGTTGGTGGAGTTGTGTTCAATTTAACTCAGTTAAACACAATTGAGCTAGTTGTATCTAGTCTAACTGATTGATACACTAGTGAGAGTGGTGTGAATTAATTAATAATTATTAACTCGTATTCAATCACTCAAAGGTACATTTGATTGTATAACGTGCATGGATAGTTTGGTGGAACCGGTGAAGAGGTAGGTGAAAGAGCGATCAATATGAGTTGTGACTATGAAGTGTTATGATTTTAACCATACAATTGGGTCAAATTTTAATGAGGATTAAGTAGACAGAACTGGACCAATTCCAGTTCATTCAGAGCCATTCTTCAGCTGTGATTTCGCAATAGAGGCAGGCTAGCAGGTGGCAGAGATTGGAGCATGAGATTTGCTAGATCGGACCTGATTAGTGTGTAGCAATTGGAGATTGTACTGAGAGCTTGTGAGGAGATTTGTATGATGATTGTTACATGATCTCTATGACATATAATATACAGATAGTTGGGGGTTTTCAGCTTTAAGCTTTCCCATAAATTATTGTGTTCATATGTGTGAATTTTTATGGTTTTAATGTGTGCATGCAATTGATTTTATTTCCGCAATTAATGATCAATGGTAGAAGAGATTTTGTATTGTGCATGAAGTCAAATAGTGTATGATTAGGAGAATCTCGGATGTATAACATATCAGTTATATAATTTCTACATGGTATCAGAGTGATATTGATCATTGGAGAAAAAGCATTGAAGCGGTTGAGTTTTGTGCTGGTGGAATTCGAATTTGCAGCAGTGTTTTCTTGGTGTTGAAGTTGAGATGTCTTTCAACGGATTGCGATTGGAGTATGCCCTTGAGGGCAGCTCGAATTATATTGCATGGAAGGATAGGATGGAGGCGGTGTTGGATGACAATGGGTTGAAGGAGTTCATAGATGCAGAAATTCCAAAACCTACTTCTAGCGATGTTGCCGCACTTGACGCATGGCAAAAGAAGACAACAAAATGTCGAAGGATTCTATTGGAAGGTGTGAAGGATCACATAGTGTCCAGCCTTCATGGTAAAGCTTCTCCATTCTTGATGTGGAAAGCTTTGACAGATTTATTCTAAAGCAAGAGCGACCAGAGGAAGTTGGCGCTCAAGGATAAACTCAGGAACATAAAAATGGAGAAAGGCGACATTATACCCAAGTACCTCACGAAGTTTTTCCAGTGTAGGGATGAGCTGGGAAGTGTGGGGGTTACTATAGATGACGAGGACTTGGTGAGCTTGGCTCTCCTTGGGCTTCCGAAGAGTTGGCATTCCTATCAGGACTCTGTTAATGGTCGGGAGAAACTGCCAAGATGGGAGCGACTTTGGTCAAATCTTGTGCAAGAGGAGATAAGGTGGAGTACCAGGGACGGATCTTCATCGAAGAATGTAGATGAAGAAAATTGCGCTTTGGCTACCAAATCAAGGAAGGGGAAGAGCAAGAAGAATGCTTCTCAGTCCGGTGCGAAAGGCAAGAAGCAGGACATGTCCAAGGTGAAGTGCTTTCACTGTCACCAGCATGGACATTACGCCACAAATTTTCCATAGAAGAAGAAAAATAAGCAGGTTGCTGGATCTGCAGCTGGAGAGGCCTTAGCCTCACAGTTTGAGCTGGATTTTTCGTTGTTCGCATGCTTGGTCTCAAGTGTGATGGGTTCAGTGTGGTTTCTTGACAATGGTGCGTCTTTTCATATGACCGGAGACAAAGATTTGTTTATTGATCCGGATGAGAAATATCTTGGAGTGCACATCGAGATGGGCGATGATGGTAGATACAGTGCGACCGGTATCAGGACTGTTTCCTTTGAGAGGGAGTTTGGTAAACCCTTCGTATTGAAGGAAGTCATGCATGTTCCAGGATTGAAGAAGAATCTGATCTCGATGGTGATGCTGGAAGACAAGGGATATGATGTTGTCTTTAGCGAGGGAAAGGCTTTCCTACGCAGTAAGGCAACTGGTGAAACCCGGAGGATAGGGGTTCGAGTTAAGAACCTTTATCGATTGTAGGTAGATGGTTGTGCAGCAATGGCAGGCAAGGCAGAAGGAGTAGTGAGCTGGGATGAAGGCGAGCTATGGCACAGGAGATTGGGCCATCTTCACCATGGTGCTTTGAAAATTTTGCAGCAGATTTCTACCGGGCTTCCCAAGGGTACACTTGCGCAGTCAGATCAGTGCAAGGGATGTACTTTGGGAAAATTTGTGAAAGCCACCTTTCACGAGAAGGATAGTCGCGCCATGATGATCCTTGAGAGAATTCACACAGACGTGTGTGGACCTTTCTCAGTAGCTTCGACAAAAAAGCACAGGTATTATGTGATCTTTGTTGATGATTTTTCTCATAAGTGCTGGATCTTCTTCATTTAGAAGAAGAGCGAGACATACTCAAAGTTCTGTGAGTTCAAGGTACTGGTTGAGAAAGAGTCGGGGAAGCAAGTGAAGGCTCTTAGGAGCGACAATGGTGGTGAATTCATCTCTAGCGAATTTAAGGACTTTTGCAGCGCATAAGGAATTCGAAGAGAGCTCATAGTGCCTCATAACCCATAACAGAATGGGGTCGTGGAGCGAAAGAATAGAACGATCGTGGGTGATGCATGGGCGATGTTGCATGATCAGGGCCTTCCCATACAATTGTGGGCTGAGGCATGCAATACTGCGGTTTATGTGCAAAACCGTTGTCCTCATAGGATACTTAGCATGAGTACACCCGAGGAGGCGTTTTCTGGTAAGAGGCCTGATATTTCTCATTTGAGGATTTTTGGTTCACCTGTTTACATTCATGTGACGAAGGATGCTAGGAAGAAGCTGGAGCCGACTGTAGAGGTTGGGATATTTGTGCGGTACATTGATACACCCCACAACTATCGTGTGTATTTGCCAGACAGTCAGAAGAATGTTGTGTGACAGGATATCAAATTTCATGAGGAGAAAGCCATGAAGTGTTCGCTTGAGACGGAGCCACACTTGCATGCAGATGAGGAGCTATTAGTTCCTAAGGATGAGCCTTAGGATGTGTATCAGCCACAAGAGGAGGTTTATGGAGTGGAAGAGACCACTCATGCAGCGCCAACCATCAGAGGGCGGAAGCGCACTACATAAGCTGAGCGACTGGCTCAAGATGCAGAGAAGGTTGTAGGAGCACCTACATCACAACGCAGACAGAGACAGTCACATGACCAGTATACTAGATACATGGCTCTTATGAGCAAGTGTATCGTGACGGAGCCATCCTCTTTCGAGGAAGATGTGGAGGATCATGCATGGGTAGATGCTATGGTGGAAGAGTATGATTCGATTATCAGAAATAGTGCATGGGAGATTGTCCCAAGGCCGGAAGGGAAATCAGTGGTGGGTTCGAGATGGATCTACAAAGTGAAGCAAGCAGCTGACGGGAGTGTGGAGAAGTACAAGGCAAGATTTTTTTCCCGAGGCTTCTCACAGATTGAGGGGATCGATTATGAGGAAACCTTTGCACTTGTCGCAAGGTATTCTTCCATACGGATGATTCTTGCTCTCTCAGCGCAGATGGGGTGGCACATTCATCAGATGGATGTGAAGACTGCGTTCCTCAACGGAGTCATTGAGGAGGAGGTGTACATAGAGCAACCCAAAGGTTTTGAGATCTTCAGTAGCGAGTCGCTTGTGTGCAGGCTCAAAAGAGCGTTGTATGGGTTAAAACAAGCACCTCGTGCTTGGTACACATGGATAAACAGTTATTTCATCAGACTTGGATTCTCCAAGAGTGAGGCGGATCCGAACCTATACCAGATTGTGGTGGAGGGTAAGTTGCTGATCATTGTACTTTATGTAGATGATTTGATTCTGATGGGTGATGGTATTTGTTGATACACTCATGCAAGGCGATCTTGCAAAGGAGTTTGAGATGAAGGACTTGGGCCTCCTTCATTATTTCTCGGGATTGGAAATTTGGCGAGTGCGGTGATGGATTGTACGTAATGCCGAGGCAAGTATGCTCGGGAAATCTTTGGAGAAGTTCAACATGCATGGCTACAAGCCTGTTGATACTCCTCTTCCTGGTGGTTGGAGGAAGGAGGATGCTACATCAGCAGATGTAGTGGATTCCACTGTTTACCGACAATTGGTGTGGTCGCTCATGTATCTAGTCGATACACGACCCGACATATGCTATGCTATTAACCAGCATTCACAAGCTATCGTTAAGCCTACCAAGCTCTTTTGGAAGGCAGGCAAGGATGTATTGAGATATCTTAGAGGCACATCGAGATATGGATTATGGTATAGACAGTCAGATGAGGGAGGTGAAGGTGTGTGTGGATTCACGGATGCGGATTAAGTAGGGATCCCAATGGACGAAAAAGCACTTACGGAGGGATTTTCAGTATCAGGTCTACAACAGTTTCTTGGTACAGTAGGAAGCAGATATCCGTGGCACTCAATTCAGAAGAGGTCGAGTATATGGCAGAGAGTTTGGCTGCATGCGAGGCTATATGGATGAGGAAGATCATGGTCGGGTTGTTTGGTTCACACTTAGATCCTACTGTGATTTATTGTGATAATCAAAGTTGCATTAAACTCTCGGTTAATCCGGTATTTCATGATAGATATAAACACATTGACATTCGGTATCATCATATCAGATATTTTGTGCAGCGGAAGATCATGTTACTTTCATACATTCCCACGGAGGATCAAGATTCTGATATCTTGACAAAGGTGCTCACCAGGAGAAAATTCGAATACCACAGAGGCAGGATAGGGGTGGTAGATAATCCTTATCTTTTTGATAGGGAGTGTTGAGATTGCAACAAGATGATGAGCTTAGTGAAAAGAGTCGCCTTCACTAAGTGGGCCCACAGGCTATGTTTGGCGCAAGTCTATTTTTAGACTATGTCTATTTTTAGACATGTTGATCATATTCTATGAGTTGCAGGATGCTATTTGTGGATGGTTGGTTAAGTTGGAAAAATAGATGGACTTCTATTTTTAGACATATTAAGGCGGAATCTATTTTTATATTGCTAGTCTAAAAATAGATATGTCGAATATTATTAGCTCTCAATATGTTTGGACTATAAGCTTATTATCTTATTCTCTTGGAGCCCTTCGGTTAAGTGCACAGATGTGGCACAGGAGATGACAGAAGGAATTATGATATTCCTGAGGGTTAAGTGGAGCTATTGCATGGAGACTTCAGTTAGAACTAATGTGACAGAGTTTGGTGGAGTTATTGAAGTAGTTGGTGGAGTTGTGTTCAATTTAACTTAGTTAAACACAGTTGAGCTAGTTGTATCTAGTCTAACTGATTGATACACTAGTGAGAGTGGTGTGAATTAATTATTAATTAATTCACTAATTATTAAATCATTAATCAACTAAAGAATACATCAGTTAACTACAGTGCATGGACAGTTTTAGTGGAGACCAGTGAAGAGGTAGGTGAAAGAGCAGTGTGACTATCAGTTGTGACTATAGTGTTGCATGATTTGCAACACACAATGGTTGGAGATGCCAATGAGGATTGCGTGAGCAAGGCTGGACCAATTCGAGTTCATTCAGAGCCATTCTTCAGTAGTGATTGTGCAGTAGAGGCAGGCTAGCAGGTGGCAAAGATTGGAGCATGAGATTTGCTAGATTAGACCTGATTAGTGTGTAGCAATTGGAGATTGTACTGAGAGCTTGTGAGGAGCTTTGTATGATGATTGTTACATGATCTCTATGACATATAATATACAGATAGTTGGGGGTTTTCATCTTTAAGCTTTCCCATAAATTACTGTGTTCATATGTGTGAAATTTTATGGTTTTAATGTGTACATGCATTTGATTTTATTTCCGCAATTAATGATCAATGGTAGAAGAGATTTTGTATTGTGCATGAAGTCAAATAGTGCGTGATCAGGAGAATCTCGTATGTATAACATATCAGTTATATAATTTCTACAAAACAATGTTTGTAAACCTTCAAGGTATGCACAATCTCCCCTCTTAGCTTAAGCCAAGTTTCCTCATCTCAATCTCTCAAGTTTCTCTTCAATTTCAATTTCTACTTTTTTCATTTCATTGTATCTTTTATCAAAGATATTTACCCTTAAACAAAATTTATCTCTTTCATAAACATTGAGTAGATTCTTATTACAAACTATGGTCTAAACTATAAATAAACTCCGCTTTATGAATATCGAACTTATGAAAAAGAATTTGGTTTAAATCCAAAATAGAGGTAAACTCTCGTATGCGGAAGCTCTTATTTCATTTGTATATAGTCACAAACCTATATAACATATCACCCATTTATTACTGCTTACCTCTTTCAGTCGCACGAAATCCATTTGTTGGTTTTTTTTTTAAAACCTGTCCTCTATTCTCTTTTGCCATTGACTTATAGTTCCCAACACGAAAAGGTTCCATGACTTAGTTTATGCTTCTGCGAGGTTTTCTTCACCGTTCTTTCATGCTTCGCATACTTGCTTCGGCGCCATCATTTTATTTCTGCCACTCACATGAACAAGAAATGCTGCTTCATTATTCGACACTCCAATCCGCATATCCCCACTCGAACACCACTGGTTTGTGCACCTGCCAGAACAAAGATACCGAGCACTGGCTATATACCATCCTTACACAGAAAATTTCATTTAACACTTTCTGCAGTTACACATAATGCTTCACGTGACTGTGTATATTGGAAAATTCAACACAATATTTAATATTATTCATGGTTGAGCCCACGGTTCATACCAATCAACACCGCTATCAAACAAATATAAATGAAAGAAATAGTGCGCCAGTGATACGAGATTTTTTT
The DNA here is from genome assembly GCA_034641835.2 of Pinus albicaulis. Lineage (NCBI taxonomy): Eukaryota > Viridiplantae > Streptophyta > Pinopsida > Pinales > Pinaceae > Pinus > Pinus albicaulis. The sequence continues at coordinate 1,901,415,416 of CM076578.1, forward strand.
GAATCCTCAACAAATCAATCCATGCCACAACAAGTAAATTCGAATCACAACCTCTAAATTATAACAAGTCAATTTAACTCCATAAAGCCAATTTAATTCCTCTCACTATATGCTTCTGCTTTCTCCTGCATTCTTCCTTTGTCACTCCTCTACGCGTTGTGCTCCCAGCAAATTAATCCACGCTACAACAAGCAGATTTAAAACACAATACCTAAATTCAAGCCATGAAAAATCGAATTACTTCATAAAATCAGCTTACTATTTTCTGCCTTTATCATTCTTCTGCATATTGTCCTCTCACGCCTTGAAATGTTGCGTTTTCACTTCTATCAGTCCAACTCTCCTTCCTGGCGAGCGTTCCGTTCATGCTAACGCATCTTCTCATCAAATTTGTAGAGTACAGGGAACCATTCAGTTGCAGATGCGTACCATCGGCTCTTATGCCATAGTTAGAGTTACATACTGCTAATGCAGAGTGCCAAATCTGTTCAACCAGAGTACCAGCTCCAACTTACTGCATAACCCAGCTTCTCTAACACCTGTGTCCAACCTGCAACTCCACCACTCAAATATACAACAAAAATATACATATATAAATTGCAGACTCAATGCGCCACAATATATTTCAATCAACTCTTAATCTAGAAATTCGACCTGTTCTCCTCACTCACAACAAACAATCAAACGAAACAACCTCAATGTAGGAGAGACTCATCCTCCAACTCATCTCCTTTTCTCTGATACCAAATGATGCCAGGATATTGGGTTAAAACAGATCCTAGCATATAAATGAGTACGTGCTTCCTTCTTCAAGAATATTCTCAACTAATTCTTCATTAAAAAAAACATCTGATGCAGCTCAAAACATACATAAATAAAAAGGAGCCATACAAACAAAATACTGATATAAAATAGCACAAGAAATTCCTTGGACAAATATTACAATGGATGGCCTTTCGGCTCTTTACAAAAGCTCTCAAACCATATTTCTCTCTCTCTCTCTGCACTCCTCACTATTTTCCATCCTCACACACTCCTCATATTTATAAATAATAATGAATTTATTCCAATCCATAATTTCCTCCACAAAAATCTCAACTAAAATCTAAATTAGATTTATCCTTTTTTTGGACTCAACTAAGTCTCGTTTAAGGAATTCCTAATCCCTAGATTATCTACCTAATTCAATTCCTCTCATATCCTTAATTTATTAAAAGAATATTTACAATAATCCTCACTTACAATTTTCTCTCTTAATTTATTAAAATGAGCACAATAATTTATAAAAAAATTAAAAAAATCATCACCCCGCTAATTACACAATATTTTAATAAAACCTGCATCAACCTCTCACTAGTTCATCTCTCAGTTATGACTAGTTAAACTGATTTTAAGTCAATTAATTGAATTAACTAATTACAACTCACAAATAAGTGTAGCTAGACCCCCTAAAATCATGGAAGCAACTCGAATTTCCTATGCTAACTCAGTCATTCTGACTTAGTTAAATAATACAAGTTGTCATGACATGAAATTGCAATTTCTCTTCCAATTTAATTAAGGGAAAATTAAATCAGAAGCCCCCTTTGGATGCGATTTCAACATAACACAAAGAGCCACAACCACCTGGGCTAGAGGACACCCCTACAAAATGAAGATCAACAAAGTACTTATGTGAAGCGACATTTTAATTTTTATTATTTTTTTGTGTTATCTAGTATATCTCTACTTTTATATCTAATACTTTGTTTGATTTTTTGGTTATTAGACTCTCAAGTAGAGAATAATATGGCAGAATACTAAAGACATGCAACAACATATGTTAACACTTCTGATTGTAGTATAATTTTACTAATTTTACAAAAAATAAATAGAGTTATTACAAAGATTTAGCTTTAAAAGGCTCCCTCCCACAAATACACGTTTAATTAGAATATTGAATATTTACATACATTAATCACACTAATCAAAATAGTTATAGATATTAAATTAATCTAAACATTTGAACACACTAATATAAACACTTGAAAACATTATCACATTAATCTAAACACTTAACACAAGAAACTAACTACAATGCCAAAGTACAAAACATCTACTATAATGTTCTTATAAAAATAATAAAGAAGGATTGTCTTATATTATTCAACATATAAAAAAAACTAAATGATTAACTTATTATGGAATATTATTTTAACTATAATAAAACGGCAGTTCAAACCCCGGCAGTTCAAACCCCTATAAATCAAAATAATAATAATACTATTATTTAAATGAATAAAAGATAAAAATATTTCATTTGTAAAAATAAATAGAAAATAAAAACATTTTACCTTTGATTGAAAACTACTAAACCTGGCTTTGGTAATGACAAATTCTACAATAAAAAAATAAAATCAAGTTTAAAATGCTATGCATTCAAGTTAAACAAAGCAAGTAAAACAGCTCATGAGAAGCCAGCGTTAAACTTTGTGGTTACACCAAAAGTAAAAGGAAGGAGAGTACTGGGTCTTGATAAGACTGATATGGAACCCCTTTTCCTAAAAAAAGAAGCATGCTTATATTGATGTGACTGGTGGAAGCTGTCCAAAAGCAAAGCGTATTCTCCTGTTAAAACAGGGCGTATTCTGCAATTGGTAACTCAGATTTGTGTGAGGGACGAGCTTGGAAACCTTCATCAATGGTCACTTTCTTGTTTTTTAGTTGCATTGTATTTTATGCACACTTGTCAAAGTTCTGATTACAGTCTTGACAGAATTTCTTGTGGGTTGCATACTACTGCTATGTAAGGGAGGATGTTACCAAGAAAATCATACAATGGCTGTTTGGTGGTTTCCTTCTTGGATTTATGGGTGTGGGGATCCAGGTGGCAATACACCAGGTTAGGCTTTACATTGCTGCAAGAAAGAGTTGGCATCTCTCAAAGAATTGGTTAGTATTGAAAGATCACAGAGCACTGTGAGTGATGGGAGTTGCAGAGATGTCCACAATAAGAATGGGTTATTTGATTGAAGACGGTTGTTGGCAGTGGTCTGTTAATCACGCTTTTCCATACAATTATGGAATTCCGCCAGCAAACATCGATGAATTAACGGCCAAGGTGCGGAGTGCTTCCCCTTGCAATCAATGTCTGAACAGTGGAACAAAACCCTAACAGCAATGACCAAATATCTCTATGATGTTCTGGCAACTACAACGTTAATCTGCAATTGTGCTTTTTATACTCACCTGCCGCCTTCAAAGAAGACCGAACTGTTTGGGTTAAGAGATCCGCCTGCAAAGAAGAAGAAGCGATAAGATGATCGGCCTGCGAGGGTTTGTTTCTAAGGGAAGAAATCAAATGCCCTGCAGTTTTTTCCCTCTGATATTTCAGCGTTTCTCGCCATGTCGCCTTCACCTTGGATTTCGAATTGGCTATCCACAGTCCTGCTGGATTCTCTGCCACCATGTGCATCAGACGTGGATTGATTTATCTCTGAAATCAACCAACTAGTTTTGCTCAGAATCTGCAAAGGGAAATAACAGAGCTTGAACATCAATCTTTTCAAACCCTTGTTGGTTCTTCGTCCAACCCCATGAAGAGCTAGCAAATCTCTTTTCCAGAAATCCTCGACACAGAAGATTCTCAGAAGGCTACAGCCTCGCCTCCTTATCCATAAGTCTCTGGTAGTATATAACTATCGTGGATTAGCAAACTTCCTTACTCGTTCGTTTCAAACCGCTGAATTGGTGTAGAGTGCAGACATAGCAAACCCAATTTTTTTTTGGTTCAGAGAGAGACATAGCAAACAGATTTACTGTATATGGACAGCCGTCCAGATTTTGAGGCGGTTCCTGGATTGTTGATTTAATTTTTGTAGAGATGACCAGATTTGCATCTGTGAAGTTCTGCTCAGTTCTGTGTTTTTAAAAATCTTTAACAGCAAAATAAGTTTAAAATCTGGCAAATTCTTTACTTTCTGACATTGGTGCATGAGTGGTTTTCTATCTGTTAGTCTCGTGGAATGTTTAATTTTTACCAAGTATTCTCTTGGTCTTGGTCTTTCACTGACACCAATTTATTTAACATATAACTCTTGGTCTCTTACTTAAACCAATTTATTTAACATTGGAAAATTTAAAATTTGTTTTTTTAATTATTTTTATTTGATTTATAATATTTCGATTTAGGTTAATAAAATGATTGATATCTCTAAATTCAAGTTTCTATGATTTATATCGATTCTGGTAAAATCACATTATAATTATTTGGTCCTCACTTTTGGAACCATCCAATGCAAGATGAGTTTTATCTATGTAATTAAATATTTAAATAATATAAAAATTGAAAAAAATAAAAAATAAAAAATAAAAATCTCAATTATTAAGTTTTAATAGAAATAAATTATTTAGTAATATTTTTATTTGAATTAAAATTTTATTATTCAAATCAAACATATAAAAACTTATTAATTATTGAATTATTTAGGAGAAATTAAAAAGTTTTAAATAAGAAATAATATTAAAAAATTATGTATATTAATAAAAAATTAAAGTAAAAAATTGAATTTAAAATAAAAATGAATATTAAATATTAGATAACATTAAGAATCAAAGAATTCACTTTCTAACATGATGTTGGATCTGGTCTGTAACACTGTTGATCTAGCTTGACTTTGCAACCATTGCCTTGCAGTTGTGGTCGGAGGTGGCTCAGATCGTGCTCATCGAAGGCTCCCATGGTGGAGCCGACAGGTGACCCGCTCGTCCCTTCCTTCCAAGACTTGGTTGTAGGTCGCTCGAGCAGGAATGAAACTTCATTCTTCACAAGATTAACCTCCAGTTCTACCTTCACCCCTCATGCTCCCGGCCCTGAAGCAATAAAGAATCAACAATGAAATGGAAAAGGGGTGACGGACCCCCCCTCAAAGGAAAACTCCTTAGACAGACAAGGAAAATCCGCTCCTTGCATGACGCTCAACGTGGAGGCAAAGGTAAAAATGGAAGAACAGGAAAAGGAAAAAAAATGCTAAAAAATATTTGCAATCCCAAAGCCAAGAAGACTCCAGAACTGGTCATCCAAGACCCAAATGTGGCTATTTACAAGGATTATATGCAAGAACACACAGTAATATGCAAATTCATGGGCATTTGGCTAACAGAGAAAGCTCTCAATGGATGGATTCAGTCCAAATGGAAACCAAATTGCAATAGGGTTCTAAGGGTTTCTTTACAATTGTTTTCAATCTCCTGTAAGACAGATACAACGTCTTTGAAGGAGGATCTTACTTCTTCAATTCCGCGGCTCTCTACATGAGGTACTGGAAAGAGAACTTCACCTAGAGAAAGAGGACCTCACAAGGGTCTCGATATGGGTTTGGATTTATTCTTTGCCTATGGATTACTGGGCTCCGACAGTCCTCAAAGGCATAGGAGACGAACAACACTGTCACTTATGAAATGGGTAACCGCACTGTTACCAACTTTTTTTTGGTAGCATAAAAAGCACTCGATTTTGAAAAGTGGTGATGCAGAATCACCTCCTTTTTTTTGTACACATTTTTGACACTCTAATATTTTTATTTATGAAGTATGAATATTTGTTTTAAAATGTTAGTGATTTTCATGCTAATTTTGAAAAGTATTGATGCAGCATCAATTTTTTTTTTTTTTGAGCGGTGATTTTCATGCTAATTTTGAAATGTATTGATGCAACATCAACCCTTTTTTTTTAGAGTGGTGATTTTCATGTTGGTAATAAAACACAAATCTTATATATATATATATATATATATATATATATATATATATATATATAAACAATAAAAATGTAAATAAAAAATAACTTAAAATAAAAAATTTAAACAAAAATAAATAAATAAAACAAAATATTTGAAAATTTAGATAAAAAAAGAAATGACAAAATTTGAAAAACACACATAATTTAAAGAAAAAAAAAACATGAAAACATTTTTCTAAGTTATTAAAAAAAAAACCATATAATTAAAAAATATATATTAGAATAGAAAATTTAAAAATAATTAAAATTACAAATTAAAATTTAGATAAAAAAAAATTAAATACAAAAAAAAAGAAAAAATTAAATTTAAAAATTTTAAATTTAAATTAAAATAATAAATAAATAAAAAATAAAAAATTAACCAAAAAAATGAAAATTGGAAAAGAAAATAAAATAAAATAAAATATTAAAAAAAAAAAAAACGGATCATTAAAAAACAAAAAAAATGAAAAAAAACCACGTGTAAATAATTAAAAAACAAATATCCATAAATTTACTGTTTTTTTTTAAATGAAACAATTCATAAATTTTAAAAATGAAAAACTAAATATACTAAAAGATTTAAAAAAAAAAAAAAAAAATTAAAATTTAATAAATTTAATAAATAAATTTTAAATTTTAAAAAATAATTAATTTAAAATATTAAATTTAAAAAAAAATAAAAAAAAATAAAACAATTAAAACAAATTAAATTTAAAATAAAAAATTTGAATTTAAAAAAAAAAAAAAAAAAAAAAAATATAATTTTTTTGAAATTAATATATATATATATATATATATATATATATTACAAATTAAAAACCAAAAAAAAAAATGTTACGAATTAAAAAAAGAAAAAGACAAAAAAGAATAAAAATGTTACGAATTAAAAAATAAAATTAAAAATTAAAAATTAATAATAATAATAATAAAGAGAATTTTTTGATCGTGATGGCGCTGCCAATCAGCCTCCCGCCCAGGTGGCGGCAGAGGCCGACTGCTGGGTGGGCGGGGAGGCTGCATGTAGCCCCTCGCCCTCCCAACCGCTGGGCTCTGCCGCCACCTGGGTGGGAGGCCGATCTCGGTCCCGCCCTCCCGCCGCCTTCGGCTGGGCGGGGCGGGGAGGCCGCATGGGCTCGCCGCCCAACCGCTAGCCTCCTACCGCCACTCGGGCGGAGGCCGACTCAGGAATCGGCCTCCCGCCGGGAGGGCGATTCCCGTAATCGCCCTTCCGCCGCCACCTCGGGGGTGGGGAGGGCCCCACTCGGGCACCGCCACCACGATCATATATATATATATATATATATATATATATATATATATATATATATATATTAAATTGAATTTTATATTTGAAATTTAATTTGTTTTAATTTTTATTTATTTATTTATTTATTTTTTTCTAAATTTTATTATTATTATTATTATTATTATTATTATTTTTTAAATTTTAATTTAATTGTTTTTTTTTTCCAAAATTTATTTGTTTATTCATATATATATATATATATATTTAATATTAACATTTTTTTTTAATTTAATAAAATCTAATATATATTTTTAAGTTAGGTTCATATATATATTTTATTTTTTATAATTTAAATTTATTTTATTTTTTAAAATTTATTTGTTTCTTTTAACATATATATTTTTAAATTTAATATTTTATTGTATTTTATTTTTATTTTTTGCTAAATCATTTGTTTTTAATTTAATTTCTAGATTTTATTTTTTATAATTTCTTTTTTTTTTTTAACTTTTTATAATTTTATATATATATATATATATATATATATATATATATATATTTTGAAATTTTAATCTTTAATTTTTAAATTTTTTTTCTTAAATTTTAGGTTTTTTTTTAATGTTTGAATTAAAATTTTTATTTTGTTTTTATTTTTATTTTTTATTCCTATATATTTTTAAATTTTATGCTTTAAAATGTTTTTATTTTTTTTCTTAAATTTTAGGGTTTTTTTAATGTTTGAATTTTAAAAATTAAAAAATGTTATTTCTGTTTTTTAAAATGTCAAAAATATGACACAATTTTGTTTTTTTTGTTATTCAGCATCAACTGGTTTTGTTTTGAGGGTGTTTTTTCAATCTTTTTTTCAAGAAACAATTTTGTTTTTAGCATAATTTTATAAAATGTTGAAATTTGACCTTAAAAAAAAACCAAGTGCGTTCTGGAATACACTTTTTTGTTTTTGGGGTGTTTTTGGGGTGTTTTTTCATGTTTTTTGAGTCTTTTTGGGCTAGAGTTCTCATTTTGAGGTCAGGTTACCTATTTCATCGGTAACAGTGTTGAACTAGGAGAATACATAAAAATGTCTGAGGGAACAAGAATGGACATTATGTTTCCTACACAAGAATCTGTGTCTACATAGACGTCTCAGGCGCCCTACTGGAAGCTATCAAGTTGATCTACAGGGATGAATTTTGGCTGCAAAGTATTGATTATGAACACATCCCCTTCAGATGCAGAAAGTGTCATGAACACGTGCATCTCTTCCGGGACTGCCCACAGAACAAGATCCCTTCAACTGACGAGCAAGCTCAAAGGAAGAGGGACGAACATGGATTTACAAGGGTTGGAACAAGAACAGACACAATAAGAAACCATACATAAAAAAGATCAACCCAACAACTCAACACAACAAATTTGAGGCACTGAATGTATCGCAAGAAGAACAATTCCTATTCAGCTCCATGGAGGAGGAACACAAGGAAAATGAGCAAACCTTAGGAAACAACGGGCGGGAAGATGAAGAATTGGAACACAACATTAATGAAAATGACAAACTACAGGAAGACGCAAAAATGGAATAGACCTAAGAATCACCCACTTCGGAAGAAAACACCATTGAAGAAGCAATGGAAGGAGTTGACCTCTTAATGGTGGCGGAGGAATGGCAGAAAAATGACATAGCAGCGATTCTAGAAGACCAAATCTAAAAAATCCAAGAAGCTTACCTCCTACATTATGAAATGAAACAAAACTCAGGGCAATCTTCCACGGGAAAAGTTGCAGGCAATGGCATTCTAGCAAACCTAGAGGTAGGCCAATACTACCCAAGAGGATCGAGCAGGAAAAGAGGAAGGAAAACTACCAGTCAGCTTTTACAAGAGTTGGGTGCCCACCTCATCAATGAAGGAAAGGTAAAGGCCCTAACCCTATCCCCTAAAATTTTTCAATGAATTGTACTTCTTGGAATATAAGAGGACTTAATGGTCCTGGAAAAAAACAAGTCTTGAAAAATAGACACGCTATCGACAAGCTCAACATCCTTCTGATCCAAGAAACCAAGACTTGAAAAATAGGCTCGCTATCGACAAGCCCGACATCCTTCTGATCCAAGAAACCAAGACTCACATGGACAACCTCACTATGATCCAAAAAACATGCTTCAAGAGCTACAATTACACAGCAATTTCAGCCACTGGTATAACAGGTGGTATAATGACTCTATGGAAGAGCTCGCTATTCGAACACTTCTCTTCCACTGCCACCAAACACGCATTAATGACCGTTCTGAAAATTACAGGAACTAATGACAATATATGTGTCACCAATATTTACACCACCCATAGAGTGACATAGATAATCAACAAGCTTATGAACTCCTTCCACCACCCTTACAAAATTATTGTAGGGGATTTCAACATGGTGGTCAACCTGGGAATAAAAAAGGGGGCATTCGGAAATTGGACAAAGACTCTAAAGCTTTCAAGATCACCATTGACAGTCTCCACTTGATAGACATCCCTACGAAGAATGGAACCTTCACTCGGAGCAACCAAATTTGATCTTTATTATGTATTATTGGAGCATTCGGGTAAGTAGCATAGCATTTAATGGGTTGAACTAACACCAGCCTAGAAAGTGCTTGAAAGAGAAAATATAAGCTGGCATGCAAGAAAATTAGATACTATGCATTGGAATTGTTGAAAATAAAACACTCGTTTGCATGTTCTAATTGTGTTACAGTTAAGGATATTTTTACATATAAGCATGGTATTAGCCATGTCAAAAGATAAATTAGTGGTGTTGATTATTTGGAAATAAAACATATCAATTCTTGTGCATTAAACAATGACAACTAGGATTATTTTCTTGGAAAGAATATACGGTTGTATGTGGGAAATGATATCATGTTTAGTTAGCCCACATCGGGAAATATTATTTGGAAAAGAAGATGGATTACATGCATAAACCCATATTAATTTGTTGGTTTCCTTGAGATATATATGTGGGTAATGTTTGTATAATATTTGGAAAATAATACGTGTATTTGTATGTTTTATTACCTAAGTTTTATGGAAAAGGAAACATGTTTTGCATGCCTTATTATGCTAAACCCTCGAAAAGGAAATATGGAAAATGAAACATGTTTTGCATGCCTTATTAGCCTAAACCCTCGGAAAGGAAACATGTGTTTGCACGCTTGATTGTGTTAAGAATTCCATTGGGAAGATTCTTTTGGAAACTATATGCAATTCGTATGCACAGGAACAACATTTGTTGTGTTAGCTTTCTTCACATGAACCAAAAGTAATAGCTTAAGGGTTAGTTATTTGGTTTAAACTTATGTAAATTGCATGCACGAAGATCGTAAATGATGTATCAATTGATGTATCAGTTTCTTCTAAAGAAATGGTTGGCAGATGTAGCTATTGTCTAGCAGGAATGTGTGCTTATGCTAGGGAAATATTAGTAAATGTGATTGCTTATAACTAGCACATATGCAATGCGGTTAAAGGGAGCATGTCAAGATATTTTACTTGCATGTCATAAATGTACATGAGTAGATGGAGAAGCATAACTAGTATAGATTTATGAATGGGTTGTTTAATACTTTACGAATCTTGACATCAATGTATGTTGAAGACAACATTAGTAGGAAATGATGTTAACTTGTACAAAGGAAATATTATGCTTAACATGGTGGCAGGTATATGATTAATGGTTCATGCAGATGAGTGCGAGTTGTAGGATGGTCCAATGTCCATTGTAGGTACATCAATGCCACCAAGATATGAAGATATGAAGAATAGTGAGTAAATTCTATCATAATTATTGTAATGGCGTCCATTGTAGGTACATCAATGCCACCAAGATATGAAGATATGAAGATTAGTGAGTAAATGCTATCATAATTATTGTAATGGCTTTAAGCTAGATATTTGTAGATTTCCTTGTAAGATTTATAAAAATGGTTAAGGGATGGTCTCCCTTATAAGCCATTGAGTGAGGGGTGAACACCGTCACGAGCGTTTAATAATAAAATTAAACGTTTGGTAGTTTTCACCCTACAAGGTTTCAGGGTATATTGGTGTGTCAAATTGATGATGTCGATTCCTTTTTGGTTGTTATGTTCATAATGTCAAGTATGTGATGACTACATGAATAATGAAATGAATGCAAGGTTACATCATACAATTTTATGTTAATGTACAACAATAGAGGTTGTTAACACTTAAGAAATTTATTATTCTTATACTAAGGTCACACTGTGAACTGGTGAACATTCTATCTAATGATTAGTAAGGAATATTTAATAGTGATTTGGATACTTACACATGGGTAATTTGTATAAAAAAATTTAACTCTTTACATTTCCATGTGAGGTTAAAACTGTCCAAAAGAAAAACCTATTCTCCTGTTTGGCATACGCTTCTCCAGTTCTGCAATTGGTAACTCAGATTTGTGTGAGGGACGAGATTGGAAACCCTCATCAATGGTCACTTTCTTGGTTTTTAGTTGCATTGTATTTTATGCACACTTGTCAAAGTTCTGATTACGATCTTGACAACAAAGCCTATTCTCCTATTAAAACATGGCATAAGCTTCTCCAATTCTGCAACTGGTAACTCATATTTGTATGAGGGACTTGGAAACCCTCATCAATGGTCACTTTCTTGGTTTTTAGTTGCATTTTATTTTATGCACACTTGTCAAATTTCTGATTACAATATTGACATAATTTCTTGTGGATTGCATACTATTGCTATGTAGGAGGAGGATGTTACCAAGAAAATCATAAAATGGTTGTTTGGTGGTTTCCTTCTTGGATTTCTGGGTGTGGGGACCTACGTGGCAATACACCAGGTTAAGCTTTACAACATCAATGAGCGTTGTTGCAAGAAAGAGTTGAGATCTCTCAAACAATTGGTCAGTATTGAAAGATGACAGAGCATAATGAGTGATGGGAGTTGCAGAGATGTCCACAATAACAATGGTGGGGGGCTTGATTGAAGATGGTTGTTGGCAATGATTTGTTAATCACTTTTTTCCATATAATAATGGAATTCTGCCTGAAAACATCGATGAATTAACGGGCAAGTTGCAGAGTGCTTCCCCTTGCAATAAATGTCTGAACAGTGGAACAAAAACCTAACAACAATTACCAAATATCTCTATGATGTTCTGACAACTGCAATATTAATCTGCAATTGTGCTTTTTATACTCACCTGCCGCCTTCAAAGAAGACCAAATTGTTTGGGCTAATTTTGAAGTGATTTTGTTGTGGATAAGAGATCCGTCTGCAAAGAAGAAGAAGCGATAAGATGATCGGCCTGCGAGGGTTTGTTTCTAAGGGAAGAAATCAAATGTTTCTAAGGGAAGAAATCAAATGCCCTGCAGTTTTTTTCCCTATGATATTTCAACGTTTCTCGTTAAGTTTAGGTTAGATTTGGGTTTTTTTTTAACCAATTCTTTTTCATTAAGATTTATCTTAACATTTTATCTTTTCAATTATATATTTTTTAATTATTAATATTTTTTAATTTTAATTAAAACTTGAAATATGTTTTGAAGTGTTTTATTTATTCAAAATAAGTATATTATTTAATTTCTTTAAATAAATAAATTATTTTTATAATTTATTTAATGTTTTTTATTTATTTAAACAGGTAAATTGAGATAAAATTGTATGGGAAAAAATGAAAATACATTTCCTTGCTTTTTAATTTTATAATATTGGATACATGATGAAGTATAGTATTAGAATTGAGTATGATGATTTAATATTTACAAAATTAATATACAATTTTGAATTTAATAGATACTTATTATTTCATATTATAAAATTATATTTTTTATAGGTTTTTTTTAAGCATTTTTTAATATATATTTGGAAAAATTCAAAGTTTAATAGAAAAAGAGAATTTTGAGTTTGGATATGTCTAAACAATGAAAGCCTCAATATCAAGTTTTGAGTGGAAACATTCATTATCTTGTTCACCAGTTGCGTCAAAGATAAACCCCAACAATTTTAAATATTCACATTCCTTTCAACAAATTTAAATATTCACTACTTTTCTTCAAAAATTTGAGTTGAATTATGTAACCCATGAATGAGCTGGCCAATAAGAATATGGTATTTTTCCCCTCCACACATTGTAATTGTGAATTATGAAACAATATCCATAATCAAGAATGCTAATTCTGGGTAGTAGTATATGGTCTGTGACAAGAATGCTAGTTCTAGGTAGTAGTATATGGTGTGTGATTTTTTTTAATTAATTAATTTAGTATATTAAGTTGGAAATTTTTCAACAAAAGCCAACAAAAATAAGCTCAATGAAGCTATAAATCCAAAGGTAAAAAATTTGATGATCAAGACTTATAATTGAAATTTTTTTATGAATATCCTCTAAAGTTTCAAGAACTTCAAGGAGAAAAGGTGATATCTCTGATATATATTCCAAGTTAAATGAGACAATGACAAATCCTTTTGAATTGATCTACACATACATCATATGGGATTTAATTATAAACTAAATTATTTCTTGGTACTTCATGCTTTAATTAGTATATGCAATCTATGGCAGAGTGATGGACTCCACAAGGTTTTTTATTATGTTAATATTGTACGTGATATTTGCCTTTTATTTAGATGAACTTTTTTAATTTCATTAGCGAAGGTTCACTTTCAACATATAAATGAAGAGTCAACCTTAATTTTAATGGAATGTTTAAATTAAAACTGAGATATTAAATTCAAAAGGGAAGGTTCACTTTCAATATATAAATGAAGAGTCAACCCTAATTTTAATGGAATGTCTAAATTAAAGCTGAGATATTAAACTCAAAAAGCAAAGGTTCACTTTTAACCTATAAATGAAGAGTCAACCCTAATTTTAATGAAATGTCTGAATTAAAGCTAAGATATTAAACTAAAAAAGGGAAGGTTCACTTTCAACATATAAATGAAGTGTCAACCCTAATTTTAATGGAATGTCTAAATTAAAGCTGAGATGTTAAACTCGAAAACAATTGAGTTGACAATGAAACATGGAAAAATCACTTCTAAAAAAAATTACACAATGGATTGGTAACTTAAGGGAAAGACATTATTTGTCACCTTAAAAATCTCATTTACTAAAGTTCTATCAATCCACAAATAATAATTCATGTGATCCCTCAAGACATGGAAGATGAACATTGCATTGGACTAGCATGAAAAAGTTAGGTAACAAGTGGTTTGAAGCCTAATTTTATCACCAATTGCGGATTTCAAAGAATATGAATGGTTCCATTATTTTGGTTACAAGTTGAAATTAACAATATTACAATATTCATGTTGGATATTCACAACAACATGGGATGCAAGAGATGTCAACCCTTGAAGTCATGGGAAATGCATTTTAAAAGTAAAACTCAAATAATTCCAAAATTGATTTATTTGATTTCATAAACTGTGATAGATGTGGATGGTTGGATTTGCATACTCTACATTGATAGGGTTTCAAATAAATTTATTTTATTCACCAATAGCTTAGGTGATTCGGTGAAGATTCAATCAAAAGGTATTAGAAGTATACCTTGGCTAGACTAGCCAGAACAATGCAATCATTAAAGGAGGAGAAAAAGTAAAGGTTTTAAAGCCTTCATTCTTAAAAAATAGATTTTCTTCTTGATTCCAACATGTTACTCTAAATTACTTATTTTTGCATGAGTTGACTTCCATATTATATAGAAATACCTAGCCAAGAGACATTTCTTGGTAGAGAGACTGTGTTGCCTAGCATGGATTGAGGTTAAAGTGTTATTAAGAGAAAATGTATATCATTATACATGTTTAAGTAATATTGGCCAGATTTAACTAAGGATTCACATGCTATATATTAGAAACTAATATGCTCAGAGGATTTCCCCAAAACTGGGTGTAAGCCAATGCCATTAGATACTTTATAAAACTAGAAAATTGCCATTATATATGTTATAAAACTAGAAAATTTTGAAGTTTGTAGTATCTAGATGAATAGTCTTAGAAATCCAGAGAATTTTTTTTCTTTCTAGTGTTCAATTTTTGTACCTTCTTGTATTTCTAATATCGAGAGTTTAATTTAGAATCTAGAGTTCTATTTAATTATATATATCTCAAAGATATGCAATGTCACATTGGTTTTTGGGATGGGGAAATGCAATGTTGCATTGGTTTTTGGGATGTGGGAGGGTCTCCAAGATAATTGGAGGGAATCCCCAACCTTTTCATGGGATGGAATGTTGAGGAAAGAAATAATAACTTCTTTTAGGTTGCCTCAAAGGGCATTGACTTAGTTCTATGGTCACTTCAGCCCCATGAATGATAGATTGGTCATCTTCAAATCAATTAAGGAAGCTCATAGATTACCATATGCTCTCCCTTTCTTTGCATTCACCTACATCCTATTTTTCTACTACTAATAATAGTATTAACAGTCATAAAAAATATTAAAAATAAATAAAAATAAAAATAATTCACCATAAAAATTTGTACCTGCTCGTAAAGCACAATAGTATGCAACTTTTAGTATTATGCACAACCCTTACACATATCAGATCTAAAAGGCTTGTACAATTAAGAAAGGAAGTAGTCGTAGCTGTAGATTTTTTTCATTGGTGGGCCTCAACATTAGTAGTAGCTTGGATTGTTAGACATGGTGCTTTTCCTCTTATATGTTTGAAGCAGGGGATGCGAATAACAACCTTGTCTAGCCCTGCTCTAGGCTTTTGCACTTTGCCACATTTGGAATAGAACTTTCAGCAAGCTGTTCAAGAGCTTGGATTTTTCCAAAATTGATCCCTCCAACTTCCCTATCTTCCACTTCATTGCTTTAGGGTATGATGGTTTTAAATCATACATATGCATATTCCACTTATTATAAGATTTAAAATTGATATACTTGGTGTGCATTGGCTCCTGCAGGGTCTGAAACTGTTGCTTCAAGAAAAATTTCTTCCTTGTGATCGGGTGGAGGAAGTCAATATTGGAATCATGTTCTTCAATGGAGTTGCTCCTGAGAGATTATCTATCAAAGGATGAATGTCCATGGGTGACTCATCAAAGATTTCATAGGGCCCATTCACGGATAACTTATAGAATATCAATGATGACTTTATCAAGTCAACAACATGTGTTGTTCGCTGGAGTGTTCAAGAGACTTCTGGATTCAACTTGATTCCTTCTCCATACTTGTGTAACTTTCTTATTTGGCATGGTTCTAGCTTGTGCAGGGGCCCAAGTCAAGTTACAATCACGTGCCATATGTCCAATGTTATGGCAATTGAAACACTCTATCTTGTTCATGAATAAAAAATCATGACTTCTTCTTGCAAAATTGCTTCGAGGAGATTGGAGGGGACCATTATATTTGTCTTAGTGATATGCCCTACAATATTTTGCCACGTTATTTTTCCACGTGTCTAAAGTTTGTACAAGAATAGGGTCAAATCGCCGGTCGGCCGAGAGTTTTCAAAATTCTCGTACGAGAAATTTTAAATATTTCGGACGAGAGTTTGGTCGGGTTTAACATGAGTTAAAATTCTCTCGGACGAGAGTTTCGCATTTTCTCATCCGAGAGTTGTGGTCACAAAAATCTCGGACAAACTCTCGGACGGGAGTTGGAGAAACTCTCGGACGAGAGTTGGAAAAACTCTCGTCCGAGAGTTTTCGGAACAGCAAAGATAATCTGCGAAACTGATGTTCCTTTCAAAAGGAACAGCAAGGAAATGCTCTGCGGACATGCTGTTCCGTTTGAAAGGAACAACAAAAACACTGCGCGAAACTACTGTTCCATTCGAAAGGAACGGCAGAAAAATATCCTACGAAGGTGCTGTTCCTTTGAAAAGGAACAGCAAAAACACTCTGAGAAACTGCTGTTCCTTTCAAAAGGAACAACAGAAGTGTTGTTCCGTTAGAAAGGAACAACAACGCGAAAAAAACACAGAATTTTTATTATTTTTCGTTTTTAAAGAAACTAAATTCAAACGAAATAAAGAAGTATTAACAAGGAAACGAATTTCAAAAACAGAAACCAAAAACAGAAAAAAAAAGAATGCATTATGTACAAAAATTAAAAAAACCAATTTATCAAACTGGCGCGGGAGAGGGATTCTCCCCTTCAGCAAGAATTTCAATGGTGGAGTCTTCCCTTAACTGCTGGCAAAAGGATTCACGGGTAAGCGGCTTACGATATAATCGAACTCGATGGCCATTAACCTTAAAGGAATGCCCATATCCGTCAATGGTGACTAGTGTGAGAGTGCCGTTATCATGCACTTTCTAAATTTCGTAGGGTCCAAGCCACCTAGTCTGGAGTTTTCCAGGGAAATCCTGAAACTGAGAATCGTATAGAAGTGCCCAATCTCCTTCGTGGAAGATCCTTTGTTTAATGTGGGCGTCATGCCATTTTGCTCTCTGTTGCTGGATTAATGCGGTGTGCTGAAGAGGAGAGAGTCTGATTTCATCCAATTCATTCAGTTGCTGCAGTCTTTTTGCTTGGGCTTCATCTAAATTCAGACCTATCGTTTGAGCTGTTCGTAATGTCTGAATTTCAAATTCGATAGGAAAGATGGGTTCTTTTCCAAATACCAACTGGTATGGTGAATGTCCTGTGGTAGGTCTCCATGTCGTTCGGTACGCCCACAATGCCTCTGGTAGTCTGTAGGCCCAATCTCGCCTATGTGAAGCAACCGTTTTTGTCAGTATAGATTCGATTACCTTATTCGTGCTTTCGACTTGGCCGTTGGCCTGTGGGTGGTAGGGAGTTGTAATTTTACGCTGAATATGGTAATTCTTTAATGTTTCAGCCAATTTGTTACCTATAAACTGTGGTCCCCCATCTGTGATTATGTCTCATGGGAGGCCATACCGCACGAAAATTTGGAAAAGAAAATGTATCACGGAATCCTCTGTAGCTTTTGAAAGAGGCTCTGCTTCAACCCATTTAGTAACGTATTCAATAGCAACTAGGATATATGTTTTCTGGTTCGATGGAGGGCTAATAGGACCAACGAAGTCAAGGGCCCAACGTTCGAAGGGTTCAATCACTAGTTGAGGGTTCAAGGGCATTTCATCAGACTGCCTAGGTCGACCAGCCCTTTGACAGCTATCACAGGCCTGCACAAATTTTTTTGCGTCTCTAAAGATATTAGACCAATAATAGCCAGTCCGTAGGACTTTATGGGCTGTTCTACGATCTGCAAAGTGTCCGCCACACTGTCCGTCATGGTACGCTTTCAAAATATCATATACCTCATCGTCCCTAACACATCTTCTTATTTGCATATCTGCCCCTGTATGAAATAAGTAACCTCCTATCCATGAAAAACGGGTGCTACGATGTATTATTTTCTTTCGTTCATTAAGGGATAGATGTTTGGGTAATATACCTATTGCCAAATAGTTCGCTATATCAGCATACCATGGTGTTCTGGTGGTAACAGCGAAGAGATGCTCATCCGAGAAGTGATCTTCAACTGGTTCTACATCTGTTGGCTTTGGCATCCTGGACAGAAAGTCAGCTACAGGGTTCTCTTTGCCCAGTCGATCCTTGATCGTGATATCAAATTCCTGCAGTAAAATTAGCCATCTAGTTACTCTCCCATTCGTAACAGGTTTATTTGCTAAAAACTTAATGGCAGAGTGATCTGTGTAAAGCACTACAGGATACCTAGTTATGTAATGCCTAAATTTATTTATAGCGTGAACTACAGCCAAAAATTCTTTCTCAGTCACAGTATAGTTTAATTCGGCAGGGGTCAGATTTTTGCTAATGTAGTAAATTGCATATGGCTTTTTGTCTTCCTCCTGCCCAAGTACTACTCCAATTGCTGTGTCTGAGGCGTCAGATGAAATTTGGAATGGTAAATTCCAATTTGGGCCCCTCAGCACAGGGGTTGTTGCAACGAGCTTCTTCAAATCATTAAAAGCATTGTCACATTTGTCTATCCAAACAAAATCAGTATTTCCAGTCAGCACATATAAAAGTGCAGCTATTCGAGAATAATTCTCTATAAATTTTCTATAATAACCAGAAAATCCAAGAAAGCTACGTACCTCTGTCTGTGTAGTAGGTGTAGGAATTAACAAGAGTATTTGAATTTTAGCTGGATCTACTTGAATTCCTTCTGCTGAAATATAATGGCCTAAGATAACTCCTTCAGTCATCATCATAAGACATTTTTCATTACTTAAACAAAGCCTAGTGTCTATACATCTTTGCAATACTTTTTCTAGATTTTGCAACGCAGGTTCAAAATCATCCCCATAAGGAGTGAAATCATCCATATATACTTCGAGACCTTCATTTATTAAGTCTGCAAACATGCTGAGAATTTCCCTTTGAAATGTAGCAGGAGAGTTGCATAGGCCAAAAGGTAAGACTCGGTAGGCAAATGTACCCCATGGGCAGGTGAAAGTAGTGTTGTCCTAGTCTTTAGGGGCAATTTGAATTTGGTTGTATCCATTGAAGCCATCCAGAAATGAAAAGAACTTCTTTCTTGCCAATGTGTCTAATCCCTGGTCAATGAAAGGAAGAGGAAAGTGGTCTTTTTGTGTTGCTTTATTGAGTTCACGGTAATCTACACATATCCTCCACTTTCCATTCTTTTTAGGTACCACCACTAATGGGGAGACCCACTTGCTATCAGATATTGGATAGATAAAATTGACATCCAATAATTTTTGTAATTCATCTTTCATAGCATCCTTAAGGTGAGGATTCAGTCTCTTTTGAGGTTGACGAATGGGTCTTGCGTCTTTTTCAATGTAAATGTGGTGAGTACATAATTGTGGGTCAATTCCTTTCATATCGGGGTAATCCCATGCAAAGGATGCTTTGTATTTTCGTAATAATTGGACCAATTTCTCTTCTTGTTCAGCAGTGAGATTCTTGTTAATGTTCAAGGTTTTCCCTGGTTCAATTTCTACAACCTTAGTATTATTCACAGAGGTAGTAGGTATTGCTTGATCATGGATGTCTTTAAAAGGATCTTCTTCTTCTTTATTGTCGAATGTTGCCTCAATCATGTGACATTGCAAGTGAGATGCAGTTTGTGATTTATTAATGAAATTACTAATGACATCATCCTCTATTTGATCTTTAAAATCCAAAGCTTCTTTTATCGTTAGAGGTGACCTCATGTTTTCCACAAAATATGATGGTTCGAACTTCCTGCACTGTGGGGGCGCCCATGAGCATTGTATCATCTACGAATTGCTGATGCGTTACTGTGGGTCCTTGGTGTACCGGTTTGATGCCTTTGAGTTGATTCTGCTATTTTGCCTTGGCTAAGGATCTTCCTAGCCCTTCTGCCATAATGAAAAAGAGAAACGGAGACAGGGGATCTCCTTGCCTTATACCTCTGGACGGAATGAAGGGTTGAAGGGGTCCTCCATTGAGTAGCATTGAAAAGAAAGCACCTGAGACCAGTTCCATTATCCAATTTGTCCATTGCTGACTAAATCCATAAGCCTGGAGGATTGCTCTCATATAGTGCCAGCTGATTTTATCAAAGGCCTTTGAAAGGTCAAGCTGGATAAGCATACCTAGAGTCCTTTTTGTTTTGAGAGAATGCAACACTTCCTGAGTGAGGATTATGCTGTCAGTGATCTGCCTACCTTCAACGTAGCCAGTTTGTTCCTGAGAAATGATTGAGGGGAGGATAGATTTAAGTCTGCTAGCCATCAGTTTGGAAAGGATTTTGTAAAGGACATTACAAAGGGCTATGGGACGAAACTTGTCGGGGGAGTTAGCCTGGTCTGATTTGGGAATTAAGGTGAGGAATGTGGCATTGATGGCAGGCAAAACTTTCTTGGTTCTGTGAAAGTTCCTTACTAGGTTGAGAAGGTCAGCCTTAATAATGGGCCAGCAAGCTTTAAAGAATTCGATTGTAAAGCTGTCTGGTCTGGGAGCCTTGTTCGAGGCCATGTTGAAGATTGTTTCTTCAATCTCCTGCTCAGTGAATTCTCTTAGAAGGAGGGAGTTTTTCTCCTCTGTAACTAAGTTGGGAATGGCAGCGATAATTTCATTGATGGCTTGGGTTCTATCTTGAATGGAATCGCTGAGAAGAGAAGTGAAAAAAGAGTTGAGTTCAGATCCTATATGCTCCCTTTTATAAACTTGATCGCCATCAGCTTTTTTGAGGGAGAGGATGTGATTATGTGCTCTATGTTGGATGGTTGACTTATGGAAGAAACTAGTGTTGCGTTCTCCCTGTTTTAACCATTGCACCCTCGACTTCTGCCTCCATAGCAGCTCTTCTTGTTTTAACTGTTCTTCCCATTGCCTTTGCAGATTTGATTCTTGAGCTATTCTTTCATCATTGGGCCCTTCTTTGATCAAAGATTGCTAGAGGTTCACCATTTTTTCCTCGAGTTCTTTTTTGGCTTGAAATATGTCGCCAAAGGTGTTTTTGTTCCAGCATTTGAGGTTGATTTTTATTGTTTTGAGCTTCTGCTGGAATATGTACATGATATTGTCGCTCCTTATGGTGGCTTGAGTCCACCAGCGTTGTATGTTTTGCATGAATGATGGGTGCTCTGTCCAGAAGGCTTCAAATCTGAATTGTCTGTTGTGGGGCTTATCCAAATTGGTGAAGTGAATCTGCATTGGCCAGTGATCAGATCCTCTGATAGGCAGAATGCTGGCCTCCATGTCGATATTTTGCAGCAGAATGGATTCCGACATGAGGAACCTATCAAGCCTTGATGCTATCTGACTGTTTCCTCCTTGCTTATTATTCCAGGTATGCAGACCATTGACTGTGGAGATGTCAATGAGTTTGGATTCAACAATAAAGGTGTTGAATGCTTCCGAGTCCTTATCCAATCTTCGTAAGCCTCCCTTTTTTCCTGCTAGATTGGTGATCATGTTGTAGTCTCCGCCTAAAATCCAGTGGTTTGCCCCATGGTGTTGTATGACTTCGTCCAGGTCTAGCAGCATCTTCAGCTTTTCCTGGATTCGTTGGGGTCCATACACGTTGGTGATGCAGATCGATTGCCCTGAGTCTGGCATGTTGAAAATGTTCGATAACGAGTGCTTGGTGGACAAAGCATTCTGCAAGAAGAATTTTCTTTTGTTCCAGAACGTGAGTAACCCTCCTGCTTGACCGATAACATCTATGCTTATGCAGTGATGACTGTTGGAAACAAGTTTTTTGAGTGTCTCTGTGCCTTTGGGAGAGAATTTTGATTCTTGAAGAAGTATGATGTCTGGGTGTAGCGAGAATAAGCGGTTTTTCAAGATCCTTCTTTTGGTGGTGCCGTTGAGCCCCCTGATGTTCCAGGTTGTGATTTTCATTGAGCTACCTTTGGAGCAGATAGGACCAAGGCCCTGATTTTTCCTTCATTGATTAGGCGTCTTCCTGGTTCTTGTATTTGGTGTCTTGTGGATTTGCGCCCTCTTTTTCTTCCTAGTCCTTGTGGCTTGTATTGATCCAAATCCAGGTTGGCTTGAATGCCCGTTTGGCTGCTATTTCCCCATTGCCTTTTGGCTGCATTTTGGTTGATGTATTCCAGCTGCAGGTATGCCATTTCTATCTTCTCCAAGTGTTCTTGGGGAATGGCATTGACTCCCAGTTTGGACCATTGCTCATTGACCTTTTGGAGATCTAGATCGCCTAGGATCTCCTCCAGAGGATTGTTTGAAGTGGTTGAGGATGGCTGCTCTGTTTGCATTTCTGTGCATTGAGGAGTTTGTAGTGAGGTGTGGCTGGTATTAATCTGAATGGGAGAGGATTATGGTTTGTGTTGCGGTGCCTGGGCATGGATTGAATCCGAGGTTGTGCTTGGGGCGTTGGTTGTAATCAAATATTGACTTAATAATGACAGATCTTGATCAGTGGGGGCCTGGGAGACTATAGGGTGCTCCAATGAGTCAAGATTTCTCAGAACTTCAAAGTTGTTTTGCTGGGTCGAGGCAGTGTTGGTGGGGGTTGTATTGGTGGAGGGTTTCGGAGGCTTTGTGCCTTTCTCCCCTTTGTTCTTTCTTGAGATGGAGGTGAAACCAGGTGTCGACAGGCTTGCACAATGGAATACATTTCTTTGTCATAGGGTGATGAACTTGGTCTGATGTGACCTTTCTGCAACAGCTCCTGAATCTGCCTCTTGATTTCATCATTCTCCAGAACAGAGCGCCAATAGATTGGTCCATTGGGTAGCGGCGCACCTGGGGTCAGATCAATCGGGTGCTTGACCTGACAGTGCAGAGGAACCCCTGTGGGTGAGGTGAAGATGTCATCGTACTCCTCCACAACCTTATCCATTTTTTGTTGTCGTGCAGAGGAGCCCTGTCTGGAGGTCGTGGAATTATCTTAAAGCTATTCTTGAGGTGTTTGGATTTGATTTAATATGGATCTATTGGATAATGCCTTTTATTTCTTCTCCTAATTACTTTATTCTTCTTAACGGAGTTCCTTCAACTCCCTTTAATGCTACCTGGGGTTTAAGACAAGGGGATCCACTTTCCCCCTTCCTTTTCATTATTGCAGCAGAAGGCCTTCGTTGACATATTAAAAGTAAGATCCGGGGAGGTCAACTTAAAGGCCTTAATCTTTGGGGGGCAAGTTTAAAACTTTCGCACCAACAGTTTGTAGATGACATTATGCTCTTCTGTCAAGCCACTCTAAAAGAATCTAAGGAAATTCTATCCATTCTTAAAGATTTCATGGAAGCCTCTGGAACTCTTATCAATAATGACAAATAAAATGTGTTTATATTTAATACTAATATTCTCTCCCAAAGATTCATATTGCCTACCTTGGGATTCAACATCGGATCCTTCCCTATGAAATATTTAGGAATCCCTCTCAATCTAAATTCTCTTCGGGTCTCTGGGTGGAAATATCTCATTAATCGCATATAAGCTCGACTTAAAAATTGGGCATTTCAGGTGCTTAATGCTCTGAGTCGAGTTGTTATGTTAAGAACAGTCTTACAATCCATTCCCATCTATCAACTCTCTGGATTGGAAACATCTAAAATCTGTTGTAATGATATGGCTAAGACGTTTAAAAACATCCTATGGCAAGGATCTCAACAAGCCTGTAAATGGGCTCTCCTTTCATGGGATAAGCTTACGAAAATAAAAAGGACCGGAGGCTTGGGGTTAAGAGATCCATATTTTCTAAATCAAGTTATGGGAGCTAAGCTCTGGTAAATATGGATACAATGGGGTAGAGATATGTGGAAAATAATCTCAGAAGAATGAAATTTGCTTAACTATTGTAAGGAAATTAAAAGTTCCTGGCCGACTGACATATACTATGTGTAAGAAGAATGTAGAAACATTGGAACACCTATTGAATAACTTCTTTGTCGTTGAGACCTTGTGGAAAAACCTTTCCTCCCTCTTTCAATAAACAGATAGGGACAACAAGAGCCTCAGGCATACAATTGAAGTCTGGAGAAAAGGAGGGTATAAAAGCCTTGTTCTTAACATAGTGTGGGGACTCTTTATGGGATTTCTCATATGGGTCGCCTGGAAAGAAAGAAATTGGAGAACATTCAGAGATGAGTATCGACAAATTGAAGAGATATGGAAAGTGGTTCTCGAGAATATCAAAGAAACTGTCCTCACCGAGAAATGGCATGAAGTTGGCTAGAAAGCTAATGGGCATGAGGATAGGATTTTAGCTATGCTTAACTTGAAACCCCAAATGCTCGCCCCAGCCTCATGGAAACAAAAACCTTTGGGAAGACATCCACACGATTAATTCAATGCTCTACAATAGGAGGTTATTAATCTTAATTATGATGGGGCCTCTAAAGGTAATTTGGGTCAAGCAGGAGAAAGAGGTATATTTCGTGATTCAAAGGGTTTAGTAAGTAGAATTTATGTGACTAATTTTGGATTCGCTACAAATAACGAAGCCAAAATCACAGCGGTAAAACAAGGCATTTTGATAGTTGTAAGAGAACAATATCAGAGGACTATAGTAGAGGGGGATTCAGCCATGGTAACAAGTGTTATGTAGAAGTTGCAGTAGGGGACAGGTTGGGAGAAAATTAGTCGAAGCTGGTGAACAACTCGTCTAATTCAGGAAATAAATGATATTCTTCCAAGCATTGGTTACCTTATCTCATCACATATTCGCAGATCAGGGAATGAAGCAACTGAATACTTGGAGAACTAGAGTTGTACTCACGGGGGTGTGACAACTGGACATCAACCAAGCCAAAATGGTATAGGTGGAGAAGCTACAATCTCTATAGGAAATTGTTGATAGAGATAACGAGGATACTCGGGATCCCTGATCGGGGTGCCAACTGGTTAATTCGAATGACGAGGTGGCACGAGCTCGTGCGTACCACATGGATAGTTGATGTGGACATGAGGAGATGATGGTGGGTACTACCACCCACGCCAAATAATGACGGAATTAAATGCGGGTGGTAGAAAACTCACGGTGTCAGAAGGGTGTTGGAAATAGGGCTGGCATGTAAGGAATGTTACGAAGGCTAAAGGTGGTAATGTTGAAGGTGGTAATATGGTCTGGTAGTTAAACGTGAAGTTGAGATTAGAAAAGGAAGTCGGCGAGCAGTTGAAGGGCTGGGCGATGGTTATGTGGTGCTTAAATTTGGGTATGTTCATAGCCTTTGTATCATGTCTGTTGCTGCGATAGGAAACATAATTCATGTCTTCACCTCATTTCTATTTTCTGCGTATGAAAGATATGAAAAATTATGGGGGTTTTGTTTGATGTACATGGATTTTGGGACAACTTACTGAAATTAATGCGGAATTTTACAGTCGTTAAGCCTTTGAACTATTGTTGTATTAAGGATTGGGGAGTATATGAAAATTTTCTTGTTGTCCTCTTCTGTGTTTTTATTCTAAACCTACTTACCTCTTCTGTATGGGGGATGAGGGTTTTTATTTTTCTATTTTCTAGTATATTCTAGTTATTGTTAAGGAGCTTGGTGTTAACATCCCAGTTTCTATGAAGGTCGCTCATTTCCTCAACCCTTATTTTACCCAATTTAAATCTGAATGTCTTTCAATTGGCTCTGCATGGCCTCCTATCGGCTCTGGTTGCTTTTTCCCCATCTTGAATTTCCTCATCTCTTATCCTATTACTCATTTCCCCATCTCCATTACTAGACTGGCCTTCTGCCCTGTCTGTAACCTTGACAGCTTGGCTTGCCAATCCTATGAAGTTCAGTGTATGGCCTCCAATGACATTTTCACGGGTAGCACTTTGTTAGATACCCCATCCAGGGTTTTGCCTATTCAGCTTTTTTACAATGTTACAAAGAGGAGGGGTTTGGGCCCTAATTGTAATGGTGGAACTACTAAATTCTGGTCTCGAAAGGGTTGGATTGTTGTCAATCCATTTGTTTTGTTGGGTTTCGGTCCAATTTCTAGGGGTTCTTGTCCAACTTTATGGGATTTGAGTCTGGTCGGTGGGGTTCTTGTCCTATTCTGTGGGGTTTTAGTCCTATTAAGTGGGGTCTCTTCCATGTGTTAGTACACACGATGCAGGAGAATGGAAACACTCTATCCATGCATGATTTTTCGCAATAGTTAAGGAAATTTCTGTTTCTTTGGAAAATGATAGCCTCTCCTAGCCTTCCTATTGCAACCTTCATAGCTCTATGGATGATTGGAATAAGGAATGATGACATGCATTACACTGCTAAAAATGAGGATGCTACTCTCGGTAATCAGGATCTTTTCCTCTGTTATTTAACTAAATAAATTATTGAAATTATGTTACACTTCACAGGTATTTTTAAATCATATATAGGTGTTCATCTAGCCATGGTTTCGTACTCGCCTCGACAGTGTCAGTTAATCCAACGATTGGTAATCCACCTGTAAGATAGAATGGTGAAAGGTCAAGCAGTGTAAAATTTTTCATAGGAAAAAGGAAATAAGAACAAGAGTAAGTCCAAAGAGGGCCCAAACAGGAGGGGAAGAAATTATTGAAAATATTTTTGATATCTACATGTCAGGTACTCCTTCTCAAGTAAAATAACTCATTTCAGGTTGGGAGCGTGACTATGAAACCAAAGAGGTGTAGAAATTTGCTGAATAAATCACTTATTCAATGGAGATTAACTTGATCACACATCAATTTCAAATTGCATGCATAACACATAATCTCTTCTACAATTAATCGTCACATGCGGAAAGAATAGAAGCGATTCCACATCAATTCATCACACACATTAACACAGTATGTATGGGGAAAGCTTATAGCTGAAAACCCCTCAACTATTTTGTATATTATATGGAGAGAACATGTAGCAAATACATAGCACAATACTCCTCACAATTACTCAGTACTATCTCACAAAGCTACACACAAACTAGATTGGTTTTGAACAAGTCAAAGGTTCAAAACTCATCCACTAATTGCCTGCCTCTATTGCACAATCAAGGTTGGTCTAATGAGAGATCCAAGTTCGAATCTCACTAGCTCCAACTGCGCAATTCTCATTGGTAATTTCCTCCAAGTGTGGTGCAAATCTCATGCACAACTAATGTCACAACTGATAGCTTTCTCAACCCTTTCATCTACCTCTTTCACTTGTCGCCATTGAACTGTCCATGCACTGAGTTAAACTGATGTGTTATTTAGTTGAATAATGACTTAATAATTAGTGAATTAAATAATATTTAATTCACACAACTCATCTCTAGTGTATTAGCCAGTTAAACTAAATACAACTAGTTCAACTAGTTAACCAGAACACCATCTCCATTAACTGTCGCATCAACTCCACCGAACTCCACCACTTGAGCTCTAACTGAAGTCAACCATGCATTAGCTCAACTAACCCATAGGAAAAGTGTAAATCCTTCTGGCAGCTGCATGCCCCACCTCCGGGGGTCAAACTGAAGTGCTCCAAGAGAGTAAACTGAAGTTTAGAGTCCAAATATTATTAAGGGTAAATAATATTCGACTGTTCTATTTTTAGCACGCCAGTCTAAAAATAGACTTCGACCTAAATGCTAAAAATAGAGGTCCATCTATTTTTACCAACATGACCAATCCTCCAAGAATAGCATACTGCAGCTCCCGGTCCATGATCCATATGTCTAAAAATAGACATAGTCTAAAAATAGACTTTGCGCCAAAAATAGCCTGCGGGCCCACTTGGTGAAGGCGCCTTCATTTCACCAAGCTCCATCATCTTGCTGCATTTTTAACACTCCCTCTCAGCAAGATATGGATTATCTGCAACCCCTATCCTGCCTCTATGAAACTCAAATTTTCTCCTGGTGAGCGCCTTCGTCAAGATGTCTGCATCCTGATCCTCCGTGGGAATATATGAAAGCATCATGATCCTCCGCTGAACACAGTCTCTGATATGATGGTACCTGATGTCGATGTGTTTGGATCTATCATGAAATACTGGCTGATCCACATCCGGAGACTCATCCTTGGGAGCTAACATCTCCTCCTCTGCATGCAAGTGTGGCTCCCTCTCAAGCGAACACTGCATGGCTTTCTCCTCCTGAAATTTAATATCCCGTCGCACAACAGTCTTGCGACTGTCTGACACATACACCCAATAGTTGTGGGGTGTATCAGTGTACCCCACAAATATTCCAACCTCGGCGGTTGGATCCAGCTTCTTCCTTGCATCCTTCGTCACATGCATGTAGACAGGAGAGCCAAAAATCCGCAAATGGGAAATGTCAGGGCTCTTGCAAGAATAAGCCTCCTCTGGTGTACTCATGCCAAGAATCTTGTGAGGACAACGGTTCTGCACATATACTGTTGTGTTGCATGCCTCAACCCACAAGTGAAGGGGTAGGCCCTGATCATGCAACATCTCCCATGCAGCACCCACAATATTTCTGTTCTTTCGCTCAGCCACCCCGTTCTGCTGTGGGTTATGGGGTGCGATGAGCTCTCTCTGAATCCCTTCTGCACTGCAGAAGTCCTTGAATTAAGCCGAGATGAATTCACCACCATTGTCGCTCCTGAGAGCCTTCACCTTCTTCCCCAATTCCTTCTCGACCAGTGCTTTAAACTCACAGAACTTAGCGAATGTATCGCTCTTCTTCTGCATGTAGAAGATCTAGCACTTTCGAGAGAAATCATCAACAAAGATCACGTAGTACTTGTGCTTTGCTGTCGAAGCTACTGAGAAAGGACCACACACGTCTGTGTGAACTCTCTCAAGGATCGTCGTGGCGCGAATATCCTTCTCGTGAAAGGTGGCTTTCACAAACTTTCCTAAAGTACACCCCTTGCACTGATCTGACTGCGCAAGGGTGCCCTTAGGAAGCCCAGTAGAAATCTGCTGCGGGATCTTCAAAGCTCCATGGTGAAGGTGGCCCAATCTCCGGTGCCACAGTTCGCCCTCATCATCCTGGCTCACCACTTCTCCTGCTTTGCATGCCATTGCTGCGCAGCCATCTACTTGCAACTGATAAAGGTTTTTGGTTCGAACCCCTATCTTCCGGGTCTCTCCAGTGGTCTTCCTGCGCAGGAAAGCCTTTCCTTCGCTGAAGACCACATCATACCCCTTGACTGCATGGGCATTTACCAAACCTTTCACTTTCCAAAAATAGCTTGCGGGCCCACTTGGTGAAGGCGACTTCATTTCACCAAGCTCCCATCATCTTGTTGCATTTTCAACAAGAGGAGGGTGAAATACAAGAAGAGGAAATGGAGTTTTTGAGGGATCCACGTAATACTAGAAGTAGACTGTCATTATTTCAATATTCTATCCATACTTATTGGACATTGAAATATAGACTGGCAAATGCCATAGTCAATGTTCAAAAAATTGGAGGGGACGCAAAAGCTGCCTCTATTTTAGCTTAAATGAGAAGGGATATCCAAGAAATCCACCTTCTGCAACACCACCATAACTTCTTCCTAGGCCGCAGGAAGTGCCAATTGAAAAGTATGAATCAAGTGGATACGTCTAGCTCCAATTTTAAGGACTTGACACATATCGATCGATCTGATGATTGAGTTTTATGAAATCCTTTTCTTTTTTGTCATTTTGACATGCATATTATAGGTAGCATTTAATTTATGAAGTTCTTGTATGTAATGGACAGTAAATTGGATATAGCAAGCAATATTAGGGTCAAACTTTATGAATTTTGGTTGGCCTATAACTCTTTAAGGTGGCCAACAGACCTGGTTTCTAGCATTATTCATTATAACCTACTTTTCTCTTTTTTGATTAATGGAAAATAGAAAGGCTCTGCTAAACTTACAAAAAAAATCAAAGTAAAAATTTAATAATTAAAGATGAAATTATAATTTAATTATATAATTTTATAATTTTTTTAATTTCAACAACTTTAAAAATAACATAATAAAAATTGTTTTGATAAATTAATGTTATCTAATTTTATCAATATTTAAATTTATATAATTAAACTAATCAAAATTCAAACTAATATCCAACTAATTTATATTAGAGAACTGAAATGGATATAATGTGAAGTTATATAGATACATCACAAAATCATGTCAAAGGAGGAGTAGATTTTTTTTTATGTCAACTCAAGAGGAGGGTTCAAGATTTTTTCGTTGTATATTGTGTTGAATGCATAGAGCTAGTCATATAGCTTTGAAATTATGCTATGAAGTATAAATACAAATTATTTAATATTAGATGGCTTGTAATGGATATTTTATAACCTATATAATGCAAAAAATAATTATGTGTGAAAACATCCATTAAATCTATTGCATATTGAATAAAATATTGAGGCCAAAACGTTTAAAAATGTTTAACATTGGATTTTAATAAATTATAGCTTTTTTTTTTTTCTAAGTATGACTAATTCTATTAAGTATAAAATTACTGGTACAAAACTGCCACAGCGTCAGCTTGGTGAGCCTGAGCACTAGGCTTGATAATCAAGCAAGTCAAAGAGTGTCTGGACTGCCCAGGATGGGAAACCAGTCCTTTAAACCACAAATTCTGAACCGCCCATGAAAGGGAAACCGGTTTTAAGTTTACACAAAACAAGCTAACATGAAAGTAAATACTAAAAATAGTACGGTGCTTATGCAGCAGAGCAGTAAAGCTTGGAAGCATATGATTCCGACAGAAACAGAACAAAAAAACCTGAGTGACTTTGCAGCTGATATCCATGAGTAGGAGAGGGAGGTTCCTCGATGACTCTGTAGGCATAAGCATCGCTTCTGTCCTCTTGTCCTTCGCTGAGAGCTCTCCCTCTACCGGTGCGCCCCATCGCCATGTTGTACTCATGCTGAGAAGGAGGAACAGAAGTGGCTGGAGCCGCGCATGGGGAGCTGGAGCTAGGAGGGGAGAGAGGAGTAGCAGAACAGGGCGGAGCCAAATTGGGAACTTCTTCACGAAGTGTTACAGTGATAAAAGCAGTGAGGGTAGCGTTGCAGGAGGTGCAATCAAACCAGAGCTCAGCACGCTGAGAGGTTTGTCTGATGGAGGGTCGAAGGGGCCGAGGAGCGACAGAAGGGACCGGAGGGAGAGAGACGCAGGGAGACTCACGAGCAGGGGGTGGAGGGGCGGGGGCGATGGGAGCAACGACGAAATAAACGCAAAACGCAGGTACAGGGGCTCCATCTTCTTCTGGCAAGGTAGGGACAGAGCCATGGCTAGGAGGAGGGCGCCACTGGTTGGATTGCCCACGACTGGGTCCGCGTCTGCATCTCATGCGTTCGCGGAGACGAGGCATGGTGACAGACGCAGGACCAGGCTCAACGAAACAAACTGAATTGGCAGGGGAGAAATGAAAATCCGGGACGCCACTGGGCTGAGGTGAGGGAGCAGGAACCAGACCACTGAGACCACAAACAGAGGGAGGATTGACACTGCACCACGGACTGTGAGAAAAATGATAATCTGGAACCGGTTCAAAGCAAGCGGCTAACGAACAACGCCTCCCAGTGTTCGTTTTAACACTTGCATCAGCGCAGCCTGGAGAGCAAATCGCGTGCAGGGGAGGAGGAGATCCATGAACGTCCGCCACACCAGTCGAGCAATTGCAAATGTAATCCATCTCACATAGAACCGCCATAACCAGGCGCTTGGCGAGCCAACCGAGAGAATTAACGTTCGCGCAGGGTGGTGAGTTAAGAGCCAATTAAATGCGAGTACCGGGAGCCACATGGGCTGCCCAAGTGAACCCCATCGGGAAGTGCACATGGTGCCACGTTCCCTGGTGTGCATTGATAAATTATAGCTTATTAATGTATATAATATTTTTTATTTATTTTAATTTCTAAAATTATTTTAAGTGGTTTTCTTCAAATTGATCAGATTTTTATCTTTGTGATAAGAAGTTGATTTTGACCACTAGTGTTTGTCTTATTATTTGTCGATTACTACCATTACTACATAAATGAGTAAATTAGAATTTTAGCGATCAAATTTTAATAATGAGTGCTCTAACAATAGACTTTTACAAAAGGATTGGTTTTTACCACATGGATTGTAAAATTACTTGAATTTAAAGAAGATAGACCACCTTAAACCATAAATTATTTTTAACTTATTTTTTGAATGACGTCATATTAAAAGAAAAATGTCCTTTTTATATTATAAAATGAAAGAGAGGAATTAGAGGATAATAGCAACACTAAAATAGGACACATGGATGCCCTAAATTAACCTAGAAACCTTTATGGAAAAAACAATTCTTGATATTAGATTTATTAATCATTAGGCCAAATCCATCTTATAGGCCAAATGGTTGTGCTGGGAAGGGAAAATATTTGCCTTATGTGACATTAAATATAGCAAAATACTACCTCCACATTTACTTTTGTGGTATAAGGGGCAGTAGAAACAATACCAAGTTGTAATAATGTTAAAGGATCTTCGTGAGCATAAGAGAGGAAAGGATTTTCAGGACATTATGAATCTGGCTTCAAGAATGTCCCATCAAATGTGGTTCAAATGAGTCATGATGTTTGGTCTTTACTTCAGGTTTTTGGACGCCTAATGTGGTTCAAATGAGTCATGATGTTTGGTCTTTACTTCAGGTTTCTGGTACAGTTATTCATTGAATATATCTTCAGTGCTTTCTCTTTCTTCCTTTGAGATATAACTGAAGATTGCAACACAGGCAGTTATAACAATGGGGATTTGTAAAAGTTAAGAATCTCAATTTCGGAAACTAGAGTTTGTAGGTTGGGATGTAAAGGTGAAGGGAGGTAAAGCCAGGCTTGTAGTGCATTTTGCAAAAGAGCATCATTGTGTTCTTTCCCTTTTCTTTCATACATAGATTACTTGCAGAAATAGGATGGAAAAGAGTTTTGAACCATTCCACCCAACATTGGATCATTGATGACACCAAATTAACTGAGCTTACATGTATTATCATCAAATTCTTCATGCCCAAATATTTTGCATGTGTAACAGGGTGATTTGTGTGGAATTTTCTTCCATAAGACATACAAGAAAGTGTCGATGACACCAAAAGTGATATTCCATAGTTTTGAGATTGTGTTACTTCTCTAGCTTTCTCATATTCCATAGCCAATCAGTCCAGTAATCAAAGAAAAGGGATCCTTCAAACAATCACTAAAATACCAATGAAATGTAGATTTACAAGCCTCCAGTAAGTACTTATAATTTGCTTCGAATTATTATCTAAAGACAGTGGAGTACAGTAATCAGAGACAATGGATACATGAAACAATTATAATAATTGCCCTTCACAATGGCTTCCTACTTGTGAGTAAGTTGAAAAAATTTTCACTTATAATTTGCTTCGAATTATTATCTAAAGACAGTGGAGTACAGTAATCAGAGAGAATGGATACATGAAACAATTATAATAATTACCCTTCACAATGGCTTCCTACTTGTGAGAAAGGTCTTGGTTAAAATATAAAGGACCAATAAGTTTACAAACAAGGTTTTTGGAAGTGAGCAAGATTCAATAATAAGAAAACTGAATAATTACAGAAATTTAAATTTTTAGCTTGTCATCAAGGCCGATGATTCACAATTAATTTAAATAAACTCAGCACCTATCATAACTAGAAAGAACACAGCAGCAAGAAATTGGAAAGAAACAAATCTAATAGTTGGTTTGAGGGTTAATCACTATTTACCCAAGTGGTCTTATAAAGCATATGCTAGAAATTCTCTTCTTTAACATCTGATCAACAGTGATAACCATCACACAATTTATCAAGTTATTCTACTTCATTGGAAGAAATGTCAATCCTTCCATAATGTTTGTATCTTGTTTAGCATGGAATGAAAATTCATTTATTTAACGGTGCATTTAACAAAACATTACATTCCCATCATGTGGTGATAAGAAAACCGGATCCGAAACAGTTTCCAAAGTGACAACTTCTAAGAAAGGAGGAGTCTTGAAGTGAGAACAGTATGTGGGGATCATACAAATATGGATGCATAACATCCCAAACAGATTGCGAGTCCAGATAAAGAAAAATCAACAGATCAGCCCTTAATAAGGGGAAATGTTGCCATCTGTTTCTGAACTCATAAGGATTGAAGAAAAAACATAATAATCATAGACAAAAACAAGCTCGCTTGATGTGTCTAATGTTGGCCCTGTAGAAAGCTATAAGCCATTGCATCTTATGAGAATAAAAACTATGATGTTATGAAAGAAACAGCTAGAAGAAACCAGCTCTCCTGATGCACAATTATGACATTCAGATGTCAGTCTTCAGATCAGGCTCGCTTGTGAAAACCAAGTGTGAACCCATGACTGCTCCAAAAGGTGCATAGTATTGATAATGACTGTGGATCCAACCAAAACGAAAGCCAGCTCGTGTACAAAAACCAACATAAGAAAAATAAATTGTGCCAAATTCAAACAAGATTATCTAAATCACTATTGTCAGGAAACATCCACCGTCCAATTACAGCACGTTTCTGCAAGCTTGCCACCCTCCTATGCAAGTCTTCATAGTCCAAATAAATTTCATTTATCTCCATCCTGTGTTTGTAATAGTTCTTCTTGTTCTTGCGTCGTCTTCTTCTTCGGAGCTCGTGGTTTCCAGCTTCTTGTTACCAAAAGCACTTTGGATGATTAAATCATCAATCTCATGTTCAATTGACTGCTCCTCCTGAGTCAGTGTTGATTTTAATACATCCATAACTTTACTGCCAGGTGAAGGCTTCCAAGCGTGTTAATAACCTTGCCTGATGTTCTAATCCGTTAGAAGTACAGTGATATATCAGTGCCGTCACTGTAAAAAAATATTACATTGATTCTGTAATACAGCTACATCAGGGGATACTCCTCAGGAGTTCGGCCAAAAAGATGGAGAAATAGCCAAAACAAATGGTATTTTTCCGCGACTTAGGAAGGATAAGGCAAAGATTAATATGGGCGAAGAAAACACGCTCTCATCCAAGATAGGCAAAGTACATCTAAAAGGAAAAGAGGAATAAAGAAGGTAGCGACACAGACCGAAATAACCCCACAATCAGGTGTCAGATATCAGGTGCCACCACACCTCATGCCGTGGGTGAGTACTTAAAAGAGGACTAAATGAAGAGGATAGGAAGAATCTGAAAGAGGAAAGTCTAATCCCAAGGGGACCCTCCCCCTAATCTTCTAAGTAGACAAAATCCCAATGACCACCCAGAGACAGATTTGTCAGTCACTTAAAAAAAATTTGTCAGTGACTTAATAGACTGATGAAATCAAAAAGCCGCCACTACAATAAAATATTCAGGAAAAAACCGTTCACATAATGAGGCATGAGAGTCCCATAGGGGAAATATTCCAGCGGATCATCTGAGCACTCAATCTAATATAGTCTGGCAGCCCATATTTAGTAACTGTCAGTGTACATAAAAGAGGTAGTCTGCATACAACCTCGAGAGAAAGAAAAGCTATGTGATTATGAAAAACTCAAAGATGCCAAGTACAGAGCCTAATCCCTTCCATGTTCAAACGGCCATAAGTTATTAATATTTGACACCTCCTTACCAACCAATCAGGCTGCATTCAATTATCAACATCCGAATTGCATCCCCTAGAAGTATAACTCCAAACTGTCATCCCGAAAAAAATTTGAAATTAACCTGAAATGTATCACCGAAAATACAAAGATGGAAAGGAGCAATGGGAAAAACCGAGGCAGAAATAGTATGCCATTAAAAATGACAACAACGTCAACAATAACACCCGGGAGACAACCCCACCACCTTTCACATAATCGGAAAACCAAAATTTTTGCTGGTGGCCTAGATATGATTGCAGTATCTACCCACTTTCTCCATAGAGTACTCCATCCGGCAAAACACCACGTCAGGGTGCTAGATTGTTTGAATCCTCCGAGGACTCCTGTGATGAAGAGGGTTGGTGTAACATATACACCTCCTCGGCTAATCATTCGACTTGTGTTGGTTATATATGGCAACAAGAACATAGTATGGCGATGACTAAGAGAAAAACTATCATAACAATCTCAAAACCATCCATATAATTCATTCCTAACCATCTAAATCTATTACATCACACAATCAAACAATAGCCGTGATTCCAACCAATAGCATGACCACTCCCACAAGTCTTGCCTCTCCTCGGCAAAGACGACGTCCGCGATGTTGGGGTTCCCATGTTTCGCGCGAATTTGGCAATACCAAAAGATGAGACAACATCAAACCACTTTGGGGCCCTAGGATCTAGCCCTCCTGGACCCGTAGAGGGATCTCTCCAAATAGATCAAAGAATGATGTCTCTTTGAAGCTCAAAAATAAGATGTTAGGCTAGTTATGAAGCACAAAAGGGGGTTTTAAATGATTTGGTTGAAGGGTTGCTGGGTTGGTTAAGAGATCATGGACTGGGAAAGCAATGGAAAGAAAGGAACAAAACAGCAGGCTGTTTCAGCAAAGAGAATGGGTTAAGACAGTGCCATCCATTGGGCTATGGAGTCATGAGAGGAAAATTACATGCATCCACTAGCCAAGGCTTCCAAAGGGCAAGTCATCTATACTAAAGGATCTTTTAGGCAGATGGTGGAGTGGAACATTAAGGAGAGAAAGTGGAAGAAGGAAAGACAACCAGTTTTCTGTCTATAGATCAGGTCAGAGGTCATTTAACTCCAGACCTGCTTGGACATACTCAAAGGCAGCTCTCAAAGAGACAAAGGGGCAGCTTATAGATCAGACCAGAGGTCATTTAACTCCAGGTCTGCTTTAGCAACTCCAAGGGAAAACAAAGATAAGATAAATGAAGGGATCTTAGAAAGGTAAGCTGGTCGTGCAAGGATCCTAGTGGACAGGGCTAACACTTATCCCCAGTGCTCCCAAATTTTCCAGCTTTAAACCCCTCAAGAACATCTAAGAACAGTTTCAACCAATTCATACATTAGCCAGCAGGCAATAACATCCACTGCGCTAGTTAAATCAACTGAAAACAACTCTCAGATAGCACATCTAGCGGAAAACATAAAGGTAGGGAGAGCAGACAGCATAGGGCACCTAACAAAGGGTGAATCCTATACCATTATTCTGATGCCTACCGGAAGAACGTGAAACAACATGTAAATGAAATAAACAGAGTTAAGAGGAACATCACCAATAGCAATAGACCAAGATCCTGTGAAATGTGCTTTGATTAATAGATGAAAAACCAGTCATGTACAATATGGCTCAATGGCTAATATAGTCCCAACTTCTCCTCCCAGCCTATTACATACAAACTACTCTGCAACTTCCTCCCAAGGCTGTTCTAACAGTCAAACTGAATCCCTCTAATAGCAGATGCCCAGCAAGGCAACAACAACCTTTACATTATGTTCTCGGGGATATTTATAGGAGAAGAGAAAGAAGCAGCGGTAGGAAATACAATAAATGAATCTCATTAAGACAGAATCGGCGGAAGTGTCCATGCCCATGCTGCTTAATGGCTTTCTGCAGCGCTGTAGGTACTCTGTAATATGGTTCGGAGATCTCTGTCAGGCCGAAATTGACCTCGGATGTTTCTTTGGAGTCCTTTCGGCGCCTGGAGCTCTGTGCTGCCATTCTGAATAAATGAACTAGATGGAATACTGCAAGTCCCTCCATGCTTCTTTAATGCTTCCTGACTGTCTGAAATGAGCTTCAGTCAGTGTATTTAATTGTCTCAGGGCTCGAGAAGGCATGGAGGACACTGTGGGAAGGTGTACCTCTGGAGGAAAACGTCCTGCTGTTAGGTAGCGCAGTTATGGCATTGCTGGTGCGCTCTTAATCTTCAAACAGTGCCTTAATCCTTTGAATGCAGGGTTAACGTTAATTATATCATTAGGAATCATTAACCCCCTTTGAAAACTCTCTGCTGGTCCACTGGAAACTGTTGAAAAACTTCTCTGTGCCATCTGCACAGTAATATGAATCTGTTAAAACCCGGACAGTGGTGGCGGAGAAATGCTGCAGAGGCTGGAGAAGTGGTGGCGGAGCAGTGGAGGAAAGGCGATGACGACTATGGAAACAACAGACACAATGGTGCGGAGCCGTGGAAGCGGGACCTGGCCATGGCGGAGGGCGATTTACTAAACCTTGATGTAAAACACAAAGGTTTGAATAATGGAGGAAATACAAAGAAACTGCACGAAATGCAATGAAATGCGTAGGCTGACCGTATGAGGTGGGACCCGAATGGAGCAAGCGTGCGATTAAACCAGAGCCGCCAGATCCGTGAGGAGACGACGGTCGTGATTCAACTGTGCAATCGTTAACCTGGGGGACAGAAAGACACACACGTTGAAACTTCCGATTGCGATTGGGCGAAGAAGCGATGACCGTCGCGATCATGTAGCAAACGATGGACGAGATCAACCTGCGATGAGGGAAGGGATGCGATTAGCGCCGGTCGTTCGATCAGCCGAGCGATGGCCCAGCTTCCGTGATGAACGATATCGTAATCGG
This sequence comes from Pinus albicaulis, assembly GCA_034641835.2. Classification (NCBI taxonomy): domain Eukaryota; kingdom Viridiplantae; phylum Streptophyta; class Pinopsida; order Pinales; family Pinaceae; genus Pinus; species Pinus albicaulis. The sequence continues at coordinate 1,901,454,264 of CM076578.1, forward strand.
AGAACGGGAGTGCGGTGACTTGCGATCGTTACCTCCAGGGCGATGCGATTGGGCGGTCGGTCATTCGATCATGAAATGTATACCAATAGGGACGAAATGGGAGACAGCGGGAAGGGGATGCGATTAGCGCCAGGCCGTCCGATCGGCGGGAGAATAGACGGCTGCGATCGAATCGGGAGACAGAGGAAAAGACTGCGATCGGAGGAAATGGGAGTGCGATGACCGTCGGATCGCGGGTTGAATGGATGGCGGAGATTTAATCGGGGGGAACGCGGAAAGAATTGCGATTGCGATCAAAGGTCGGGACACGATTGAGCGCTGACCGTCCGATCCAACCAACAGATCAACGGTGGGGACAACGATCGGAGGGGCAGGTGCGATTAAGCGCTGACCGTTGGATCTGCGGGAGGACGGACGGCCAGGATGAAATCGGAAGGCGGATGGAAGGACTTGCGATCGCGCTTGGAGCGCTGTTGCGATTAAGCGCCATCCGTCGGATCTGGAAGGGAACGGACGGTGGGGATGCAATCGGGGGATCGGCGGAAAGACTTGCGATCAATCGGGGGTGACAGCATGAATGTTGCGATTGCGATTGACGGGGGGCAATGCGATTAGCGCTCAGTCGTTCGATCGAAGCATATCAACTGTGCGGAACAGATTGGGGACTTAACGTTATAACTCAATCGCATCGGGGATTTTCAATGTTACACAGGGGTTTGCACTCGCCCGACCTTCCGATTGCGATAAGCGCCGGGGACTTAAGCACTTGGTCCTGGCGCCTGGGCACATGTGGGGAAGTGGTTAGAAGGGGCTGGAGGAAAGGGGCTAGGCCTTATAATAAGGTCGGAAGAGGGTTTTAGCCCATTTTAATGGATTTTAGGGCTGGGGAAGGGGAACGATAGAGGAAGAAAAGGGGAAAAATGGAAAACCAAGGGTAGGGGAAGAAGTTAAATGGGATCTTGGGGGGATTGAAGGGTAAATGGGGAAAGAAGGGGGAATAATGGGGAGAGAAAACAAAGGCTTTGGGGAATGAAATAAGAGGGAAAAGGGGGCCTTTGGGCATTTCTTCACATAGCAGAGAGGCTTTAAAAGGGGAACCAGCAGAAGGGATTTGATCAAAGGATAAAAGACACAAAGAGGCTTCAAGGAGACTGTGTTTTCAGAGGAAATGTATTCCTTGAAGACTCAAAAATAATTTATCCCCCTATTTGCTTGTCAAAAATTTCAATGGGGGGGCTAACAGTGGCTCCACATGGAGATGGCTTCTTCTTGAAGGAGTCAAGAATTCAGAAATTGATCTCTTGGTGTAGGCTAGATGCCTGCTGCTTGAACCATCCATCTCTTTCTTTGATCAGCTGCCACAAGCTATGAAGACAACATATTAGCAGAAACACTTCCCATACAACTACCTACCCACACTATAGTCCTAACATTTTTTCTTCTTGGGTGCATTTGGACTTGCAGAACCTTTACATCATTAACTTTTACAAACAGGAAAAATAAACCTAATATATTTCTACCCTTATTACTCCATGAGACCAGATTAGACTGTTGGTCTCATATGTTTCTCTACCTACACTACTACCTGCTAGGATTAGACTGTCTAGCAGGTTTCTTCTCTACATTCTAAGACATAAATTTAAACAACTAACTACATGCTCATAGGCTGAGCTTTATTGAGCTTCCTACCTACCCTACCCTAACCGGAAATCTCTAATGTTCTAGGTGATATGATAAAGCCAATACATCCAGTCAAGTAGTAGTGAAAAAGGATATGAGCACTGGCTTCCTGTCAGAGATAACCACAGGGTGCTCTGCTTGTGGTTCTTCAAAACTGTGGTCACCATCAGTAGTGACCATTCCTGATGAATCTGGCCCATGCTGAGGATCAATGCTGGAGCATTCGAGCATATCAGGGCCTCCATGTACTCTGCCACAGGATCAACGAACACTTGATGTATGATTTCTTCTTTTTGGCCTACCATGATTGGTAGGCTGTCTACGTCCTGGGCAGCTCTGATTCTTGTATTATCCACTGCATCTTCAGGGTGGCTCTGGGAAATCGGATCTTCTTCTTCTTGTATTTCGAAGAGCAGTGGAATTTCTTCTCTTTTAGGGGGCGGGAGACTTTCCAAGAATGCTCTGGGGTCTCTGAACTCGTATGATGTCTCTAGTGAGCTCAAAAGCTCGAGCTCAAAAGCTCGAGCTCAGCTTCATACCTCTCAACCACCAAGTCGAGAAACATCCTCTTAAGCGCAGGAAGAACATTGAATATTGAGCTGAGAGGGACAATCTTTGGAAGGTTCTCCCATTGAGTTTTTGCCAGTACACTCGCTATTCCACTCCGGAACTCTGCTATGAGGCTCGGATCTATTTCCACACATTGTACAGAGTCCTCTATTAGCGAAGTGACTGGATCTTCGGCATGGATGATGTTGTACTGCGACATGGTCTCCCAGTGGAGTCTTATGTGAAACCACAAATAATCAGTGGCCAGCTGATTACCAGTGGAGTCTTTCTATCATTCAAGAACTGTGGAGTCGCCAGGTGGATGATTCACAACTTACTGTCCACCACAGTGGTTTACCAAATCAAAGCTGACTGATCTGATCCCCAGTGGAGTCGCCACTATGTTGGGGTTCCCATGTTTTGGCAGATTTGGCAATACCAAAAGATGAGACAACATCAAACCACTTTGGGGCACTAGGATCTATCCCTCCTGGACCCGGAGAGGGATCTCTCCAAATAGATCAAAGAATGATGTCTCTTTGAAGCTCAAAAATAAGATGTTAGGCTAGTTATGAAGCACAGAAGGGGGTTAAATGATTTGGTTGAAGGGTTGCTGGGTTGGTTAGGAGATCATGGACTGGGAAAGCAATGGAAAGAAAGGGAAAACAACAAAGTCGTTTACAAAGAGAATGGTTGCATGTTGTTCATTGGGCTATGGAGTCATGAGAGGAAAATTACATGCATCCACTAGCCAAGGCTTCCAAAGGGCAAGTCATCTATACTAAAGGATCTTTTTAGACAGATGATGGGATGGAACATTAAGGAGGAAAGTGAAAGAAGGAAAGCAACCAATTTTCTGTCTATAGATCAGGTCAGAGGTCATTTAACTCCAGACCTGCTTGGACATACTCAAAGGCAGCTCTCAAAGAAACAAAGGGGTTGCTTATAGATCAGATTAGAGGTCGTTTAACTCCAGATCTTCTTTAGCAACTCCAAGGGAAAACAAAGATAAGATAAACGAAGGGATCTTAGAAAGGTAAGTTGGTCGTGAAAGGATCCTAGTGGACAGGGCTAACACTTATCCCTAGTGCTCCCAAACTTTCCAGCTTTAAACCCCTCAAGAACATCTAAGAACGGCTTCAACCAATTCATACATCAGCCAGTAGGCAATAACATCCACTGCGCTGGTTAAATCAACTGAAAACAACTCTCAGATAGCACATCTAGCGGAAAACATAAAGGTAGGGAGAGCAGACAGCATAGGGCACCTAACAAAGGGTGAATCCTATACCATTATTCTGATGCCTACCAGAAGAACGTGAAACAACATGTAAATGAAATAAACAGAAAGTTGAAGAGGAACATCACTAATAGCAAGAGATCAGATCTCATGGAAATGTGCTTTGATTAATAGACAAAAATCCTTTTACCATGTACATAATATGGTTTCAATGGCTATTGCTAATCCCAACTTTCTCCTTAAACAGACATATAATAAACTAGCGCAACTTCTCAAGGTCGTTTATTTCTAACAATCAAATCGAATTCTCTAACAAGCAGATGCTCAGAAGAAGGCAACAACAACCTTTACATTATGTTCTCGGGGATCTTTATAGGAGAAGAGGAAGAAGCAGCGGTAGGAAATACAATAAATGAATCTCATTAAGACAGAATCGACGGAAGTGTCCACACCCATGCTGCTTAATGGCTTTCTGCAGCACTGTAGGTACTCTGTAATATGGTTTGAAGATCTCTGTCAGACCGAAATTGACCTCGGATGTTTCTTTGGAGTCCTTTCGGCGCCTGGAGCTCTGTGCTGCCATTCTGAATAAATGAACTGGATGGAATACTGCAAGTCCCTCCATGCTTCTTTAATGCTGCCTGACTGTCTGAAATGAGCTCACCAGCATTAATTGTCTCAGGGCTCGAGCAGGCATGGAGGACACTGTGGGAAGGCGTACCTCTGGAGGAAAACGTCCTACTATTAGGTAGCGCAGTTATGGCATTGCTGGTGCGCTCTTAATCTTCAAACAGTGCCTTAATCCTTTGAATGCAGGGTTAACGTTAATTATATCATTAGGAATCATTAACCCCCTTTGAAAACTCTCTGCTGGTCCACTGGAAACTGTTGAAAAACTTCTCTGTGCCATCTGCACAGTAATATGAATCTGTTAAAACCCGGACAGTGGTGGCGGAGAAATGCTGCAGAGGCTGGAGAAGTGGTGGCGGAGCAGTGGAGGAAAGGCGATGACGACTATGGAAACAACAGACACAATGGTGCGGAGCCGTGGAAGCGGGACCTGGCCATGGCGGAGGGCGATTTACTAAACCTTGATGTAAAACACAAAGGTTTGAATAATGGAGGAAATACAAAGAAACTGCACGAAATGCAATGAAATGCGGTAGAAGGATCGTACAAGGTGGGACCCAACGGAGGCGGAGGGCGATTAAACCTGAGCCGTCAGATCCGGGAGGAGATGGACGGTCAGGATTCAATTGGGCAATCGCAATCGAGGGGGGACATAAAAGACACACATTGAAACTTCCGATTGCGATTGGGCGGAAGAAGCGATGACCGTCGGATCATGTAGCAAACAGATGGACGAGATCAAATCGGGCGATGGAGGGAAGGGGATGCGATTAGCGCCGGGCCGTTCGATCACGGGAAGGATGAACGACTGTGATGTAATCGGAGCATCGCAATCGGAGAACGGGAGGCAGGACTTGCGATTGCGATCAGAGGGGCGATGCGATTGAGCGCTGGCCATCCGATCATGAAACAGATGGACGGTCAGGATTGAAACAGGAGACAGCGGGAAGGGGATGCGATTAGCGCCAGGCCATCCGATTGGCGGGAGAATAGACGGCTGCGATTGAATCGAGAGACAGAGGAAAAGACTGCGATCGAAGGAAATGGGAGTGCGATGACCGTCGGATCGCGGGTTGAATGGACGGCAGAGATTTAATCGGGGGGAACGCGGAAAGACTTGCGATTGCGATCGAAGGTCGGGACGCGATTGAGCGCTGACCGTCCGATCCAACCAACAGATCAACGGTGGGGACAACGATCGGAGGGGCAGGTGCGATTAAGCGCTGACCGTTGGATCTGCGGGAGGACGGACGGCCAGGATGAAATCGGAAGGCGGATGGAAGGACTTGCGATCGCGCTTGGAGCACTGTTGCGATTAAGCGCCATCCGTTGGATCTGGAAGGGAACGGATGGTGGGGATGCAATCGGGGGATCGGAGGAAAGACTTGCGATCAATCGTGGGTGACAGCATGAATGTTGCGATTGCGATTGATGGGGGGCAATGCGATTAGCACTCAGTCGTTCGATCGAAGCAGATCAACGGTGCGGAAAAGATTGGGGACTTAACGTTATAACTCAATCGCATTGGGCATTTTCAATGTTACACAGGGGTTTGCACCCGCTCGACCTTCCGATTGCGATAAGCGCCGGGGACTTAAGCACTTGGTCCTGGCACCTAGGCACATGTGGGGAAGTGGTTAGAAGGGGCTGGAGGAAAGGGGCCAGGCCTTATAATAAGGTCGGAAGAGGGTTTTAGCCCATTTTAATGGATTTTAGGGCTGGGGAAGGGGAAGGATAGAGGAAGAAAAGGGGAAAAAGGGAAAACCAAGGGTAGGGGAAGAAGTTAAATGGGATCTTGGGGGGATTGAAGGGTAAATGTGGAAATAAGGGGGAATAAAGGGGAGAGAAAAAAAAGGCTTTGGGGAATGAAATAAGAGGGAAAAGGGGGCCTTTGGGCATTTCTTCACATAGCAGAGAGGCTTTAAAAGGGGAACCAGCAGAGGGGATTTGATCAAAGGATAAAAGACACAAAGAGGCTTCAAGGAGACTGTGTTTTCAGAGGAAATGCATTCCTTGAAGACTCCAAAATAATTTAGCCCCCTATTTGCTTGTCAAAAATTTCATAGGGGGGGCTAACATAGTATATATGGAATAAAATATTAATTATAAAATTTAGAAACATGGTTTTAAATTGATTTTGTAAAATTACAAAAACTAGAATATATAATTTATAATGACCTATTTTTTAATATAGTGAGCATCTTGGTTGTAAAAAATGTTTTTGTTTTGTTTTGTTTACAGGTCTAAATATGTTGAGTTGCATGGGTTGAAATTGCAGTTCTGAATAGGCTAAGTTGAGGTTGAACTATGTTGAATTCTGGGGTAGAAATAGATTGAATTTTCAATGAGAACAATGTTGAATTCAAGACAAATAAATAGTTCCAAGAATATTAAAAAAATTGACCATGAAGCCCACCAAGAAATCTTAGTCAATAACATAGTGTCTTTAAGAGGTGCTCCTACAATATGCTTTTAGTTTCATGAGATATGAACCATTTTTTTCCTCGTCTTCTTGACTCAGTTGTTTTGGTTGATTGATAGGCTGAGTTGCAAGGGTCATAGTTACATATCTAAATAGGCTAAGTTGCAAGGACCGCAATCACATGTACAAATAGGTTGAGTAGCAAGGGCTAAAATTCCAACGGTGAATAAGCCAAGTTGCTGGGCCAAATCGAGGTTGAAATAGGTTGAATTCTGGGGTAGAAATAAGCCGAATTGTTAATGAGAACAAGTTTGAGTTCAAGATAGATAATCAAAAAAAATTCCTTGTCTCTTGTTGACTGAGTTGTTTTGGTCAAATGAGGGAGAGCTTGGCCTATTTATAGGCCTTTTTTCTCGTTAAACATGGCCAACCTATCCTATAGGAGGGTGAGTTAACAAGGTCAACATAGGTTTTTTATCTTCTTAAAAATTTTGTTTTTCTTAAATGGAGAGGAGTGGGAGGGTGTGCTATACTTCATTGAAAAGGGATTAAAGCATTGAGGATCAACAACGGTGAGTGGGAGAATGCCAACACTAATGAGGGAGTTAATATCAGCAAGAACACAAGGGTCAATTTGAATATGAGAATAAAGGGGGATTTTAATGAATATTACTAATACAATAATCACTATGTCTTGCTTCACTAGGATGAAGATACCCTCATGTTTCCATAATTTCATTTCAATATTCAAACTCTTTTTTTTAGGGTATAGGAATTTTTATATATCCTTGTTTGCAGCCAAATCATTGGATAGCAAAATCTAGGACCGATCCAGTTATTCCCACACTGTTCTATGTAAATAATATACTGAGAAACCCTTGTTAAGGCTATCTTTATTTTTTTTGTAGTTAAATGGATCTTTATTTCGGGTTTGTTTTCCCGAGGAATCTCACATTTCTTTACATCCTTCTTGTGCAATAGTCTCCAATATTTGAATCTAGGCTATGTAATATGAAATGGTTTGCTACCTCTTCCTGGCGATATACTTTGCTACCTATGAAAAAATGGCCAACTGTTGTTGTTCTTGTATCACCTGCACAACTATTTCATATTCTCCTCTAACCCACAAAATTCTCTCGTATTTGCTTTTAAAAATTTTAAGAGATTCCACCCGACTATCCTGATTTCTCAAATACGATAAAAAGGATCTCAATTGGACATTCCCTACATCAGGATTTGGATTCCATGCTTTGTCAATAGATACCAGAAAAATATGTTGGTAAATTTTAGAGAGTCTTTTTCTATATTCGTGCAGGCCCTATATGCTTCTATGAAACCATGTCTGTATTCAACTTGGAAAGGATTATTGTTGATGATAACGTTCTTTTCAAACCTCATCAATCTTTCTATAAAGTACACATTGTAATTGGTTGAAGGAGCCTTGAAACTAAGCACAACATCCATTCTTTGTCCCAATTTATTCTTATCATTCTCCATCTTGTTCACCTTCCTTTGCAGCTCAGACACTGTGTTTTTATGTTCTCCTTCAACTTTGTTTGTATATTTTTCCCATGTCTTGCAAATGTCACGAATTATTTTTTCGTGCAAATGGAAAGGCATTATATTTCCCTTATAAGAGGGTATACACATGACCAATTTATCCTTTGGTTCCTCATCCTCTATTTGAAAAACAATGTCTTTTTGTCAGTTTGATCTTTGGTTCTTGATCCTTTGTTAGTTTCATTTATGGTTCATGTTACTATGTTTGTAAAACTATTTCTTTTGTTAGTTTCATTTGTCATTCTTGTTCCTCTCTTTGCACAACTATGCTTTTTGTCAATTTCATCTTTGGTTTCTGGTCCTCTGTTTACACAAAAATGTCATCACTCTATTTTTTTCCAAGAGGTATATTTTCTTGGACCCTTGGAGAAGGTATATATATGACACTAATGGGTAGGGAATCTGCTACTTGGGCCAAGAAATTTAATTTATCAAAATTTTCTTTTTGTCTCTGCTCATCTCTTATGGTTTTAACTCCGACTCCAACTCCTACTTGGTATCGACTCGGCCGGTTCGGTTTCAATGAATAGGTCTTTGTAAAAAATAAATTAAATATTAATTTTTATTATTATAAAAAAACACAATTTTAAATATTTTCATTCATGTTTCCAAACACAAAACATTAGAATATAGAAAAAAGACAACATATGATCAAAGTAGGCTCATGAATATATCCATTATATCAAAATGGCACCTAGTGCACTGTCCAATACATACATGATATAGAGATCAGAACAAAAAACATAACCAAGGAGGCTCTAAATGGCCTCTACAACAAAACATGACTAGTCACTACTACTAGACAAGGCAATATCCTCTGGCTCAGACTCTAAATGAGATGGGGAAATCCACGGCTCATCCCCCTCATAAATATCCTCAACTGGAACTGTAGCACTAGCAACTTGAGCCTGAGATAGACGAGCTATGCGCTTGCATCATGGCTGACTAGAGGAAGTGCCTGCGGCTACAAATGGAGGACTTGGGAATGTGCTTGCAGCTGCTACTAGTGGATCTGCATTTAGCTGATCCTCTACCTGTAAATCAAATTCCAAAGCCACATAAATATCCTCATCAGAGTCAAACTCTGGTGGATGAGTCTCCATTACCCAATGTGATGTTGGATCAATATCATCCAACACAATGTGATCTGAATCAGGTCTTTTGTTCAACAATTGGTTGTGCCTTAGTTGAAGGTTGTATTGGACATAGACTAGATCATTTAACTGTTTTTGTTCCAAACATTTTCTCTTCTTCGCATGAATCATCTCAAAGACAAAAAAAAATTGCGATCACAGCCCTTTGGAAACTAGTTTCAAGTCCGAATTTGGCCATTTGTAGTGCCCACCGGCTGTCATTGGCTCGACCGGTCTAACTCAGATTCGGCCGAGCCGACTTGTTTCTGAACAAACCGGATGAGTTGGTGACTGATATGAAATTATTGCTAGTTATTTATGTGCTAGTATATGTTCAGATATAATTTTCTCTTTGCTTTGATTTACTTATTCATCAAGAGTTTGTCTATGACCATGTGATTATCAATTCAATTTACTTGGTGAAATTTTGTGTTTGTCATAAGCTTAAAAAGAATAATTTTAAATGACTAAACAAAATAAGATATAAACACAAAAAACTTAGATAATAGAGCTTAACACACAAAATTTTGATAAAGGAGTTAACCCCTCTTGGGATACATCTCCTTGTTCCAACTTCATAGTGTGGGCCTTTGTATTAGCTTCAAGTGTGCTCAAATTTCTATTACAAGCTCTAAATTATCTTATAACCTGTTCCAATGAGTTTAAAACATCAAAATATCCTAGAAATGACTATTTTTTCACTGAATTTGGACTCTGGATGCTCTGGAAATGCCCCCAACACTTGGTGGCCCTAGCCTTCAAAAATATTCAAATGCAAAAAAAATCCTGTAGATGACCTTTTCTTCCTCTAAAACCTGCTTCATTGAGTTCCTAGCATGTCAATTAGCCAAGAATTCCTCTTCTTGAGCTCTATTTGGGTGAAAATTTCCTCAATCATGGAAAAAATTGTATTTCCCACGATTTCTCCACTAAACTTTGGGAGACTACCAGTTAACATTCTAGAAATAGAAAAGCTGCCAGTTTTTGCACGCTCCCTAAAATCCCGCCAAACTAAATGCAGGTTAATTAGCAGTTAAGTGTGCTTAGTGGATAAGATAAGCACATGTTTGTTTTAAGCACTTTTAGCGCTAATTATCATTTAATTGTGGCTTAACCACGTCTTATCATTAATTAACCTTTCTTTAAATTTCCGCTGTTTAATTTGTTGTAGCGCCTAGTCCTCAACACCTAGACGCATGGGAGAAAGTTGGCCCCCTCCAGATCCCCAACCGTTGGATTACAAATCTTTATGAAGGTGAAGATATCATTGTGGTTAAGAACTAGCATGGTAGATGAGTTGGTAACGTGCTTGTGTAGTGTGGAGCAGGTTGGGTGTTCGACCCCTGATCCGACCATAAATTTTTACAAGGATTTATAATTGGACCTTGCTGCCATTTTTAGATCCACCTCCAAGAATAGACCTTCATCAAAGTTGGTTGCTAGTTTCTCTAAAATTAGTTGGTTCCGACATAACATATGGTTTCATATCGTTTCAACCCTTAGGTTTAAACAAATAATTAACACCATAATATATATATCCGTTAATCCATTTCGACTTGCCAACTTCTAAGGCCATGGGGTGGGGGAACGTGGAAGCCCCTGGCTGCACCACGTGGCCTATCCCCATTGGTCCAAAATTCCCAATAAAAAACAATAATTCCTACACCAATAATAAGAATAAAATTCACCCTTAGACTTAAGATAAAAAAAAATTCACTTCCTAGTCATCATCGGCGAATCTGACTGGAACACTTGGCACATTTACATTGGCTGAATCTGGAGAATATTCTTTGACAAGCTGACTGTACCTTCCACATCATCCCTGTACTTGTTCTTCTCCTTTTTTTCCTATTTGGAAAATGAAAAACAGACCATAACTCACTCGGATTTTGATGAAACGAGTCGCGTCGAAATCCTGGCGACGAACTCTATCTGCTTGTTTAGGTTCGAAGCATTTTTAAGCACTTTCAATTTTGAGCTAAAACTGAGCCTTAGGTCATTCCTCCCCACTAGAAGCCTTTTGGACCCCAAAATATAGTATTAATTGTTCGGAAATTGAGGGTACAACTCCCTCAATTTTCTAATCTCCAACCATTTGGCCTTTGAAGGATTTTGACCCTTAAGTCCCACTCTAAGGTATTCAACATTCCCTCTTCTTGAAATTCCGATTCTTCTATCAAGTATGAGATCTTGCTAAAGTTCATCAAGATATTCTAGTGAGAAATCATCTATTGATGGCATCTAAACATGCTCTCCTTGATCATCAATCAAAGGAGGCTCAAACAATCTCAAATTCTCAACATTAACGACATAAAAAATTTGCATATAAGGAGGAAAATCTAGCTTGAATGCATTTGTACCAATCTTTTCCAGAATTTTAAATGGACCATAACGGATTGGTTTGAGCTTTTTACCTTCCACTTGAAATCTTTATTTGCTTATGTACAACCAAAATTCATCACCAACTTGGAAATTGTGATCAACACAGTGTTTGTTATGCCTTTCCTTGTAGCTTCTTTGACTCTTTTCAAGTTGCTCTTGCACTGTGTGATGTCCCAACTGAATTTTCTCAATGAAATTTCTTGCCTTATCTATGTCACTATGACCGTCTAGAGCAACATCTTTTCAACAGATGAAGTAAAATGGTGATCTTGGAAAGTAACCAAAACATGCCTCAAATGGCGATGCATTTGTGGAAGAATGTTTTGCCCAATTGTATGCATGTTGTATGTAGTGTAACTGTTCGTCCCACAACTTGGGATGCTTGCTGCAATAGCCTCTTAGAATATGAATAATGGTTCTATTTACCACCTCTGTTTGACCATCTATTTGCGGATGAAATGATGTACATTTCTTCAACTTTGTATCCATCATGTCCCATAATTTTAACCACAAATTCCCAACAAATTGAGAATCTCGATCACTTACAATAGAAGTAGGAAGACCAAAATGGATCCATACATTTTGAAAGAAAGTATTAGCGGTTTGTTAATCTGTAATAGTTTTTTTACATGCCATCAAAATACACATTTTTCTGAACCTATCTACCACAACATACAAATAATCATGACCTTTCCTTGACATGGGAAGGCCTCCTACAAAATCCATTGAGATGCTCTCCCAAGGATGTGAAGGAACCAGAAGTGGTGTGTGCAAACCAAGCTTCCTATTGCTAGGCTTACTTGTTGCACATAAATAACATCCTCTAATAAAATGAGAAACACTTTCATTCATGCGTGGCCAATAAAAATACCTTTGGAGATTCACTACTGTCTTGCCTACGCCGAAATGTCCTGTAATCAATGATGTGTGTGCTTCCCTTATGATATTGTTTCTTTCTCCCTTTGGACTACATAACTTGCCCAAGTGACACAAAAAAATATTATGCACATCATAATCTAACTCTTCACTTTATTTTCCCTTACTCAAGCTCTCATACACATCTTGAAAATCACTATCATTTACATACTTTTCAATGTAACTTTCATGCATAATGGAATTGTTCTTGAGAATAATAGCTAAATTTACAATAGGCCTAGAGAGCATATCATATACCTTATTGTAGATTCCTTTTTTTGTACCTAATAACCAAGTGAATTTTTTCTAGAAAACCCATCCATTTGAAATGTCTTGATTGCTGCAACTTTGAATGTTATTGTAAATACTGCAATGGCTGATGGTCGACATGGATAATGGTATCTTTCCCCATCAAGTAATGCTTCCATTTCTTTACACTTTGTACCAATGCATATAACTCTTTATCATAGGTGTGATATTTAGTCACAACTCCATTAAAAATTTCAGAATGAAGTGAGATAGGCTTACGATGCTGCATGAGCACTGCTCCCATAACATAATCACTTGCACTGTTTGGATCTCAAATAGCTGTCTAAGATCTGAAAGTGCTAAAACCGGTGCTGAACTTATCTTTTTCTTTAAGGCATCAAATACTTTCTGCTGTACATCTCCCCAATGGAAGACTTTGTTTACACTTGTCAATGCATGTAATAGAGTTGCAATGGAAGAAAAATTAGCAAGAAATTTCCTCTAATACTGCGTTGACCCTAAGAAGCTTCTTACCTCTGTAACTGTCAGAATGACCTCAGCTTTGGAAGGATCGATCTTAAACTCACCTCCTCCAACAATGTGTCCCAAATACACCAATGAAGTCTTACCAAACTCACACTTTGACATCTTTAAACATAATTTCTCTTTATTTAAGACATCAAGTACCTTGTTCAAATGCATTACATGTTCTTCTCTTGACTTGCTGAATATAAGTATGTCATCTAAGTAAACAATGACAAATTTATCTATAAATGGTCTAAGTAAATCATTCATGACTCTTATGAAAGTAGCTGGTGCATTTGTTAAGCCAAATGGCATAACTAACCACTCATACAATCCTTGTCTAGTTTTGAAAGCAGTTTTCTAAATGTCCTCTTCAGCTATTCTAACTTGATGATAACCATTCGTAAGTCTAACTAAGTGAAATAATTTTCATGCTTTAAATGATCAAGTAAATCGTCAATAAGTGGGAGTGGGTAGCGATTCTTTACCATGATTTTATTCAATGCACAGAAATCTATACACATGCACCAAGTCCTGTCCTTCTTTGGAACCAAAACTATTGGAGAACTGTGTGGTGAAGTAGATGGGTGTATGATACCTTTGTTAAGAAATTCTTGGATTTTATTCTTGATTTCCAAACTTTCCATAATTGACATGCGATACATACCAATGTTTGGAAGTGGAACATCCTGCTGCAGATGAATCTCATGCTGAATTCCTCTCCTGGGTGGTAACCCTTTTGGTTCTTGAAACATATCGCCATGTTGAATTACCATATCAAACAAATCAGATTTCAATTTTTCATCACATCCATCAAAAGATTCATATTCAGCATCATCCTTTTTCTTGATCACGAGAAGCACACAATTTTTACTTTCATTTACTAGCCTCTTCATTTGCCCTGCACTAATTAAATAAATGTTCAGTTTCTTGCGATGAGCTCTAACAATATACTCCACTCCATCCTTGATCAAATGATATTTTTTCTCATGGTGATAAAATACGGCTTTCTTGTCATACAAATATGGACTTCCCAAGATAATTCCGAAAATGTTAAGTGGAACCACATCTAGCTCGACTTCATCAACAAAGTTTGCAGTAATAGAAAATCTAAATATGCATTTCCTTGTAACTTGTAAATTAGAATCCTTAACTATTCATCCCAAAGGGTATGGTTTATGGTGTGGTACAGTTTCAAGGTCAATATTTTTAACTAAGTCTTATGAAATCAAGTTTGCTTCTGACCCCATATCAAATATTGCATCAATATTTTTATGATTAGAAATCACTCTAACATGGAACAATTCTATCCTTGTGTCCTCATTTGGAGTGTTTTTGTGACTGTTTGAGGAACTAGAACTTTCTATGGCTTCCTTTCCTTTGTTAACCATGGCAACTACCTTGGTTTCATCTCCTGAATTAGATCCAAGTTATTTTTGTGTAGTTTCAGTCATATTTTGTTTCTGTTTTTTATTTGGTTTCTTTGGTCTTAATTCACGATGTAATTTTCAACAGTGGGTGTTAACACTGGAAAATCGTATAGAAGAAGATGAAATTAATTAATGTCAAGCCAAGGGATTTACAGGGGAGGAAGACATTATGGAATCAAGAATATATTTAAAATCTTTTTGTTTTTGAGAAAATCAAATCTGAACTAGTCTAAAATGCTAATTGTGCACTTTATCCTTCGAGAAGAGCACCTTCTGCACACCTTCTTGCCTGATAAGCGCGCATTCCTGAAAGTGGAAAAATGTCGCTTTCTAGGACCACACAAAGAAAATGAAAATTAATCCTTATATGAAGCCACCTAAGGACAGCCACCAGCGCATCCTTAGACACTATGTGAGTGTAATATCCAAAAATTGGGACAGCTCAGCAAGCCTGCTGAAATAACGCACTTCTGAGAATTCTGTGCATATAAATATTTTTTCAGCTCCTGGATCCCTTAGATCAGCTCATCTAAGATATAAATCCAAAATGAGAGAAAAAAAAAATCAAACTAGGCGGGTTAAACAGATCTCCCACAAACTAGTCTAGCTAAAAATCACTCAAAGAGAGGGGCTGCAGCTATATGCAAAGGAATGCTTCAGAAATAACACAGATCCATTGAAGAAAATTAGGAGGCTGATATGAAGGTTCAGAAACCAGATATATAACAGAAAATTAGATGTTATTTTCATCCCATACATTATACCAGAGAAAGAATGAGATTATACAACAAAAATCCTCAGAAATGAGGTGCTACAACCATAAGAAAAGACTGCATAACAATGACAGCGTTATTTTCAGGGGTTGAAGCAGAATTTTATTAATCTTCAGATCTAGAGCAGATCTGTACATAAAAATTTAGATATAATACATATCTGTGTACAAGAAATGTTGATCTATACATTCCCCTTGGGGTTTTGTGCAAAACATGAAGCATAGAGAGTAGATATGAGATCTAAGATTGCAAATCTGTAGAATGATTCAGAAATTTATGAAAAATAAAATGGTACAACAGATCAGATCTGAAACTAACATGGATTGGATGGCCAATCCATGGATCACCACAGTGAGAGGAAGAATCCCAACACAGGAGATCTCTACTCCAAATGTAGACAAAACACCCTGCAGCTGTAGATCTGCAAATAACACTATCCAGGGAGAGAAACAACAATGTAGGCTTTGAGAATGCTTTGCCCTGATGCCAAGGTATGGATCTGAAGCACAGTCAGCTAATGAACTCTTCCAGGAGGTTAAAAGACACACTCACTGAGAAGAGCCACTAGTATAAGCTAGATCTGAGCAGATCTAGTGTCTTCCACTGCTGCAACTCACAAGGACAACCCAACCCTCATTAGGATCAGCGTTGTAGGTGTAAGGTGATATTGGCCTAAAATCCTGATGTGGAAAAGATAGCATAAGTCTCCTCCAAGAGCTTCTCAAGGAAGGAGGTGGGATTCTTAAACAGGAAGACCCAGCAAGGGATGTCTGAGCAGACAATACCTTCAGAAAATAATGATCTTCAACAACCCTCCCCTGTTTATCTCCTCCTCCTTTTATAATATTGGAGTCTTGGCAAAACCCTAAACCACTTCATTAGTTTAGCCCCTTCCACATTTAGAGTCTCCTTCTAGAACCGCGCTGTCCCTCAAGGAGGTTCAATGCATCTAGACTGTGCTGTTGACTTGGTCAAAGGTGACCCACTCTTGTGATTTAGACTCATTCACACCTGCAGGAGTTATTTACATAGCCCACATATGTCTTTGTTCACATAGGCATTGATTTATTCTTGGTTTTTAGGAGTTTTACATGTCCTCCTTTACAATTTATTCATCAATCATGAAATGCAAAATAAACAAGGAAAAATTAATATTCCTATTAGCTGCAAGCTAATTTAGGAATATTATAGTCTCCCCCTCCCAAATGTTGCTTGTCCTCAAGAAACTGCAAGGGTGATGCAAAATCTCCCCTTCTTCTCTTGTGGCCTCTTCATCCAATAGTCTCCACCATTGCTTTGAATTTTCTGCAATAGTTCTATCTTCCAATGGTCCTTCCTCAATGTGCAAGTTGGCCCTTGGTGAGTAAACCTAATGGCTCTCATCGTGAAAGAATGGAAGGTTGTTATGGAAACCTTTTTGTTGATCCATGGCCTCCTCAAGATAGAAGTGATGACAATCATGGGGATTTTCAGGATTCATGAAAGTCTCCCATCTCCATGCTATCATCCAAATGAAGTGCATCACCTCCCAGCTTGGAAATCCATAGAAAAAATCCTCCCCAAAACATATGAGAAGCATGTTCCCAACAAACATATGGCTCACTCCACAAAGAGGCAAGTGATCTATCATAGTGGCCATACAATATCTCATGCTCCCATGGAAGCATGTAGTGCAAAAAGAGTGGGGAGCTCCTTTCCCCAAGGAAACATCTCACCAATGAGTCTCTCCTCCAACCATGTTCCCAAGAGAATTTTCAACATATGGGATCATGAGTAGAATCATGCTAGCTGCCATGTATGATAAATGAGAAGGAAGATGTTCCCTCATGTGCAACCAGTGCAGTTTTACCCTTAACTGCCATAGAATAAGAGATGGCAAGTGCCTCCCCCAACACTTGCTTGCTGCCCCATCCCTTTTGAATGCTTGGAGAAGGTGCATCGTAGTTGGTGTAGAAGAATCACACCATGAAGAATATAATAGCTTCCCAAGATCCTCCAAGGAATGGCCTGCATCAACATAGTTCATGGCCTTGAGTGGCCCATGAAACCCATCATAAATAGTGCCCCATATTGGCACACTATCCTGCAAATGAGTGTTAAAAAAATATAAGCATATAGGAGATACATTATAATACTAAAAAAGACAAGCCTTTCTATATACTTGTTTTACATCAGTGGGGTAACTCATGGATGAGTTCCCTCTCACACTCAATGAGTAAGGAGGTGTGAATGGTGGCTCTCCCCAAGAGCTATGTTCCTCCTCCTCTACCAAGTAGTCCATGCACATCTTCATATGACAGTGCACCTCTCCCTTGAAGCCTTCCCATATAAATCCACCCAAAAGAGTATGATATTCTCTAATGAAACCGGTGGGTTTGGAAAGCAGGATCTCATAGGTTGCATCTAGTAGTCTCTCCTTGAGCTTGGAGTCTCTGTTCAAGAGGATAAGATTATAGAAATAGATGACTCCATCAACTACCTTGAACCTTTCATCCTTTAATTCCCCATCAAGAACCCCACATGTGAAAAGGTCCTTGGAGTATTCCATCATGAGTTGGGAGTCCCAATAAGGATCTAGACTCCCCAAGAATGACAACACTGTAGAGGTTTGAAATGCTGCCCTTGTCATATCACGACTCCCCTCATTGACATCCTTGATATCAAAGTCACATGTTGGAGCATCATAGTCTCCCTTTTGCTGCCCCATTTGCAGCGGATCTTGCTCAAGACAAGATTGAAGCATATGGAAATCAACTTCCCCTCGGAAAGTCCTTGTCTTCCAAAACTTCCTCATTTTGGCCCATGTATACAAGGGGGTTAACATCCCCTTGCCATGTTCAGAAATCTTCTTTGTGAATGAAGAAATCATGGGCTGCCCCAAAGATATGGAGTTTCCATGTGTCCTCATGCTCATGCCATCATAGATCTCTGATTTCCCCTCTCTCAGCGCAGATATCCGAGTGGGAGTTAGCAATGCCCCTTCCAGGAAATTGCTCATCTCTCTCCTGAATTCATGAGAGATTCTTTGAACTATGCTGGCTTCTCCCAAGGCTCCCTCCTTAGCCAAGTATGAATATGCTGCCCATAGTTGAGAGAACACTTTAGACTTCCTCCTATCAAGAGGTTCTCTTGGTAAAATACCTCCTTGCAAAGAGGTGTCAAGGCATAGAGTAGAATGTGGATGTAGGTAGACAGATTTGCCCCTACCTTTACTACATAGGTCCTCTTACCTTCCTTTTTATTCCAAGCTTTGAAACATAGAAGGGTTCATGCTCTTCATCTTGTGATGCCCTTCCTCCTCTTTTCCTTCTTTTATCTCCAAGATCTCATCATTTGACAATGATGGTACATGCTGCTCATGTGTTATGCCAAGAGCTCTATGTGTGAGACCTTGTGGAATTCCTTGCAAGTGTGAAAGAGTTTCTTTCCTTGGAGAAAGTGCTCCATTCTCCTCTTCATGAGATGCTTGAGGTGCCTTTGTTGTGACTGTGTTATCATCTCGTGTCTTCTCCTCATCTTCAATAACTGAAATTGTCTCATCATCAACAAGAGACCTTAGATCTTGGTCATCTATTGAAGGAGAAACCTTCATGCTTTCCTCTTGAGAAGAGGACCCTTCATCCAATGGAAATCTTGCCCTTGGAAATGCATCAAACAAACTTACACCTTCTTCCATGGTTTTCAGAAATGGAGTTGGATTCATAGACCCTTCCAAATCATGCAAAATATTTGTCTGATGTGGTTTGATAATGTCAAAAGAAGATGTTACACATGGAGCTTCATCAAACCTTTCTATCAATCTTGCAATAAACCTTGCATATGTAGGTGTATTTTCATTCTTCAAGGAAAAAGACTCAAAGAACCACCAAACATATGCTTTACCTTCAAAATGCAGCACTATTGCTTTGATGGCTTCAATCTCTGAAACTTGATGTTGTTGCACAAAGTTTTCTAGCTCCTCCACCCAGACCCTAACTGGACATTTAGGTGATCCATCAAAGATAGATAGATAGAATATACACTTACCATGCTGCTCCTCCTTTGTGCATTTGCTCTCCTTGATCTTGCAGAACCCTTGGAAGTTCAAGTTATCTTTGAACTCCTTGGATTGATCCTCATACTCCTGCAAATACTCTCTAAGAGTCTCCTTCTCGGGTACACCTCCTTTCTTCCTCTTCATGAAGAAATCACAGACAGAACGCTGAAGCTTTGGTGATATGGATTTGATACCACTGTAATATTCCAAAATGGAAAAGACAGGAATATAGAACATATGCATAATTCCAACTACGGTAAATAAGAATTAAACATGTAGAACTGGAAAAATGCTGGAATACATAAAAACATCATAAATATGGGCAGAAAAAATCTGAGCCATATCATTATATATCAACATCAAATGAAAGTAAAAAGTGTTGCAAAAGGAATGCACTCAAGCCACAAGATGGCTGAAATACACCAAAGAAACCAAGCACTGGAAATGTGTGCTGTTGTTGCTGCTATTGCTGGAAATTGCTGTTATTATGAAGAAGAACCATGTGAAGAAGGCTGTTAGAGCACTCAAAATGATCTGTGCTTTTAACCACAGATTCTACTAAAAAAACCCAGAAAACCCAGAAATGGTTTGGCCAGATTTTAAGTTTGGATTTTCGGCCTTTTTTGAGTTTCCCACTGCATTTCTGCTGCCTGACTTACGCACTCCCTGGGAATGATTTCTGATTTGGGGCCGAAGGAATGATATATAATCTGAAAAAACACCCAATCAACTTAATAGATGAAGGGCTGGTCCCCTCACTGGAAAATAAGCTCAAGAATTGGAGATTTCTCTCCTCCACTGCTGCACCCTGCAACACAACACAATAACCTACAGAAACTGCGCTGATGAAAAAAGTTGTAGCTTGGTATGGAAACATGAATGTGGAAGTGAATGAAATTCTCTTCCAAGAGGCTTCTCAAGGAAAGAGGTGGGATTCCCGCTCGGGAACACCTAGTGCTAAACAACACAACAACCCTGCTAAACAGCAAAGGAATGCAAAGTCTGAACAGACCAATATCAAATGATAATCTAAAACATGAATAACAAAGGCTCCCATCCTCTCCATATATAGCAAGTGAACCTCTTCACATTGGGTCCCATCCATATGTGCCATCAAGCTCATGCAAGTTTTCCTCCACCAAAACTGCACTGTCCATCAAGGAGGTTCAATGTATCTAGATAGCTTTGTTGACTTGGTCAAAGTTGACTGAATCAACATGATCCCATCTCTGTTCACACCCAAGGGTGCTCAAATTAGCTACTTATTCTTACTAATTTCACATTAGGAGTGTTATTGATCCTTCTAAAGAGGTTAATGGGCCTCCCTACCCATTTATTCACCTACCTAGTGATAAAACAACTCTAATATTCCATTTAGCTTGAAGGCTAAAATTTTGGAATATTACAGTGAGCAAACAAAGGAATATTTGGAGCACATAATGGAATCATACCTCTCCCTCTGGTCACCATCCACCATGTACCAAGAGAGGGAAGGAGGATCTTAAATCCCCTATATAAAGCCACCAAGAGATGAATAATGGGTGATCACATTGTTATGCTGGCCATAATTGCCCAAGAAATACCAGGAGTGTGTGACTCGGAGCTGGAGATAGAGGGGAATCAATTGTTGGCCACCTAACAATCCTAGTCCACCACAACGGAGAGAGAGGGAGACTACATCAGAGGCAGAGCTTGGAAAAACAAAATCCTTGCATCGGGACATAAAACCATTGTCTAAGGGCCCTTTGGCAAGTGGTAAAATTTCTTCTCCACATCAAACGTTTAATAAGAAGAGGCCTAGAGCCATCGTTTGCATTATTATTGTTTTGACTCTCTTCAATAGATTCTGTATATTTTTTTTTTAGTTTTAGTTTAATCTGAGCATACATTCACACATTTTTTTTTCTCTAGATTATATGCTTTTGAGCTCCACCACTTTCTGCCTGTTACCAATATTTTATAGGGGTAGACCAAACCCCTTAAACTGGTGCGATTTCATACACCCATGCGTCAAATCCACCACAACAGGATTGGAAACTCCACTAACGTTTTACAAGTTTATGTGGTTGTGCCATCTCTTGCAGGAGACCTTTGTCTACACTGGAGTGTGGAGCTGATAGTCCTCTGATCCATCTTGCAGTCCCTAGATTAACTTGGAGTGACAAATTGAAGAAGGAAGCTCCTAATATTTTTTACTTGCAGGAATTTGTGAGCAGTTGTTTCTCACAGACGCGTAGTGCACGTGTTCAGGACTGACCTGTGCGCGGGAAGGCGCACTTGTCAGGGCTTTTTACGCACAATTTATAGAATGAGATTTTTCTCCCTATATTCTGCATTTTTCTCCTTGTAGTGTGCTAGGAAGCCCCTAATGTATTTGTGAGCACTAGTGTTGATACCCCACAGCTTCTAAGAACTCACTTTTAGCTGCATTTTGTAGGCTTAGAGTTAGTTTTGCTTCAAGTTGGTTTTTGAAAAAAATCTTCACATAGTTTAAGTAGGGGGAAAATTAACCATTGCATTTTGAACAATTTATGTTTTGCAAATTCTGGTATTCACACTTAGATAACTAGTCCAAGTAAGTGGCCCAATACCACGCATGCATAGCTAGTTTTTTTCTTTCTAGTATAGAAATTGTTTAGTTTAGTTCAATTTTTGCATTAGCGATTGCGAGACTAGGATTGAATTTTCGATTAGAGAAAGTAATATCTGCTACCTTTGCATCCTCCGGTGATCCTAGGTAAGCATATGAACTCTCTATATTTACAATGTACCATCTCCCTTTAGTTAGTCACATAGATTAACTAGGAAAATTTGAAAGTGGCCCATTATCTGCACATGTTTTCTATTTGAGCCAGGAATAATATAATGTAGTTTAACTAGGGGATTTTTGTAAAGGATCACCCATATCCATATGTTCAAACTATGAGCTTGTTCAACTTATGCTCTAATCCAGGTGGATATTGGTGGTCACCTTCCTATTCCACCTAGATCATGCTCACACACACACACTCACTAAGCAAAGGAAGACACCTAAAACTAACTTAACCAAACTCACTAAATTCTCCCCACAGGGGCCACAAAAGAATTTATAGTTTAAGTTAGGATCAAGGGGGTAGGCATCCAATAATCCGCCTTGATCATACTTCATATTGAAAAATATAATTTGTGTATTTAGGGAGCTTTAAATCCACCTATCAGCCCACGGCAAAGAAAACCCGAGCGCGACAGAGACCCGATTCAGTGGGGGTTAGGCTTAGGCGCAGTGTGTACGGTATCAGTTGGGGCTACCTGACCTGGCTGATACTTGGTACTGTTAGCTGACTACCAAGAAGACCAAAACTAGAACGCTCATGTGGGAAGGTGGTTCTTAGTGGCCAAAAACTAGGGAGTCCTTTACACTATAGGTGACGGTGCAGGCAAGCGCCAGACCCTCTACCCTTACCTTGGTGGATTCTCTTCGACTGACTGGGGGCGTCGCCAGCTCTTACGGGACGTTGTGCCAGAACTCGCAAGAAATATTCTCAAGGCCCAATTACTTTTGAGTGTGTGAGGATGCATATGTCTTATAGGATTTCGAGTATCATGCACAAACAAACAAAAACCATTTTTTTTTGCTTGATTGATCACATAGATGAATTTAAAGGGAAAATTTATTTTTATTTTTGCTTTGTTTTATGTATGTGGCCATAAATTTTCTTTGATAATAGACTCTGTCTTCTCAAATTTTTCCAAAACCCAACCTGGTCGACACCCGAACGGTCCCAATGGAACCTCGTTGATCTAGGCGTCTTTTGGACCTCCCCCCATTACAGGGAGGGGTTCCAGGTCTTTCGCCATTCAGGCATAAAAAATAGAACACTGCCACCGTAATTGGTTCATCCTTTATTGGAGCATCCATAGTTGGGAACCCTAGTCAGTCTCCCAACACCACACCACACACCACTCCTCCCTCGATCCCTAGGGGGCAGAGGAGTGCATCCCATTCGGGAAGCCAACTGAACACACATCAGGGTATGTCACAGACTAACACTCATTCTAACCAGAACTTCGTGTCTTCAAACGTTGCGATGGAATCATCCTCCCAATCACCTTTCTTAGCTTCGTTGAATCTACCTGATTTAATCAAGCTAACAAATGACCCCATCGCACATAATCCTACATGGCCTCCCATGCCCATGAAGTTCCCTTCGGATATACCAAAATTCTAAGGCAAGCAAGCAAAAGACCTAGGTAATCATGTAATGACCTTTCACCTGTGGTGCTCATCGAATAGTATCATCGACGACATTATTCGATTGAGGCTATTTCAACGCACTCTTATGGGAGTAGCCGCAAAGTGGTACGTGGAGAAACCTCCTACTTCACATGGAAAATTTTCTGCCCTTGCTACCACGTTCCTCACATATTTTCAATTACCCATTCAGCATGATTCGGGAATGGAGTTATTGACTCATTTTAGACAAACCCCCACCATCCATATCTCAAACCATCTCCACGAATGGAGGCGGCGTCGTAGTTTATGTAAATCTAAACTTGACGATTGGGTCCTCTTAGATTTATTCTTGAAAACTCTGACGGCGGAGATTTCAAAGGATGTGGCATAGAAAAACCCCACATTCGAAGAGGATGCAATCAGTAAAGCCCAGAAACTTGAACTGATTTATACGTAGTCAGGATACATTTACAACATCCTACCTAACGCCCCGTGCCTGCAAACTTATCAAGAATTTCCAGGCGCGTCGAACTCTGCAGACAGATTAATAGGGTCAATGATCCAAGGTTACCTAGGCAGCAATAGTCAAAATCCCAGTTACGCATATAGTTCTACTCATAACATGCCTCAACCCGAATTTTAAATTCATCATATGCCTCAGCAAAATTTGACTAATAGGGCGCAAGCATATCACCAAGGAGGACCCTATCCTCTGGTTGAGGGGACCCAGTACGCAGAAAGAAACAATGACGGAATATCTCCCCTCCAACGGCCAGGAGCAAACAAGGGACAACGTTATGCTCAGTCCCAAGCACATGACCCACCTATGCAAACCAACGCACATGTGAACTTTGTGCAGCTGTCCCAAAATCAACCACACTAGTATAACCAGGAGAACTACCCTCCTAACGTGGTTAAGAAAAATTCAAAAAACAATACAAAAGGGAAAACTAGACAAGGGGGCTGCAACCAACAGTGCCCACCGTGATCCCAGGCTAGAGGCAAATCCAACATGAATCAGTACCAGGATCCAAGCAATGCCCAACGGCAGGGAAAAAGGCCACCTCTACGAACAAACCATTCTTGTTCAATATGTGGTGAGTACGGGCACTATACTCACCACTGTCCCGATCTCCCTGAGCTAAAAAAGCTTCAGAGTAACCGAGGACAAGGAGGATCTTCCCAGCAACCCGCTGTGATGCAAGAACCATTCCCAAACCAACAGACAGTAAGCACTCACCAGCAAAACCCACACGATTTCGGGAGAAGCAGCCATGGAATCTACATGACTGGGGAAGAGATGTTTTTCCAAACATGGAACCGCAGCTATGACACCCCACCAAATAACACTACGTCAGGGGCTAGTACTAGTGCGCCGACTGCACCTTTGACCATTTCAAATATGCCTATAGAACCATTGCCAAAGATGGAAAAGGGACCTAATAGGCGAGTAGGTAACTACTCCAAAGCGGCCCATAATTATAGCATCATGGATGATTTATCTCAATCACCCACTGCTATGTCAGCTTTGGAAGTACTGTATTCATGCCTAAAACAACGAAAAGCTTTACTTTCCGCGTTAGGCACTATTGACCCTGCCGATACACGCCTGATGGATTTTGACTTAGATAAAGCCACCCCTAGGATTCCTTCTATGGTTGCCTTCCAGATACCAGTGTTGGTCTAGAATATCACTATTCACCGATGTGTCATAGACGAGGGTGCATCGAAATGCATCATGTCAAAAAATGTTTGGCAGAAGTTAGGGTCTCCCGAACTAAAACCCTCAGTCATAACGCTTCGAGCATACGACGGTCGTCCCTTGACCCCCGTCGGACTCTACCAAAATCTCTCGGTCTACTTATCCAGAAAGATGGTCCACCTAGACATTGAAGTCTTGGACGCTCACTTGGATTACAATATACTCCTCTAGTGGAGTTATATGTATGCCATGTCAGCCATAGCCTCCTCTGTCTTCCACATTATGATGTTCCCCCACGAGGATCACATCATTACTGTAGACCAGCTGACACACAGTGAGAAGCGTCCCCTAACCAACATGAATGTAATTCTACCCTAAGTAGATACAACCCTAGATGGTCTTTCACGGTACCAAGAATATGGCCCTGGCCAGTTCAAACTGTCATCTGTTCTAGGGTCATTCTTAGGAGATCCTCCCATTATCCCCGAAGCATCGCCCGATGCCACAAGGGCCCTGGTGTCCATGATGTCCACAACAAGCACCGAGGCTAGTCAGGACACGAACACAAGCAGTAATGACACTGAGGTATTGGCCACATCAGCCTCTCTAGCCTATGCTGCCTCCCAAACCCATTTCCTCTACCCCCCGGCTGGATTTGTCTCCCAGCAGGTTTTGGCGAAACTGGTATTACCCAACATATCATTGGCATTCCCAGTTTGGTACCTCATTCCCCCTTCTGGAACAGGATCCACCAACATTACTGCCACAGGGTTAAAGCCCCTTAGTCCCTAGGAGCCCCCACCTACCCAAGAAACGGTCGAGACCGCCCCTGCAAAGGGAGTTCCCATTGTGAAACCGATGATCATGGCTAAGAAAACTGAAAAGAGAGGAAAGAATATGGTGACCCTCGCCATATAGCGGGAATCACCATTCTACGTCATATGTGACACAATAGGTCACCCTACCCATATTTTTCTGAAGCTGGATGAATTAAAACCACTCCTTGGCTCTGAAATAGACATCGCAATGCCGCGTTCCCTAAAAAGGAACCTACCACCAAAGGTAAAGGCAAAGCGCTGCATACCAATCACACATGCGATATTTGCAGTAACTATGGGCACTATACCCACCATTTCCTAGAGATCCTGCGATATAGGGATGCATTACATGCCATCGAGCCGTCCTATCAAGAGGACCCCCCCACCCAGGCTTCTGGAGATGAACCTCGTACCATCCTGTACCTGCAGGAGGAGCGACGGTCACTGGAAAGACAACCATTTGTCCCTCCTCCCCCCAAGCCACCATACACCAACCAAAGACAGGGGAACTTGGTTGCCTCATCCTCTTGAGTTATCACGCGCATCAATTACTGCAGATGGTTTCATCGAGTCTTTGACCCAAGGTCACCTAGGCAACAGTAATCTGTATTCGGGGAGTGACCATGCGCATCGATTCTGCAGACGGCTTGATCATGACTTTGACCCAAGATCTCCTAGGAAGAAGTAACACCCATGATACTCAGAGAGTTACCAGGTAGGTAGATTCTGCACACGTCTTGATCGGGTCTTTGACCCAAGATCTCCTAGGCAGTAGTAACACCCATGGTACTCAGGGAGTTACCAGGTAGGTAGATTTTGCAGACAACTTGATCAGGTCTTTGAACCAAGATCTCCTAGGCAGTAGTAACACCCATGGTACTTAGGGAGTTACCAGGTAGGTATATTCTGTAGACGGCTTGATCGGGTCTTTGAACCAATATCACCTAGGCAGAAGTAGTACCATGCGCATCGATTCTGTAGACGGCTTGATCGGGTATTTGACCCAAGATCACCTAGGTAGCAGTAGCACCATGCACGTCGATCTGCAAATGGTTCGATCGGGTCTTTGGCTCAAGGACACTTAGGCAGTATTAATCAATACGTTGGATACTCATATGATTCTACTTAGAACGTATCACAACCTAGCTATCATGAAAGTCACCCCGACACTCATATACCAACCAGGGACAAGGGAACCGATATCCCCCATTCCCCTCACAAAATGGACCAATGGCACAACGTAATGTACCGGTTAATCTAGTGCAACCCTTCCTAGGCTCATCAGCAACCATACAACCAGGAGAATTATGAAAATCCTCCAAATGCTGCAAAAAGAAGCCAAGGAACAACTAAAAGGGAGATCCTGGACAGGGGTAGTAACCAGCAACGCCCCCCCTGATCTCAGTCTGGGGGAAACCCAAACTAAAATCAAAACTAGGACCCAAGTAACAACTCCCAAGGGAAAAATGGAGCTTAGAGTATCTGATCACCAGAACAAAAGCAACACTGTGATCAACACTCCATAACAAACAGAGGTGATGCCACACATTCACACTCCTAAAAAAATAAATTTTCAGTGCCGGAAGGTATGCCCTCTCTCATCTTCCTTTGTAAAGCTCATGCCTTTCAATAATATTTGATAAAGAATATGCTTTCACTTGAGGTAGTTTTGTTTGTAGGAAAAGCTCGCAGAATCATTCACAACACCATCTACTTAAATTCCCATAGTAGGTATCATTCTACCCCCAGCATGATAGAGTCCTAGTCAACTTTTCATATCCTGATATCATTTCTCCATCGGAAATAAACCATAGGGTCCTCATATCTGACCATTTTTATCATCACCCCACCCTGCACATGATAAACAACCTCGTTGGTTGATAGAGCCTCCCCTCCATGGCACTCGTCACCCACAATAGACCATTTCACAACACAAGTGATGCCATGGCCATACCACTTTAGTATGGGAAACACCTCATGCCCATCCATTCGTCACGCATAAGGTAAAGTTTACCATACGAACTGAAACCCTTTTCCTAGGTGACTAGGTTGTACAATCAGATCAAAAGCGCACCACCGTGCCTCGCATTTGGCCCACCATACCTCCACTAGCATAATCCCATCTGCGATATTCTTCATCTGCTTTATCAACCCCACACATGAGAAAAAAAAATGGGATCCCCACCCCCAAAAAAACACCTTCCTCACGCCATCAGTGAGCGAACACCCTCATGTTTTGGGGTACTCGTCTCTGTGTTTTGTACAAACAAAACCTCATTATTTTATTCTTTTGGTAAGTGCACAAAGACCGCAAACGATGCACTTCACCACTTCACCCTCATATTTCATCTTTTCTCCCATGAAATAAGTCCCTCATTCCCCTTGGTCGGAGTATTTCACCCCCACGCATGCACCATCACGACATTCATAGCCAGTTTATACCCACCCTGGAAGTCCTACCGACTCCAGGGATTTTCCCTTCATAAATAATTATGACTGCCGCCATGCTGCTAAAGTATACTCTGACCTCGAGCCACTGAATCCCCATCATCAGTTTTTAGTCACCTCTCACCAACATGCCTATGTTAAACCCATCAAATCTAGGTCCCCAACCCCTCAGGTCGGCAACCCATGGTTCGGTTAAGGCTTCCTTTTTTTCGACCTCGACACCTCCTTTCCAAAAAGGAAGCGGTACCTTGGATTACCCCTCCCCATGCAAAGGGGTATCCTCGGGTGGCACTGTTAGAGACATCATTGTCCACATATGTCATTGATCCTCCTGGCATTCGACTACAACAAAAGCTTTCATGTCACGATGGTATCGTACCTTACAACCATTGCACTTTGATCAGATCCGTCGAAGACCCGTGCCTCCATAAGCGTCTCTGTCAACAATGCTTACACGGGAAGGTCCTAGATAGTACATATGCGTACATTGCATAGATATATGCCATAATAAGTTTACACATATGGGTACCACAGTCTACCAATCGCCAAAAAAAAATGCCCCTGAGGGCATCAGTAGTCATCATCAACAACCTCCAGCATCACTACCACAGTAGTAATGCAGACAACACATGTATCTGTCAATTTTGTTTAACTAGCCATAACATCACAAGCATGGGACATGCCCGTCTCATTGAAATTTTGTATATATGTTGTATATTTTGTTTGCTTGCAGGGGTCCCGTAGGCCATGGTCATCTCGGAAACGGTGCAAGGTGTTGTCAATTCCAAGAATCACGCAGGTCTCTCTCTCTCTTTGCGCACGATACATAAAATAAACTATAATGTATTTCGACTATACAGTCCTTCCTAGACCTCACAAATTAGGGGGAAACTGTTAACACTGGAAAATCGTACATCATAAGATGGCATTAATTAATGTCGAGCCAAAGGATTTACATAGCAAGAAGAAATTATGGAATCAAGAAAGTATTTAAAATCTCTAAGGTTTTGAGAAAATAAAATCTGAACTAGTCTAAAATGCTAATTTTGCGCTTTATCCTTCGAGAAGAGTGCCTTATGTGCACCTTTTTTCCCGATAAGCGTGCATTCCTGAAAGTGGAAAAATGTCGCTTTCCGGCACCACACAAAGAAAATGATTGTTACTCCTTATATGAAGCCGCCTAAGGACAACCACCAGCACCTCCTTAGACACTATGCGAGAAAACAAAGGAATATTTGGAGCACATAATGGAATCATACCTCTCCCTTGGGTCACCATCCACCATGTACCAAGGGAGGGAAGGAGGATTTGAAATCCCATTTATAAAGCCACCAAGAGATGAAGAATGGGTGACCACATTTTTATGCTGGCCAGAATTTCCCAAGCAATACCAACAGTGTGTGACCAGAGCTGGAGATAGAGGGGAATCGATTGTTGGCCACCCAAAAATCCTAGTCCACCACAACGGAGAGAGAGGGAGACTGCATCAGAGGCAGAGCTTGGAAAAACAACATCCTTGCATCGGGACCTAGAACCATTGTCTAGGGGCCCTTTGGCAAGTGGGTAAAATTTCTTTTCCATAACAAATGTTTAATAAAAAGAGGCCTAGAGCCATTGTTTGCATTATTATCATTTTGAATCTCTTCAATAGCTTCTGTATATTTGTGTTCTAGTTTTATTTAAATCTGAGCATACATTCACATATTTTTTCCTCTAGATTATATGCTTTTGAGCTCCACCATTTTCTGCCTGTTACCAATATTTTATAGGGGTAGACCACACCCCTTAAAATGGTGCGATTTCATACACCCGTGCGTCAAGTCCACCACAACAGTGGGCTTTATCATGTCCCTCTTTGGAACAACGTTTGCATGTAATTTTCTCCCCTTCTTTCTTGATACTTGCATTCTTCTTTCCCTTCCATTTTCCTCCCTTCTCTTTCCCCTTACCCTTAAATGACTTCTTCTTACTACCCTCTTTAGAAATATTTTTACCCCTTGCTTCGAGATGCGTGGCTTGCACACATACTTCATCTAAGTTGTTTGGGTTAAACATAATGATAGTGTGTTTCAAGTAGGAATGTAAACCTGCTATATATTTCAAGAGTGTATCTTGTGAATTCAAGTTTACTCCTAGTAATAAAGCCCTCTTCCTAAACTCTTGTGTATACTCTTGAACAGTTTGGACTTTGAGTTGTCTAAAGTTTTTCCAAATCATAATTTATTTTTTCATATAGGCTATTGGATAAAATTGTATTTTAATGGAATAAATGAATTCGACCCAAGAAATGGAAATCTTACCATGGATTCACATTTCCTCTTGTGTCTTTTCCTCCCACCAAACTAGTGGGTCTCCTTCTAGCCTTAATGAAGCCAACTGGATTTTGATATCGTCCTCTTGTAGATTCTGAATTCTACAGTATATTTCCAATTGACGTATCCAATTTTCTAGCCTCTTAGCATTAACTTCTCCATTGTATGTGGGAAGTTCAAACTTGATGTCCAACTTGAGTAATGTAGTCTTTCCTTTTGGGATCTTGGAATGAGTGTGGGTATGAGTTTTTGTGGTGGATGTGGAAGATGAATATTCTGATGAGGATGAGGAAGATGAGGATGGTGGAGATGGAGGTGGCTTTCCTCAACTACATTTTCAGCTCTTCTCTTCATCCTTCCTATTGTTTGAAGATCCTTCTCCATGTGGAGGTTTTGAACCTTCTCCAGCTTTTTCTACAATGAATGCTTCATACATGACTTTAACCATTCTATGAATTTCTTTGAAGTCTATCTTAACATCCTCTTCTTCAAAATTTCCATGAGTCTCTTCATAGCCTGACATTTTGGCTTTCAATTCAAGCTCAATCTCTACAGCTTGTACCCCTTAAATCACTTCAGCCTCTTGTGCAATTTGGACCTCTTCAATATCAACTCATGGAGATGGAATTTGAGGTGCTTCAGGCATTTCTTTGAGTGGTCCTTTGGGTGAGGATGATGCCTTCTCAACCTTATCCCTTCTTTTCATAATATCAGGACTAGCTACCAATAGCTTCCCTTCTCCTCTATGCAATATTAACCTTGTAAGCATCACAAAAAATGTAGTTATTAAAACCCTTCAAGTAAAACAAGCAAGCAACCTTATGCTCTGATACCAACTTGATATGAAATGATTGCTAGTTATTTCTATGCTAGTATCAGTTCAGATATAATTTTCTCTTCGCTTTTCTTTACTTATTCATCAAGAGTTTGTCTATGAGCATGTGATTGTCAATTCAATTTACTTGGTGAAATTTTGTGTTCGTCATAAGATTAAAAAGCATAATTTTTAATGACTGAACAGAAGAAAAGATAAACACAAAAAACACCCAAAACAGAGCTTAACACACAAAATTTTGATAAAGGAGTTCACCCCCCATGGGCTACATCTCCTTGGTCCAGCTTCATAGTGTGGGCCTTTGTATTAGATTCAAGTGTGCTCAAATTTTTGTTACAAGCTCCAAATTCTCCTGGAACATGTTCTAATGATCTTAAAACATCAAAATATCCCAGAAATGACTATTTTTTTTGCTGAATTTGGACTCTGGATGCTCTGGAAATGCCCCCAACACCTGGTGGCCCTTGCCTTCAAAAATATTCAAATGCACAAAAATACATATAGATGTCGTTTTCTTCCTCTGCAACCTACTTCATTGAGTTCCTAACATGTCAATTAGCCAAGAATGTCTCTTTCTGAGCTCTGTTTGGGCAAAAATTTCCTCAGTTATGGCAAAAACTGTATTTCCCACATTTTCTCCACTAAACTTGGGAAGACTGCCAGTTAACATTCCAGAAATAGAAAAGCTGGCAGTTTTGGCACACTCCCTAAAATCTAGCCAAACTAAACGCATGTTAATTTAAATTTAAGTGCGCTTAGTGGATAAGATAAGTGTGGATTTGTTTTAAGCGCTCTTAGCGCTAATGGTCATTTAATCGTGGCTTAACCACGACTTATCATTAATTAAACTTGCTTTAAATTTCCAATGTTTAATTTTTTGTAGTGCCTGGTCCTTAGCACCTGGACACATGGGAGGGAGTTGGCCCCCTCCAGACCCCAAACCATCGAATTAACAATCTTTATGAAGGTGCAAAGATCATTGTGGTTAAGAAACACCATAATAGATGAGTTGGTAACGCGTCTGTGTAGTGTGGAGTAGGTCGGGTGTTCGATCCCCGATCCAACCATAAATTTTTATAAGGATTTATAATTGGACCTTGCTGCCATATTTAGAGTTGCCTCCAAGAATAGACCTTCATAAAATTTGGTTGGTAGATGCTCTAAAATTAGTTGGTTTCGACATAACATATGGTTTCATATGGTTTCAACCCTTAGGTTTAAACAAATAATTAACACCATAATATATATATCCGTTAACCCATTTCGAATTGCCAAATTCTAAGGACATGGGGTGTGGGCACGTGGCAGCCCTTGGCTGCGCCATGTGGCCTATCCCCATTGGTCCAAAATTCCCAATAAAAAACAATAATTCCTGCACCAATAATAAGAATAAAATTCACCCTTAGAATTAGGATAAAAAAATTTCACTTCCTAGTCATAATCGATGAATCCAACTCAAAAAATTGGCACAATGCCATTGGCTTAATCTGGAGAATATTCTCTGAGAAGCTGACTGTACCTGCCACATCATCCTTGTACCTATTCTGCTCCTTTTTTGCCTGTTTTTGAAAACGAACAACAGACCATAACTCACTCATACGAACTCGGATTTTGATGAAATGAGTTGCATAGGAATCTTGGCGACGAACACTATCTGGTTGCTTAGGTTCGAAGCATTTCTGAGAACTTTAAATTTGAGCTAAAACTGAGCCTTAGATCATTCCACTCAGTGATTTCGGTAGCAAATCGGCCGTCATATCGGTTTTTCTATTGAGTCGGTCTGACCAGAGGGTTGGCTCAGTTGAATCGTCCGAATCTGAGTCACAGTGACCAATTTTTAAAACACTTTTAGAATTCATAGAAACCCTCTTAGTTTGAACATTGGGTGGCTCAGTTTCCATATCAAAATGTTTTGTTGGAATTTCTGTAGCTCAGGGGTCATGGGGCGCAGTTGCAGCTACTAGGGCATCCTCTCGCGGGGTAGAAAATTCAACATGCAATGGCCTTCCAACTAGTTCATGCCAAGTTCTCCTTTCCCTTTGCAGCTCAACATCCACCAAACGTTTGATGAGGAAATTGTGGGACAAGATTTCAAATGGCCGCTTTTATTTATGCACACATCAGGCCATATGCTCTAGGGTTTCTGCAAGAAAGAAAGGCATGTTAATCAACCTCCCGTGATGCAAGTGGTCTAATAACCGTAGATGCTGGTAATAAATAATGACATACCTTCCTTTGCACGTGAAAATTTTCTAAACAAGGAATGCAATATCTTTCTAGGGTTGTGGTGATGCCCTCTTGTCAAATCTTGTTCTTATCTTCTACACTTGTTCACCTACCTCAAGGAATTGTCGCACAACATCAGGTTGGGGTTTTCAGGGTGAAAACCACTATTCTCCCGTGTGGGGTAACCCTGTCACTTCCGTAATTTCTTCTTTTGTCGTAGCATCACTGTCCCTGCTACCTCATATTTACCCTCCCTGTAAAGCATGGAAAATTCTAGAGCTATGACATCGTCATTCCCCTCACACCTGCGAATATACTCTATCCAACCTACTTGTTCAAAAAGCTGTTTAACACTGGAAATTCTTGTAGCAATTCTTTGCTACATTATTTGCGAACTCTTGTGCCTCCCATCTTTAGTCAGAGTTCAGAGTGGCTATGGATATTTTTGTTCTCTATAAAAAATTGAATGTGGGAGAAAGACACAATGGAAGGGTTGAGGTAATGAGTCTAGTAATATCACATGTCGTCATTTATTACGGCGATAATACAAAGTCAACACCGACCCTTCGTCGTTGTCTTGGTCAGGGGAAATTTCAGTTTTCGTTGTATGTAGTCAGGTGTTTCCACAACGGTTTCTGCCCATTTGGAACTTAATGTTTGTTGCTCTTGTCATCACATGAGATTTTCATTTTTGTTGTACGCAGTCTAGGGTTGCCGCAACGATTTCCAACCAATTGGCACCAACCGTTCATTTCTGTCATGGTCTGGGGAGATTTATATTTCAGTTGTACTCAGTCAAGTGTTGTGGCAATGGTTGCGGGCCATTTGGCACCAACCATTTATCGTTGTCGTGGTCAGGGAAAATTTCTGTTTCCATTGTAAGCAGTGAGAGATTCCCCTTGTTCCCAGTCAGTAGTTGCCGCAACGATGACCATTGGAATGTGATGGCCTTGATTTTCCATAATAATAATTTAATGTTTGATTATATGCAACTTTGTGGGTTCATGCACCATTACACCGACTCCTTAAATTACTTGTCTTAAAAATTATTGGTTACAATTTATTAGTTATCCTTGAATTCATATTATAATTTTGCATGATTATCAAGTTAAATTCATTGATTTGTAGACCGTTCATATTATTTTCACTGTTTGCAGGCTTAACTGTTGTTGTTGTCATGTATGTCAGAACATGCTTTTATTCAAATCACCCAATCTTGTGGCTGTAGATGTTGATAATGGAGAAATCCACAACAATTTAATTGTTTGTTTGGATATTTATACAATTATGTCCCTTAAATGAGGTTGGATCTATGGATTGGAAAAATGCAAGATATCACAATTTCATTTTGCATTTAACCATGTATAATGGAAAAATAATGGCTGATCTATAAGCTATATCGGTTGGCTTGTAACCAAGGGTATCTCACATAATTTGTTATTGAAGGGGCTTCTTTAATAATTCGAGCTCATTAGACTTTTATTAGAAACTTGCATAAATTTTGCATGTGCTACTCATGTATAATGAATTAATGAATGTTCCTAGAAGTTGGAAATGTGAAGAGGTATTGAAGGCATTATAAGATCTTATTTTGTAACATCTTTTGGAGTCCTCTATTTGATAAATATTTGTTTTTCTGTTTATTTTTGGGTTCTTTTTAAAGTGATCTTAACTCATAAAATAACATTTTTAAAAGGAAATAGTGATTGTCCCCCCACCATTGTGGAAACTTGCTGGTTAATTGTTTCGACAACTCGTTGTTTGACCGTTACCATAACTCACTCGTTGACCATTGAGGCAGATCACTGGTTTACCACTGTGGCAACATGTTGGTTTAGAGTTGGGAGTCCTTACAGTTGTGGCAACTAGTTGGGTGACCATCATGGAAAATTGATGGGTCACTGTTGCAACACATTCTGGGTTACAGTTGCAACAAATTATTGGGTCAGAAAACCCTAAATTAAACATAACTTCTACAGTTAGATCATCCACCTAATGAACAACCCATTTTGACTAGAAATTACAATATGTCCTTGAAATTTCCTTGTACCAATGGAATGTCAACTTTTGACCAACAACAGATGAGGACTGGGATTTTTCTATCAGTACCTTGTTAAAATATAGATTTCAGTACTATATGTGCAATTCTTATAAATGAATCAGATTGCCCGAAAATGCATACTCACTTTCCTCCTCCTAGGTCTTTTTGGAGTTTTGTAGCATATGAGGTGCCCTCTCATCTTTTGCTCATTCACCTAATAATTCTTTTTTCCATCCGAGTTCTACAATAGATATACACATATAGCATAGATAAGAAATAGGCTAAAGCATTATTTATGCCCTTGTATTGAATGTTAAAGAAAAAACCTTGTAGTTTACTTTCGTGCTTGTTCACCAAAATTTCATTGGGATAATGATGAATACTTCAAAGATTCATGCTTCGTGCTTGTTCACCAAAATTTCATTGGGATAATGATGAATACTTCAAATATTCATGGTCTGTTCCGATTTTGAAATGTTGTGGCCGTAAATATGGTTTGAATTTATCAACAAAATGCATAAGGGCCAACATTTCCTTATCATAGATGCATACAAGCTTCTTCTTGTGAGTCAATTTCTACTTTGAAAAGCAATAGGCTGCTCATTTTCCCTTACCAATGCTCAATGCATACTATTTCATTTCAAAATTCTGTGAGAGACAACCTTCTCTTACAAGTATTTGACAGATGCCAACTTGTGTTGGTACAGTTTTCCATATACAACGAACTTTTCTTTTGTCACAACAATTCCTTGTATTTCCTTCATTTATCTATTTAGTCCAGAAAACTTTTGAAGAATGAGTTACAAAAATATTTTGTCACTTTAATTCCTTGGATTTCCTTCATTTATCTATTTAGTTCAACAAAATTTTTGAAGAATGAGAGACAAAAATGAGCGTGGACAAAACATACAACCTTTAGATCTTGAGTGGCGTGACCCTCTCCAAACCTAGCTGTTACACTACTGGTGGATAGAGAAACTCAAGTTACTAATAAAATCATTCAGTTTCATCTTCTATAACAAGTATTTGACAGATGCCTTCTTGAGTGTTACAATTTTCCATGTAGAGTGAACTTTTCGTTGCTCATAGTAATTCCTTAGATTGCCTTCATTTATCTATTTAGTTCAAAAAACCTTTTGAAGAATGAATTGCAAAAAAATGCAATCTGGTAAGTGTGGAAAAAACATGCAACCTTTAAACACTATCTCATACATCCAATAATTCTTTTACTATTATTTCTGTCTCATCTTAAAGATACCTCTATGGGGAATTTTCGACTCTTCCAGGAACCTGTAATATATCTTAAGTATGATGCTCTCCAAACTGATATATCTTAAGATACATGTAGGGGGAATATTATTCTATTGTTTGAGCCAACCCAAAAATATATTTTTATTGTTCTTCAAGGTAAATTTCACATGTCCTCTAATGCAAATTCATTGGTGCAAAAAAACTCAATTCAGTAGTTTCTCTTGCGCTGTAGGGCCTAGATCTCTCTCCCATCCACTTACTGAGTTACTTCCCTCATGATTCAAACTGGGCATAGTGGACTTGTGTGGGCACACGAATGTATTACATGTTTTAAATATATTTTGATATTTTGAAAGTATCCCATGCTTTTTTGGTAGTTGATGTTTTTATCAGTTGGTTTTAACATGTTTTTTTAACATAATCAATTTATTTTGATGTATTTTATTTATTTATTTACAAGTTCATTACAATTGAATCAGTGAATTGAGGTGCGTAAATAGCCATTTTATTGCTTGTGCTCCTAAAACCACTGCCTAAGTAAGCACATAGGAGCAACTTGTATTTTCACATACTTCTTTGTAGGAATTGCGGTCACTAATGGTGATACTCCATAGTATCTTTAAGGCAGGAATCTTAATTTTTTGTTTTTAATTTTTAATTTTTATCCCTATTTACTTTATAGGCTATAACCGGTGAAATTTAAAATGAACTATTTTTTTTTGATTAAATATGAAAGGATATTTAATTTTTGTTTTTGTTTTTATTATCTAATAGTATATTTGTGACTACAAAATTAATTTTCTTGTTTTATCAAACAAGTATAAAACAAGTGAGAGAGGCTTTGGACAAATGGGAAGATGGAATTTCTTTTGACATGAAGTGTAAATAAGATGGCATTTGTTTACAATTTCATGTGAGATGGTCAGTGATTTTTTTTATTATAACCATTATTTAAAAAATATTTAATTAATTGTTTTTGTTAGTTATTATTTAAAATAAAGCGTCCACATGTTGGAACTGGCTATTTTAATCATTTTTCTAATTAATATTTTTGATCCAATGGTGTGAATTGGATGATGCCGATATATTCTTGTCGTCGCCACTCCATCAACGAATGGAATTAAAAGTGATAACTTCCTTGCATATCTAAATCACATGTTTAAAGCATGCTTAATTTTTTTTTTTTACAAAACATGATTAAATATTTACTGTGCCTATTGTTGATAACCACGTATGTTAGAAATGAAATTAAAACAAAAAACTTATAAAACATGCATTGCAATGTAGATTAGTTTTGAAACTTATAACTATTCACATTCTCAAATGTATACCACTTGGCAAGTGTGCATTTAAAAACTTTTCCTCCACTCCATTACCCTCATAAATTAATGTTATTAAACATTTTTAAATAAATTGGTAAAAAATTTATTTAAAAATGTTTAATAACATTAATTTAAACATGTTTAAAGAAATGAATGAATACAACATTAATTAATTAAATAATTAAAACAATAATTAGCATTAATATTAATTAATTAAAACATTAACATTAATTAATTAATTTTTAACATTACATGAAACATTGATAACATTTATAAAAACATTAAAATGTTTAAGAACATTAATTAATATTAATTAAAACATTTATATAAAAATGTTCAATTACAATAAAAATTAACTTTTAATTTTTTAAATTAATATTTTCATATTAACTAATAGTAATATTTAGTTAATTAATTAAAATATTTAATAACATTAATTAAAATACTTGACAATATATTAATTAAAATATTTATATAAAAGTGAGCAAGGTGACTCAAGATGAAATCTCATGAGGGGTGGTTATGTCGTGTGTTAGGTGGAGGGGACATGCTAAAAAGTCAAGTGAGCTAAGGGATCTCGTGTCCCATGCAGGGTGCGATCTCTGAGTGACTTTGATGACTTAGATGTCCCTCGATCGTGGTTCCTCAAGTCTAGAGGATCACACACACACACACACACACACACACACACACACACACACCTTATAACATTAAACAATAATTTAAAAATGTTTAAATAAATATATTAAAATTAGTATATATTTATTAGAATTGGAATTGTAAACAAATATTTCTTACATCGCAATGTGACATTACAACATTTAGTCAACCACATTTCAGAACGTGGGTGAATCCTTCACTATGTTTCACTGTGCTTAACAATCAACAATATTTAACTTTAGTGAGAAATAATTTCCTATTAATATTATTGATTAATATTGACAATTAAATATGTTGTGATGTTCGAATGGTAAAGAAATCTATTAGACGTTGCAATTTGACAAACATTGTCCAATTTATCCAACTTCGCAATGCAACACTACTACATTAGTCAAACACATCTACTAATACAATTGACTATTTTGGAGTATCTTTGGTAGTCATCACTCCTCAAGTTTAGTTAAACACAATTCCTTATTAATAGTTAATCATTGTCTCTATGACCTGATCAGGAGATCAAGTCCCTTGTAGAAAAATGCTCAAAAATGAAGTTGATTAGAATTTGTCCGAACTAGATTTACTAGAAAGAGATCGGAAAAAAAATCTTGTAGACGTGAACGGCACTGAAAAATGACGTCGTATGAAGAAGATATTCAGCTTTGAAGTTTGCCAATTTCAATTAAAAATGGCCAAAAATGGACTTTATAAATTTTTTTATTAAAAAAAAATATTCCACAGAATATTCTGGAAATATTCCATGGAATATTCCACAGAATATTCTACAGAATATTTCGCAGGTGGCCAATCAATGGTCACCACGTGGCCAGCCCGGAGGTCGCCACGTGGCCCCAAGGCGGATTGAAATATGGTTAAAAATTTGTTATGGGTTGCAGGCAGGATTTGAAACCTGGTCAGCTGGATGACAACAGAGCGGCCCAACCATATGGGCTACGGTGGTTCTTATTAAACCATGGCAATGTATTCATATTTAAATTTGAATGTTGGTTGGGCGCACAAAGAATTGGGGACGTAGTCCCGTGGAGTTAGCGCTCAAGTGCGGAGTTTAATTAATATTACGGTTTTAACTTTATTAAAGCCGCGTTTAACTCAAAGTTTCTTCCACCAAAATCCAGAGGTTGCGGTCCTATGCACCCGATTTGTTAGCCCCCCACGACTGGCAGTTCCCTAAATTTAGAGCCAAACTCCATTTTTGTCGGGCTATCTGGCAGTTAGCCAGACTTAGCTGGAGTGAATCTAGGGCAAACTTCAGTTAGCCATAAATTTGACAAGGGAAGTCCTTTTGGGATGATTTTTTTTTTTGATTTTGGGGCATTGAAGCATTCTGGAGCTGTTGTGAGTGTTTTCAGAGCCATCAAGGTGTTTTATCAGTGATTTTACCAGCGATGTTGGTTGTGGAGCCACTAGGGCCTAATGAAAGATCGACTGTTTTGGACTATACTCATCCAATGGAGGTGAATGAATAGTCGTTTTATACTGATTTTAGCCTTCTATTTCTGAATTTGCAGCTTATTTTTCCTTTTGAGGCTCTCTACATAGTGTAATTCATATTTTCAGCATTAATGGAAAAGGGAAAAGCCTAATTAGAGGCTTTTGGACCCAGCAGAGGTAGCCCAATAGAGGGGTGAACTGCTTAAACAAATGCTTACTGTCATGCTGTGTATTTTTGCTGTTATATTTCAGATTCTGCTATATTAAACAGTAACTTTTCATAAGTACACTTTTCCCAAGTAGCATTATACAGTGAACAAAACTCATTAGTTCAACTTCAAACCACATTACTTCATTTGCAGAATACTTAAACTTGCTTATTCACACATAAAATTTGGATTAATGAATACTTTGCACATAAACAAATACTTTCATTGATCGGATCTATTTCAGTGTTTACATTTTATTTCTTTAGGCAGAGCCAGTTTGTGGGCCAGAAGCTTCTGGTTTCATCCTTTCTAGTAAAGGTGAAATAACCAATAAAAACCCCTTACTATCAATCTCTGTATGAGAAATACTTTGTTCTCACAATTTCAGATCAGGTTGGTATTAGAGCTCTAGGTTTTGCTTAAGAGTTTGTGAAATTTTTGCAAGAATATTGTGTTATTCTGCAAAATTTGATGCTTACTAGGCTGAAATTGAAAAGAGGGGAAGGTCAATTGGTTAGAGAACAAGTTAATCCTCAACCAAGGAGGGCTAGGGTGCCATTATCTCCACCTTCCATTTCATCCTCATTAGCCTTAGAATCATCCACAAACATGTCTTCCAGAGAAGGAGAAGTACATGAGGAAATGGATCCCAAGGAAGAAGAAAGAGTCTTTAGAAAAGCTTTCTTGGACATGACTGAGATGGTTAAGATCCTATACTAGGAGAGAAATGATAGGATTGCTGGAAAAGGGTCTAGAAACCAAAGAGAAGAAGGAGATTCTTCAGGAGGGAAGAAAGACAAAGATGAGTCTAAGAAAGGGAATGGAGGAAATGGTGATCCACCATCTCCATCATAATCCTCTTCCTCCACATCATCCTCTTCAACTTCTGTTAATCAGTCACACAAAACAAAAAAATCTCTTAAAAATCCTTTGTTAAAGTTTGATGTGAAGTTTGAGTTGCCGATGTTTAATGGTGATGTGAATGCAGAAAAATTGGATAACTGGATTAGACAGCTGGAAGTCTATCTAAGAATTCAAAATTTGCATGATGATGACATAAAAATCCAATTAACCTCTTTGAGAATGGATGGAGCAGCTTTGGTTTGGTGGGAAGCCAAGACCAGGGAGGAAATTAAAAAGCATGGTAAGATAACTATAACTTGGAATGAGTTTATTACAACTATTAAGAAACAGTTTTATCCTCTTGCTCATATTCAGAAAGAAATTATGAATTGGAAAAATTTTAGGCAACTCAAGGGTCAAAATGTGCAATATTATACCCAAGAGTTTAGAAGGAGAGCACTTCTACTTGGAGTAGACTTACAAAGTCAAGACACCTTGTTGAAATACATAGGAGGTTTGCACAATTATCTGCAACATATTATTCTAATGTTTAATCCTACCAGCTTAGATGAAGTCTGTGTCCAGGCTACACATTTAGAAGCTAGAGGAAAGAATATTTTTGATGAGGATAGTAATTTCAAAAACAAAGGAAAGAAAAGATTTGAAAATTCAAGAAAAGAAAAAGGAAAGTTCTTTTGCAAGAACTGTTCGAAGACAAGTCATGATCAATATCATTGTTGGAAGCTTCATCCTGAACTGAAAGCAGAAAAATTCAAGAACAAAAACAAGACCAAAGAAAAGGAGAAAACTGTAGCAACAGTTGAGCAATATTTAGGGTCAGACTCAGGAGATGAGACAAAAAGCATAGCCACGGTTTTAAAGAACATTAAGGGGAAAGAAGTGGTGCAAGACACAAATCCTAGTTCTAGCTCTTTGAATTGTCATAAAGATACTCATGATGAAAAGAGGAGGATAGAGCTTTTCCATGTGAGTGTAATTTCAAAACATACCAAAATTGACACACTATTTGACAGTGGGTCACAAGCAAATCTCATATCTGAAGACTTGGTCAAGTAGCTTAAACTTGAGACCATTCCACATCCGAAGCCTTATCCACTTGGATGGATATGCAAGGATGCCAATTTGCAAGTCTCAAGGAAGTGCATATTGCGCTTTTCAATAACTGCACACTTTATTGACACAGTTGAACTTGATGTGGTGCCGCTTGATATCTCATAAATTGTTTTGGGAAGTCCTTACTTATTTGACAGGAAGGCCATCTTTCATCGCCATGAAAAAAAGTATCACTTGTTCAAAGATGGTAAAGAGTACATTGTGAGAGATCACAAGAAGAAGCTGGAATATTCTTTACTCCATGCAAGTCAATTGAAAAGACTGGTTAATGCAAGTCAAAGTCTAACTTTGTTAATGTTGAAACGACCAGATTTTGAGCATTTGCCTTTTTATGATGTTGCTAATGATTTGTCTCAGTTTGATAACAGTTTGTCTTTGAAAGAAGATGATGTTATGTTGCGTAAATTACCTTTTGGGTCAGCCAATGCAGTGAATGAAGTGTCAAAGCAAAGCAGTGCAAGCAATAAGGACACCCAATTCAACATGGGAAAAAGTTGGTTTCAAAATGGTAGAATTTGCCATGGGAACAGTTTGCAAGGTGAAGGTTATTTTAAGTCTTTCTGGAAGTTTGAACAGTGTAGAAAAAGTTTGTTTTCTGCAAATTACAATTGCTGTTCTGCAAATTTTAATCATTTGCTTCATGACTCCATCCATCTTAGCAAGGGTCGATCAGTTGATTCCAGAGACAGTTTATCATTTTCGCAAAAGCTCCATTTGATGAAATTGGGTAGATTTCAGTTATTCAAGGGTGGAAGAGTGGAGAATCAATCTCCACATCATCAATTTCAGTAATCAAAGAGATTTTGGGGTCCAAAAGCTTCCCATTTGGGAGGTGTGATCAGGAGATCAAGTCCCTTGTAGAAAAATGCTCAAAAATGAAGTTGCTCAGAATTGGTCCGAACTAGATCGATTGGAAAGAGCTCGAAAAAAATATCTTGTAGACGTGAACGACACTGAAAACCAACGTTGTATGAAGAAGATATTCAGCTTTGAAGTTTGCCAATTTCAATTAAAAAATGGTCAAAAATGGACTTTATAAATTTTTTTATTAAAAAAAGAATATTCCATAGAATATTATATGGAATATTCCGCAGGTGGCCAATCAATGGGCGCCACGTGGCCAGCCCGGAGGCCGCCACGTGGCCCCAAGGCGGATTGAAAAATGGTTAAAAATTTGTTATGGGTCGCGGGCAGGATTTGAAACCTGGTTGGCTGGATGACAACAGAGCGGCCCAACCATATGGGCT
Source organism: Pinus albicaulis (assembly GCA_034641835.2). Classification (NCBI taxonomy): domain Eukaryota; kingdom Viridiplantae; phylum Streptophyta; class Pinopsida; order Pinales; family Pinaceae; genus Pinus; species Pinus albicaulis. The sequence continues at coordinate 1,901,498,498 of CM076578.1, forward strand.
ACGGTGGTTCTTATTAAACCACAGAAACGTATTAATATTTAAATTTGAATTTTGGTTGGGCGCGCAAAGAATTTGGGACGTGGTCCCGTGGAGTTAGCGCTCAAGTGCGGAGTTTAATTAATATTACGGTTTTAACTTTATTAAAGCCGCGTTTAACTCAAAGTTTCTTCCACCAAACTCCAGAGGTTGCGGTCCTATGCACCCAAATTGTTAGCCCTCCATGACTGGTGGTTCCCTAAATTTAGCACCGAAATCCATTTTTGTCGGGCTATCTGGCAGGTAGCCAGACTTAGCTGGAGTGAATCTAGGGCAAACTTCAGTTAGCCATAACTTTGGCTTGGGAAGTCCTTTTGGGACGATTTTTTTTTTGATTTTGGGGTATTGAAGCATTCTGGAGCTGTTGGGAGTGTTTTTAGAGCCATCAGGGCATTTTATCAGTGATTTTACCAGCGATTTTGGTTGTGGAGCCACGAGGGCCTAATGAAAGATCAGCTGTTTTGGACTATACTCATCCAATGGAGGTGAATGAATAGTCGTTTTATACTGATTTCAGCCTTCTGTTTCTAAATTTGTAGCTTATTTTTCCTTTTGAGGTTTTCTACACAGTGTAATTCATATTTTGAGCATTAATGAAAAATGGAAAAGCCTAATTAGAGGCTTTTGGACCCAGCAGAGGTAGCCCAAGAGAGGGGTGAATTTCTTAAAAAAATGCTTACTGTCATGCTGTGTATTTTTGCTGTTATATTTCAGATTTTGCTATATTAAACAGTAAATTTTCATAAGTACACTTTTCCCAAGCAGCATTATACAATGAACAAAACTCATTAGTTCAACTTCAAACCACATTACTTCATTTGCATAATACTTAAACTTGCTTATTCACACATAAAATTTGGATTAATGAATACTTTACACATAAACAAATACTTTCATTGATCGGATCTATTTCAGTGTTTACATTTTATTTCTTTAGGCAGAGCCAGTTTGTGGGCCAGAAGCTTCTGGTTTCATCCTTTCTAGTAAAGGTGAAATAACCAGTAAAAGCCCCTTACTGTCAATCTCTGTATGAGAAATACTTTGTTCTCACAATTTCAGATCATGACCAACCATGATCAACCATGATTGAATTTCATCAACCATGATTAAGGTCTTTCTCGTTGAATTTGGTCAACCACGGTTAACCATGATCAACCATGATAAACCATTATCATTTAATGTGAACCATTGTCAAAGATGAAAAACAATGTTGAACCACCATCAACCATTTTCAAGCATCATAATCCATGGATATAATGGTCAACAAATATTTCTATGGTCAGCAATGATTAGCCGTTTTTAAATAAGGTTAACCATGGTCATTGTCTCTATGGTTAACCATGGCCAACCATGATCGACCATAATAATAATACTCAACCATGATCAACCATGGTAAAGAATGGTTGATCATGGCTGATTATGGTCAACCATGATCATGCATGGTTCAATATCGATAACCATGATCAACTATGGTAAACCAAGATCAAGGTCGATATGGTTGAATCTGGTCAACCATGATCAACCATGGTCCACTGAGAACATTTCATGTTCTATAGACTCCTCATCGACAACCATAGTCAATGATTGTTATAATGGTCAAACATGGTCAACGAAGGTCTCTATGCCTATTTATGGTCATCCATTGTGAACAATGCAGATATTTGTGGTTGAATATGGTATAATTCCCTATTCATGGTTAATCCATATCTCTACGATCAACCATGGTAAATCAGGTTAATCATGGCTAAATTTAGTCAACTATTCACAATGTCTCTAGTGTCAACCATGATCAACCACAATTAATAAAATTCAACGATGATCAACCATTGTCAGTGACGATCAACCATGATTACCCGTGGTTAAATGTTTTCAACCATTATCGACCATGATTAAGGTCTCTCTCATTGAACTTGGTCAATCATCCTTGAGTGTGGTAAACAATGATTTTAGACCATGATCAACCATGACTAGACATGGTCATTTAATGTGAACCATTTTCAACCATGATCAACCATGATAAAGCATCATCAGCCATGGTTATTATGGTAAATTAATGTTTTTATGGTCAACCATAATTAATCGTGGTTGAATATGGTTAACCATGGTCATTGTCTATATGGTTAACCATGGTAAAAATGGTCAACCATGATAAAAATGGTGAACCATAGTCAACCATGATCATCCATCGTTGAATATCATCAACCATGATCAACCATGATCCATGCCTCTATGGTTGAATATGGTCAACCATGACTAACCACATTCAAAAATAATCAACATGATCATGGTTGAAAATGGTCAACCATGATCAACCATAATCAACATGATTTTTTTTTGAATGTTGTAATGTGTTTCGAATATTATAATATCTCTTGAGTTTATTAATCTCCCTTTTGTTTATAACACCCCCTCAGTTTATTAATCCCTTGGGTTTTTTAATCACAATGGTTTATAATATTATTTCGTTGGGTTCATTAATCACTTGGGTTTATAGTATATATAATCCATTGGGTTTGTTAATCCCTTTGGTTTATTAATGCCTTGGTTTTATAATATTAGTATTTCAATATTATTAGTGCTTAATATATAATCCCTTAGGTTTTCTAATACTTTGGGTTATTAGATTTATAATATAGTATTTAATATAAATTATGCTTGACTATTGTGGTTATGAGTGTGCTTAATATAAACTAATCAACATCTATGAAACACATTCACTAATGTGGGTGTTGTAATGTTTATAACATTTGGGTCTATATTATTTGTGGTTTATAAGATGAGGGTTTGTAATATTTGGGTATAATATTAAGGTTTATATTATTGGGTTTAATAATAAGGCTTATAATATTTGTTTTAATATCAGAGTTTATAATATTGAGTGTTTAATATATATAGGGCTTATAATATTTGGTTTTAATATTATGATTTACATTATGGAGTAATATTTTGGGTTATAATATATATTCTAATATATAGGGTTTATATTTAGGGTTTAATATTGGGTTTAATATAAGGGTTTATAATATTGTGTTTAATATTTAGAGTTTATAACATTGGGATTATAGTATTTCGGTTCATAATATTGATTCTTAGGTTTATTGATCTCTTGTGCTTTTAATATTTATCCCTTGGTCTTATTGATCCCTTAGGTATTTAATAATAATCGCTTGGGTTCATGAGTTCCTTTGGTTTGTAATATTAAATCCTTGGGTTTATTAGTTCTTTTGGTTTATAATATTAATAACCCTTTGGGTTTATTAATCTCTTGAGTTTAAAATATTGACTCTTATGGTTTATTAGTCTCTTGAGTTTAAAATATTAATTATTATGCTTTACTAATTTCTTGGTTTATAATATTAATATTTGTCCCTTGGGTTCACCAATTCCTTTGGTTTATAATATTAAACCCTTGGGTTTATTAGTTCTTTTGGTTTATAATATTAATAATCTCTTCGGTTTATTAATATCTTCAATTTAAATTATTAATTCGTAGGGTTTATTAATTTCTTAGGTTTTGAGTTTAAGATATTAATTCTTAGGGTTTATTAATCCCTTGATTTTTCTAATTCTTTGGGTTGGTAATATTAGGCATTAAATATTAGTCGTACACTTTAATATTAATGCATGGTCCAATGCCACATTATGAAAAACATTGTCTCAATATGAAAATCTCCCATGGGCTACTATTGTTAATCATAGTTAGTCGTAGTCAATCAAGGGCTTCCATGGTCAAGTGTCACATTGTGACAAATATTAACTCAATATGAAAATAAACCATGGCAAACCATGGCCATTCTTCGTCTAACGTCGCATTGTGACAACAATTGTCTCAATGTTTAAATCAAGCATGCTCAACCATGTTTATTTTACGGTTTATAGTATTTATCTAAATATTTTTATATACTTAAGGTTTATAATATTTATCTAAATGTTTTTATATACTTGTGGTTTATAATATTAATATCTTAGGTTTAGTATTATTCCCTTGAGTTTATAATATTAATAATCATGAGAGTTTATCAAACCTTTTTGTTTAAGATATTAATTTTTAAGATTTATTAATCTCTTATGTTTTTCATATTTACCCCTTTTCCTTATTGATCCCTTAGGTTTTTAATATTTATCCCTTGGGTTCACCAATTCCTTGGGTTTATAATATAAAACCCTTGGATTTATTAGTTGTTTTCATTTATAATATTAAATCACCCTTGGGTCTTAGAATCTCTTGAGTTAAAAATATTAATTCTTAGGGTTTATTAATTTCTTAGGTTTTTGAGATAAATATATTAATTATTAGGATTTATTAATCTCTTCTGTTTTTAATATTGATCCCTTAGGTTTTTAATATTTATCCCTTCAGTTCACCAATTCCTTTGGTTTGTAATATCAAACCCTTGGTGTTATTAGTTATTTATGTTTATAATATTAATAAACCCTCGGGTTTATTAATCTCTTGAGTTTGAAATATTAATTCTTAGGGTTTGTTAATCTATTGAATTTAAATATTTATTATTAGGGTTTATTAATTTATTGTTTTATAATATTAATATTTATCCCTTGGGTTCCCACTTACTTTGGTTTATAATATTAAACCCTTGGGTTTATTACTTCTTTTGGTTTGTAATATTAATAATGTCTTGTGTTTATTAATCTATTTAATATAAAATATTTATTATTAGGGTTTATTAATATCTTAGGTTTTTGAGTTTAAAAATTGTATTATTAGGGTTTAATAATCTTTTGTGTTTTTAGTATTTAACCCTTGGCCTTATTGATCATGTAGGTTTTTAATATTTATCTCATGGGTTCACTCATTCCTTTGGTTTATAATATTAAACCCTTGCGTTTATTAGTTCTTTTGGTTTATAATATTAATAATCCCATGGGTTTATTAATCTTTTGAGTTTTAATATTATGATTTACATTATGGCGTAATATGTTGGGTTATAATATAGATTCTAATATATAGGGTTTATAATTAGGGATTAATATTGGGTTTAATATTAGGGTTTATAATATTGTGTTTAATATTTAAAGTTTATAACATTGGGGATTATAATATTTCGGTTGATAATATTGATTCTTAAGGTTTATTGATCTCTTTTGTTTCTAATATTGATCCCTTGGACGTATTGATCCATTAGGTATTTAATATTTATCCCTTAGGTTCACCAATTCCTTTGGTTTGTAATATTAAGCCCATGGGTTTATTAGTTATTTTGGTTTATAATATTAATAACCCCTTGGGTTTATTAATCTCTTGAATTTAAAATATCAAGTCTTAGGGTTTATTAATCTCTTGAGTTTAAAATATTAATTATTATGCTTTATTAATTTCTTGGTTTATAATATTAATATCTATCCCTTGGGTTCACCAATTCCTTTGGTTTATAATACTAAACTCTTGGGTTTATTAGTTCTTTTGGTTTATAATATTAACAATCCTTTCGGTTTATTAATCTCTTCAGGTTAAATTATTAGTTCTTAGGGTTTATTCATTTCTTAGGTTTTGAGGTTAAGATATTAATTATTAGGGTTTATTAATCCCTTGAGTTTCCTAGTTCTTTGGGTTGGTAATATTAGGGGTTAAATGTTAGTCATACACTTTAATATTAATGCATGGTCCAATGTCACATTATGAAACACATTATCTCAATATGAAAATCAAACATGGGCTACCATTGTTAATCATAGTTAGTCGTAGTAAATCAAGGTCTTCCATGGTCGAATGTCACATTGTGACAAAGATTGCCTCAATATGAAAATCAACCATCGAAAACCATCGTTATTCTTCGTCCAACATCGCATTATGACAACGATTGTCTCAATGTTTAAGTCAAGCTTGCTCAACCACGTTTATTTTACAATTATAGTATTTATCTAAAGGGTTTTACATACTTGAGGTTTATAATATTAATATCTTAGGTTTAATATTATTCCCTTGAGTTTATAATATTAATAATCATATGAGTTTATCAAACCTTTTTGTTTCATATATTAATTTGTAGGCTTTATTAATCTCTTATGTTTTTCATATTGATCCCTTCGCCTTATTTATCCCTTAGGTTTTTAATATTTATACCTTGGGTTCACCAATTCCTTGGGTTTATAATATAAAACCCTTGGGTTTATTACTTATTTTCGTTTATAATATTAAACCACACTTGGGTCTTAGAATCTCTTGAGTTAAAAATATTAATTCTTAGGGTTTATTAATTTCTTAGGTGTTTGAGTTAAAAATATTAATTATTAGGATTTTTTAATCTCTTGTGTTTTTAATATTGATCCCTTGGAATTATTGATCCCTTAGGTCTTTAATATTTATCCCTTGGGTTCACCAATTCCTTTGGTTTGTAATATCAAACACTTGGGTTTATTAGTTCTTTTTGTTTATAATATTAATAACCCCTTGGGTTTATTAATCTCTTGAGTTTAAACTATTAATTCTTACGGTTTATTAATCTCTTGAGTTTAAAATATTAATTATTAGGGTTTATTAATTTCATAGTTTATAATATTAATATTTATCCCTTGGGTTCACCAATTACTTTGGTTTATAATATTAAACCCTTGAGTTTATTACTTCTTTTGGTTTATAATATTAATAATGTCTTGGATTTATTAATCTATTTAATTTAAAATATTAATTATTAGGGTTTATTAATTTCTTAGGTTTTTGAGTTTAAAAACTTTATTCTTAGGGTTTATTAATCTTTTGTGTTTTTAATATTGATCCCTTGGCCTGATTGATCTTGTATGTTTTTAATATTTTTCCTCGGGTGCACTGATTTGCTTTGGTTTATAATATTAAACCCTTGCGTTTATTGGTTCTTTTGGTTTATAATATTAAAAATCCATTGGTTTTATTAATATTTTGAGTTTAAAATATTGATTATTATGGTTTATTAATATCCTAGGTTTTTAGTTTAAAATATTAATTCTTAGGGTTTATTAATTTCCTATCTTTTTAATATTAATCCCTTGTACTTATTGATCCCTTGGGTTTTTAATATCAATCCATTGGGTTTATTAATCCTTTAGATTTTTAATTCATTAGGTTTATAATATAAATAATGATGCGAGTTTATCATTCATTTGTACTTAAAATATTAATTGCTAGGCTTTATTAATCTCTTCTCTTTTTAATATGGATCCCTTGGGCTTCTTGATCTCCTAGATTTTTTATATTGTCCCTTGGGTTCACTAATTCCTTGGGTTTATAATATTAGACCCTTGGCTTATTAGTTCTTTTGGGTTATAATATTAATAATCCCTTGGTATATTTGTAAGAGATATATACTTATTATAAATAGTAATAAAATACTAGTATTATGTTATATTTTAATTTTAGTATAGTTTGAGTTATAACTATTAATGTGAAAAAATTTAATAATACTTTATTATCAAATAATAAAATATTATATATATATATATATATATATATATATATATATATATATAAGTTTAATATAGTATCAATATAGTTTATATCATTAACATATTACACATAGATATATAAAATATATTGGTAATTACATTCATACATATATAATGATTATTTTGGTAAAATACATGTGGTGGGTTGTGGTTATAGGCCTATAGGTGTATATCAAACACATTAATGATTGTGGTTGTAAATCTACTTCATATACGCCTAATATCAACCACATTGGTAAATGTGATTGTGCTAGTTATTAAAATTTTAAAATTTCTTATGAGATGAGAAAATAGATGGGAAGAGTTTCCACTCAAACTGAGATGTAGAGTGGTAAGCATAGAGGCAGAGTGGTAAGCTGATTTTTTTTGCAATTTCATAATGCATGTTTAGTGAAATTTATAATGGACTAATTTTAATTGGATCATAAAAAAATACTTAATTGTTTGTTATTTATCTTAAAAGCTATAATATTTTTATCTTTTAATGGTATGCACGGATCAAGAAGGTAGATGGAAAGAACACAAGAGGGGAGGGGAAGTGCTTTTGCAAAGGATCAAGCTGTGTGACAAAGAATGTCGTAGAATATAGATGGGAAGGGTTTACACTCAAACCGAGATGCAGAGTGGTAAACTGAATTGTTTTGCAATTTCATAATGCATGTTTAGTGAAATTTATAATGGAATAATTTTGATTGGATCTTAAAAAATATTTAATCATTTGTTATTTATCTTAAAAATATAATATTTTAATGGTATGAAGGGATCAAGAAGGTAGATGGAAAGAACAAAAGAGGGGAGGGGAAGTGATTTTGCAAAGGCTCAAGCTGTGTGACAAAGAATGGCTCAAGATGTGTGACAAATAATCATTATATATTAGAAGAATATTTGTAATTGTAAATTGTATTATTATTTTTGATATACACACTCAAAATCTATACTTTAATACATATCACAATTTTTTTTGATAAGAAGGGATTGACCCTTCTCACAACCTTCAAATATAGCATGGCCAAAGCTATCTTGGAGGAGTCTCTTTGTCTTGGATGAGTCTCTTTTTTAAAAGTTTTATTTTTATTTTTAACGTTTTATTTTAGGTAGTTTTGCAAAGAATATTTTTATAATACAAGAGATTTAATGATATATATTAATGATTTTTGAATTTTAATAAATTTAATTAGTTAATTTCAAGTTAATCTAATTAATTATGTTTCTATAAAAAATATTCAACTTTACATTTTAAAAAATTTGATTGAGCATATTTATATTTTTTTCACATCTACATTACTTACATTATTTTTTCACATGATAGCCTTTTATACCAACAAAAATAAATGACTAAAAATTAACTCAAAAGTATATTTTAAAATTTAAATTTGATTGAGCATACTTATCTCTTCACATTCACATTAATTTCACATGATATTTTATATGGCAAATATTTTCACATTTACATACTTTCACAAGATATTTTATATTGCAAATAATTTCACATCCACATTACTTTCACATGATACCTTATATAACAAGAACCAATCATTTTGAAAATTAACTCATAAAATTACATTTAAAATTTTGTTATTCAATAAAAACTAATATTTAAAATTTATACAATTAATCAGGTAATGGGGGCAAAAATGTGGTGGCATTGGTTGTAAGGAGGCTCGGCTCTATGGGAATGCATATGGAAGAGGAAATATGATATGCCTTAGACACCAAGAGAATGTATTCACTGGCCTAATATACATAGGGGATGAGGTATTTGGAACCTTGCAGCGGCTAACAGACACTTGGTTAGGGCTCACAGCTTCTGGGAGATCAAAGAGGGGAATGTTGCCAAATTTTGGGAGGACTCCTGGAAAAAGAGGGAAAAACTCTTCACAAGATTGGATCTGGCGGAAATATTTATGTTCACTAGTCACCCTCAAGTCAAGGAAGTGAGACACTACTGGGATGATCAAAACGATCACTTCTCGAGGAGATGGAAACATAAAAAGTAGTGGAAAGAAGCTCCAGAAATGCAGCAATGGAAAAATTTTGACAAAGAACTTCAAACAAGAAAGATACCCATCCAGACAGGAAATGACATACTACGATGGGGGTATAGCCCAAAAGGCATGTTCACAATAAAAGAAGTGTATCAGATACAAGCTAATAATGTTGAAATGTCGGAGAATAGACTATGTAAAAAATATGGTCCCTTAAGCACTGGTCAAAAATAGAACATTTCTTATGGCTGCCAGGGCATGGATGAATCCTTACCTGGGATCAGTTAAAGAGACAAGGAATCCATGGGCCGTCCTGGTGTGTGATGTGTTCTAAATAAGAGGAAAAATTTGAACATCTGCTCAATACCTACCCAACAATAGATCAAATGTGGAAAAATCTCAATAGCCTGTTCCATCAATCAGATCGAAATAATCAAAGTCTGTGACAAACAATTGAAAATTGGAGAAAGGGAGGGTATCAAAGTCTAGTAGTAAATAAAACATGGACCTTAGATGTGGGATTTTTACTGTGGTCCCTATGGAAAGAGAGGAATAGAAGAATCTTTCAAAATTTAAAGATGAAAAGAATAGAAATATGGCAACTCATCTTAAAAGGAATAAGAGAAACCATCCTATCTAAAAAATGGGCACATGAGGACTCGATAGTCTAGGGCGTGGAAGCTAGAATTCTTCATGAGTTAAACCTAAAGGAATATATGCTTGTACCATCCTCTTGGAAACAAAGAGTAGCAGGCTATGCAATAAGAGATTTTTTTATTCTGCCACAACCACAATTCATCAAACTTAATTATGATGGGGCTTCAAAAGAGAATCGAGGACAAGCAGGGGCTGGAGGCATATTTTGAGATTGCACAGGAACATTCCAAAGGATTTTCGCCATTGATCTTGAATATGCAACTAATAATGAAGTAGAACTTACAGTAGTGAAACTAGGCCTTGAAATTGTGCGTTGAGAACAATACAATAGAATAGAAATTGAGGGAGACTCTACAGTGGCCACAAGAATACTAAGAAAGCTTCAATAGGGAGGTAGCTCGGAACATATCAGTAAAAGTTGGAGAACAACAAGGCTAGTGCAGGAAATAAAACAAATAATGGGAGCAATCCATTATATTTTTCCTCACCACGTTAGGAGAGCGAGCAATGAAGAGGCAAAATGTTTAGCAAATTGGGCCTGCAACAATGGAGATCAACTCCTAGATCAACCATGAAGGCAGGAGTTGGAACCAGACATGAGGGAGCTTTGGCATATAGTGCAATAGGATGGTAACCATATAGGTCGGGAATAAAATAACCCCCGATAGGGGTGGCTAGCACCAAGGAGGGGGCCAAGAGGACATGGTGGCGAAATGGGAATGCCGCGTGGAGAGGTAGGACGACAACGTGGCCATCGTATGTAAGGAGTGGCAGATAATGGCCGGTGGGGTAATGGAGAGGACATCTCCCAAGAGAGAACATAATTATGGTAATAAATTCGTATGACAAGTAGTTGGAAAATCCAACGAGGATGTTAGTTTTTCGTTGGGATAAGGGCCGGAGGAATGTTTCGAGGCAAGTTAAGAACGACGACATTCTAACCATTCTCATAATTTCGCTTCGCTGTGAAGAAGTCGGCTCCTCCTGCGCGCCCTCCAGAAGCCATCGTCGACGAAGCTGGTGGACTGTGTGGGTGGCTTGGTATGTATTTGAACTCTTCTTTGCTGTGAAAATGTAGTTGGTAACAAAATTTCGCAGCATGCAGGTGAAAATTTTAGTTTTCTTAGATTTTCTGTATAATGGTCTTGCCAAGGTTTGTGAAGTATGCAATACTGGTAGTGTTTGTAAAGACATTGGTAGAAGTCACCATAGTTCTGTAAGGGTAGCGAACTTAAAAATTACTACTCTTCATCCTCTTGATATTAGAAGGCATGACGAAAATGTCCGTGGGTCTGCCTGGGAAATAGTCTGCATGCAGGTCAATGATGTGAATTTTTGGGAGGGTAGCGTCTGGGAGGGTAGAGTTGCACTCTCAGGTGTTTCTGGGTTTGATCATCTATTGTTGAATAGGGCAATCAGCGGTTTCGAATCAGGGGGCTTAGAAATATGGTGGGCATGTAGAATTTGGGTTCTTGGTAGGGTTGGCATTTATTTGTTTTTCAATGGGCCTTGGTTACTTTTACTATATATTATGCCTCTGTTCTCGGTGGGGGTAGTTAATATCTTAGCTAGGAATGCTAAAGGGAAAGGCCAAATTGTTTTTACACTACTACAATTGGCGAAAATTCCGACACTTGGTTCCGACGCTTTTGACCAAATGTCGGAAATTTCCCCAAATTTTTTCCATCTCGCCCGAAATCGTCGCTATACCGACATTTATAGAAAAGTGTCTCAATACCGAAACTTAGAAAAAGTGTCACAATTGTGACGTTTGGAGGAAGACGTCGAAATTGCGACACTATGCCCCAAAGTGTCACTATTGCGACAGTTGCCTCTAAACGTCACAAGTACGACACAACGTCTAAGTGTCGCAATTGCGACGTTTGGAGGCAGCCGTCGCAGTAGCGACACTTTGTCCACCGTCAGTATAATGACACTTATATGTGTGCTACATAAAAATACAAAAATTATATGCACGCTACATAAAAATGATTTTATTGTTTCGTATCCGTCGCAATAGCTACATTAACGTCTGATATCACGCACGCATTCGCCCTCCGCTCTTGCAGAATAGCATTCGCCCTCAGCATTCGCCCTCAGCTCTTGCAGAATAGCATTTTCCCTCAGCATTCACCCTCAGTGTTCACCCTCATCTCTTGCAAAACAACATTCATCCTCAGTGTTCGCCCTCAGCTCTTGCAGAACAGCATTCGACCTCAACTCTTGCAAAATGGTAAGTTGTTATTGCAAGCCCTTCCTCCTATAGTAGGGTTGACTCTATTTGGGTTTTTTTGGTCAATTCCATTGGATTGTGTTAGGCTGTAGGGTTCTCTCTAGATTTCAAGAATCAAGATTCAATACCCTCTATTATCTTCATCACCCAATACAAGATTTAAATTTTTCCCCAAGAAACGCTTATTAATTTGGCAGCCATTATTTCTCCCTGCTTTAAAAACCCTACATTTAAATGAAAACAAGCATTAAATTTCAACTAAAAAAATATATTAGTGTTCAAATGTACATGTGTGCTACATTAACGTCTGATATCATGCGCGCATTCTCCCTCCGCTCTTGCAGAACACCATTCGCCCTCAGAATTCGCCCTGAGCTCTTTCAGGACAGCATTCGCCCTGAGCTCTTGTAGAACATCATTCGCCCTGAGATCTTGCAGAACAACATTCGCCCTCAGCTCTTGTAGAACAACATTCACCCTGCATTCGCCCTCAGCTCTTGCAGAATATCATTCACCCTCAGCTCTTGCAGAACAACATTCACC